>CM051029.1:43303447-43915947 GCA_027627225.1 Congeria kusceri | reverse complement strand
ATCGCCTGTTTGTTGATTTAAACTTTTATTTCGTAGATGCTTTTGCTTGTGTAATATCATTCCATATTTTTTGAAGAAAGTCTGTGTCAGTATAAGTCCTGTGGATACAAACGAAAATGCCAACTGCATTGGTAAGTGTTGATTTTCCTTTAAAAACATTATTGGTGATTTATTGCAAAAATAATTCCAATTTTTGACAGTAATAAAATCGGTACTGAATTACTTGTTTTACTAAGCCAAAAAGATTTTTTGGAAAAAGTGTCTGAGAAACAAATCATTATTTTGTTTAGCCTTAAAGAAACGTTTTAAAATAAACGAACATGTACTGATATGAAAGAGAAAGCTAACTTAAGCATAATTTTAGAGATATGACATAATTATTCTACACTTCAAACTGGATATAAATACTTTCACTTTCAATTTGACAATTAACGTATGACAAAATACGGTACTTGTACTGAAAAAGACTTTTGATAATAGCCCCAGGTTTGGGATCAATTACATTGCAACGTAGTTAATTAAATTACATTTTACTTCCGATTTTCATTACACATGTATATAATTACTATTTATTTTTCTAGCAACAGTAAACGTGCGAATTAGTTTCATTCGGCCAGTAGTTGCCACTTCAATATCACTGCTTATTCTTAACATGTGCACATATATTGTATACGATTATAAATTAATTACAAAGTAATTGAATCATACATACCCGTGTCCAACCCCGCGCTGCCACGACTACGTACTATGAACATGCAGTATATTATTAAGTGGCGACAACGGCTTGTCGGGTTCAAAGGCTGGAGTTATACGTTTTGAATTTGTTCTACTGCTTGTCAATGGTCACTTGCTTTAAGTAAAGAACTACTTATTATGATCGGTAAAGAAAGTTTATGTACTGCTGGTGGAGTTTAAGGTTCATTATTATTTATATAATTTATGTCAAATTTTGCAGTGTAAAATCTTAAAGCCTTCACGTGTAACGTCGGCGTTTACTCATGTTAGCAAATAAAAATTGTATTTTTATAGTACTGAATTGTCATAAATATGTGTTTGCTACATCTTTCGCATCATGAATGTATCTCCTTCCTAATCTCAAGACAAATATAATTGGTTGTCTTATCATGTCAATAACAACGTAAACTTCTTAAATTTTCATAACAAAAAAGCGTAATGTTCATATCTATGTGACAAGACCTAAATGTCTACCGATTTCCACACAGAACGGAACGAAAAGACTCGGCCCGAAATCTGGGCCGAACTTCTCGATACCTAGTGAAACACGATGTGATTTGATAGTGTAATGTAACCTTTCTAGAAATTACAACTAAAAATAATTTACCGACTGAACTTCCCACGTGTTGTTTAAAAATGGAAGGTAAGCATGATAATAGAGAAAATAATTGAATTAATCGCGCTCATTAAGAGAATATGTCAGTTGCAATGAATACGCAAAATATTCACATACTGTTTTCTGACAAAATGGAGGAATGTCATTTAGATTATTTACGCGAAAACTCTGTTATTGTTGCGTGTTCTGACGACCACGTGCAAGTTGTGGATATGAAATAAATGTCCGAAATTGCTGTTTGGGTTTGCATTTATATAGCGAACCTAAGAATATCACAGATTCCCTCAATACATATAATCATTTTTACAACCATTGTCAGCTTATAATAATTGAACTGTTGATCAATTTAAATGCAAGACTTTAGAGTTTTTTTTATTCACAGGACACAAGAAAAAGAATAAAGATGTGGATGTTGCAGTAAGTTAACTTCTTATTGATAAGTTTAATGCGTTCAGTAAATACGAATGCAAGTATCAAGAACAGAAATTTCAATAAGAATATGCCTAAATACCTGACCCGCTATTTCAAGCCAGACCTGTGAAATTCCAAGGTAGTCTGTCCTAATCAAACAATAGTGATGGGACAATGATTGGAAAAAATGTATTAGCGGAGTTAAACTTTTTTGATTTTACTTATTGATCTCACAGTTGTAATATCCATCATCGGATTCAATGCCCAAAATAAGGACTGAGATGAGTCTGTATTTTAGACTAAATCATTTTACAATTATTTTACAGTGTGTCCCATGTTTTATTTACTTGTTCTATACTTGATTTATGTTCAAAATTGAAAAGGAACTGTTTAGGAAATAAAAGTTCTGTTATTGAACTTATTGTTTATGTGTTTGCATTATTATTGATACAAAAAAGAAACAAATCTACATCCATATTTAAGTAATTTTTCTACGTTAAATGAATAGAAATATTTATACTTTAAAATAGCATTTGAAATAAATTACAATTGGTAAAACGGCATTGGAAACTGCAACCTATTCCAACCCAATGATCCAATGCAATTTCGAACCTATGTTTCAGCACTATCAATGTACAGTAAAACTGTGGAAGGCAATATTGCAAGTGTACCATAACCCAGTAATCATCTGGAACTTTGAAATATCTGTTCTATAAAGTTTAATTCTTTGCAGATTTATTAATAACACAGCAAAGGTGTTGGGTCTGATTTTTGTAAAGAAGTTGAAGAAATGAGGGCCCTGAAATCTGAAGTGAAAACATACAGCAGAAAAAGTTCATTTGCAAAGAGAAACAACTCTCACATACTTTAAACACTGAACAAGTTTCTCAACTTGTTTTCATGTCTGTTCTTTTGTCATATGTTTCCAGGAAACGCAACACACTGGGGACTTCCTTATTAAGCCTTCATCAGAAGTTCAGAAGTTGGACACGTCACAATGGCCTCTCTTGTTAAAGGTATGCACAAAAGAGCTTCTATGTAATAAATTACATATTCTAAATGCATTCTATAGAAGTAGACATTCTTTTTGTGAATGACATGGTTTTAAGCTTTGAAATCATTGCTCAAAAATAGGATTACAGCTTAGATGATGCAAGATAAAATAAAAGAAAGATCAAAAAGCAATGGTTTATTTTGTTCTGCATTGGAAATTTTGTATTAAAATGTTATCACCATTCTTGTAGAACTTTGACAAGCTGAATGTGAAGACAGGGAAGTACACACCAATCCCATGTGGATGTTCACCTCTGAAACGGCCCATTGGAGAATATATCAAGTGGGTAGAAATGGTGGCCTTGCTCAGTTAAACCGGCTTTTTTTTTATTGATTATAAATGTATATAAGCATAGAGATAGGAATTTGTTGTCAACTGAAAGCAATAAAAGCTCAAAATGTGTTTATAAAATCAGGTATTTTCCTTAAGTAAACTGTAACTTGTTTAAATATTAGCTTTGAAATGCATGTTCAAGCTTAGGCGTAAAAAAAATAATGTTTGTTTCAGGTAACATGCCCCCAAAAATTAGGGTAGGTAGGTCGGGATTTTTTTTAATTTTTTTATTTGGTAAATGGTCAACTTGAAAATTCAAAAACTGAATAAATATTAAAAACGTATCAGTAATATCCTTAAACATTGTTTATAAGTGGATACTATCAAAACAAAACACGTATTTATCCAAAAACACATTTAATTATTAAAAAAGGTAAATAAACCAAAATTCAATCTGACAAACCCACTAAAATATTCTAGGGTTGGGGCATTTTTTTAGGGTAGGTCGGGTTACCTGAAACAAACATATATTTTTTTTACGCCTTATAATAAATTCTTTTTAAAAAAAACTGTTTTCTGTACAAGTTATGTTCCAGGGCAGTGTTCTGGCGAGGTATCACAAAAGGTGAGACATTTGTCTCACAGTTCATGAAAAATAAGGGACATTTCCAATTTTTTGGAGACACGCATATGATACACCTACAATTTCCTACAAATGATAAAATCAATAACAATATTTATTTACCTTGACTAGTTGTGTCTTGTATAAGTGTCAGTGGTTGGTATGAGTTTGACCAACAGCAGTTAACATTAGAAACACAGTTAATGTTGTTGTTTTTTTAATTATAAACTGTTCAGCACAAAATAACTCATATAACTAATAAAATTAAAGTTAGTGACTTTCAATGGAAAACGTTATTCTTTTTGTGCTTAATAAAAAGGGAATGTGTCATAAAATTTCCGTCAACATTATAGGCAAGCAAACTGTGCTTTTTAAACCAAGAATTTTGGAATGTTCGTTCAGGTTTTTATGTCAAATTCGTGACACTGTCACTTTGAAAGTTTGAGTTTCTGTCAAAGAAACTTCTAGACCGTCACGGGCTTTATTGACAGGGTTGCAGGCAGCTTGCGAAGCAACAGTCAGACTCGCATCGTTACCAACAAACTCGTATGTTTTGATGTTTTGCGAGGAGAAATTACTCAATATAACGTTCGAGGCTTTTTTTCCTAGGCGACGCAGCAGACAACTACATCTTGGAAAAGAAGCGAATACTCTTCAATATGGAGATAAAGCTCGAATGCAAAATGTTATCGATCGGCTTAGATTGTAGCGCCATATTTAATGAAACCAATCAGAAAGCAGACCTCAGTCGGATGTTTGATTCGTACTCAGTACACTTCTAGAGATTTGATATTTGTCCCCAAATTGTTTCGCATTTTTGACAAATTCGTCCCATGAAATTTTGTATGCGCCAAAAATCGCTATTATACCAATTTTTTGCGACATTTGTGAAAAATAAGCGATAAAATCGCAATTTCGCGGCCTTGCCAGAACACTGCCAGGGTATTACTGCTTCTGTTAATTTCATCAATTCATGGTTTTAATATACTTCCAACTAACTCGACAAAAATAATTTCACAAACACAACATTGCTATGTATCTGTTACAGGAGTGGTTTCTTGAACCTTGATAAGGCAGCCAATCCTTCATCGCATGAGGTTGTTGCCTGGGTGAAGAGAATCCTGCGCGTCGACAAGACTGGACACAGTGGTACCCTGGACCCCAAAGTAACGGGTTGTCTGATTGTTTGCATTGAGCGGGCCACTCGGCTGGTGAAGTCACAGCAGGGTGCGGGCAAGGAGTATGTGTGCATATTCAGGCTGCATAGTATTGTCGAGGACCAGAAAAAAGTGGTTCAGGTATGAGTATACATGAATTATATGAACTATTTGTGTGTCTGCTGCAAATACTCCCTTGTGAATAGATATTTGACAATTATCAATCACACGAATATAGTCTTAACTTGTTGAATCATACAAATTGAAATGTCAGAATTTGTTATTACTTCTACCACCAGGTACCAATAAAATATCTTGTACTTGCACCGCTTTGCCACTATTATTTTTATTCATGTGATTTTATTTAAGTACTTTCTTCGAAATTAGTTATGTTTGTTGTAAAAGAAAGCTTTCTAATAAAGATTCAAATGTTAATAATATGCACCAATTTAACTTAAAATATTATAACGTAGGTCAAATCAAAATATAGTTGCTACATTCTTCTAAGGCTTGGTGGTTACTAGTGTGGATAAAATATTGATTTTGAAGATTTTAAAGATGTTAGGTACACTAAAGTCACAATTTAAAAATATCTGTTTTTCCAGTGAGACTGGACATCTTGAGTGCATGTGTATGTTGTAGAACCTGGAGATGCTGCAGGGCGCCCTGTTCCAGCGACCGCCCCTTATATCTGCCGTTAAGAGACAGCTGAGGATACGTACAGTGTATGAGTGTAAACTGCTGGAGTATGACAAGAACGAAGCCATGGGTAAGCAGCCATAATGCATAGTAACCAATGTAAATGTAGTTTAATCAGGTCTTGATTTACAGTTAATTTGTTTTTGTTAATACAGATGTTTTGAAAAAAATGCTGATGAAATTGTATTCACGATTGACATCAACGACCGATTTAACCTAGCAAACTCGGTTACAATTTTCCTGATGCACATCAGAAATTATTTCACATCATTATTCACGCTACCATCAGCCATTAATCATACACCTTGCAATGCATGGAAGTCAAAGCACCCCAGCAATGCTGATCAGACCATCAGCTACATTACCAGTGTGAAGTGTGTGTTCTGTGTGCACATGTCACACGTATGTCTCGTTCGTTCACCGCAGGTGTTTTCTGGGTGAGCTGTGAGGCGGGCACGTACATTCGTACGATGTGCGTCCACCTCGGCCTCCTGCTGGGGGTCGGAGGTCAGATGCAGGAGCTCCGGCGGGTGCGCTCTGGTATACAGAGCGAGAAGGTGCGTAAAATCACTGTTCAGACTTTCGTTTCTCGTGTTTTAGTTTTTTGTGTATCAGGTTATAGAACATTCCAGTTTTTATGCCCCCGGCATCTTGATGCAGGAGGCATATACCGGTAGTGATCGTCCTGTCCGTCTGTGACAAGATTAAGTAGATTTTACAGTTTCATCTAGCACCAACACCGCTTACTACAACACTCTGATACCTACACAGTTGTTGCTTATGAGCATTCCCTTTCCACCCATATCACCCAACCTTACTTTGATCTTGACCTAATTTAAACTTACAATAATTCAAAAGTGCCATTTCTAGGTTAACTAGATTTTACCGTTTTGTCTAGCACTAACACCGCTTACTACAACACTTAGATATTTACACAGTTGTTAATTATGACCGTTCCCAATCCACCCATATCACCCAACCTTACTTTGACCTTGACCTCATTTGCACTTTGAATAATACAAATGGGCTGTTTCTTGGTTACCTATATTTTACCATTTCGTCTAGCACCAACTCTGCTTGCTACAACACTTGGATACTTACACAGTTGTTGCTTATGACCAATCCCAATCCACTCATATCACCCAACTTTACTTTGACCTTGACCTTGAACTAATTTGGACTTATAATAATTCAAAAGTGCCATTTCTTGGTTAACTAGATTTTACCGTTTCGTCGAGCACCAACACCACTTACTACAACACTTGGATATTTTCACAGTTTTTACTTATGACCGTGCCCAATCCACCCATATCACCCAACCTCACTTTGACCTTAACCTAATTTGGACTAAGAAATTGGCTACCCAGCACCAACTGGGGGCATGTGTGTTTATCAAACACAGATTCTTGTTTGATAATAACATTTCAACTGCTCCAGGGCTATTGTTAAAGGATTAATATCCATTCATCGATCACAAACATATCACAACCTTTACCACATGCTGTTTTGCATAAAATATGTCAAGCTTTTAACATAATTATTATGTTCATGTTCAGTGAGTGGGTAAAATATTAGACTGATTTACATATGAATGATATTTCTTGAAACTTTTATTCCATTATTCAACTGGTACTGTCATTGAATTCATTTAACTTGTATCATGGTTTATTTCCCTTCGCTTCTTCACGCTGTATCACATAGTTCCGTATCTTAATCTTACTTATTAGCAAAGCTGCATATATCATATAAAATAGCAACAATTGTTTTTATGGCATACACGTTTGTTCAGTTGTCTGTGGCATTGTCATTTGTAAGGGAATAACATCATGTTCTTTGCTCATATTGTACACACCGGGGTATTTAATATTTGACACACCAAACTTAACCTTACATTTGAAAATACTGTTTTCACAGTTGTCCTAGTCAGTATGTTATGTGCACACTCTGTTCAAGCTTCCTGCCAGAGTTGGCTGGTTGCCTGGTAACGTGTTGCTATAGTAACAATTCGGCATCATGTGTTCAGAACATTATTCTGGAGGCAGACATGTTAGCTAGTCTTAACTATTACAGTCGCATATGGGTACATTTGAATTTGCAATGAAATAATTTTTAATGGAATCAAAGTGCATTAGGTTCATCTTTGCTGGTTACCCATTTTTCAAAACCTTAGGTCTCTATTCTTGTTGAAAAAAAGTTATTAAGTATTATCAGTTATTCCCTTAATCATTATTGCTTTATATATCTGATAAACTTAGTTTCAAATATACTCCACATCTATTATTTGGTATTGCCGTAATAATTTAATAATAAATAAGTTTTTCATGTGATGTAGAATTGTTAACATATTATATAATATTGTATTGAAATGTGTCCACATATTGCCACATGCCACTGGTTGTCATGGTGATGAGGCATGCTGGTTACCGTTCACAGGAGGGCATGGTGACGCTGCATGATGTTCTGGACGCACAGTGGGTGTACGACAACCAGCGAGATGAAAGCTACCTCCGGCGCGTGATCAAACCCCTCGAGGCGTTACTTACAGGCCACAAGCGCATCGTCATCAAGGACTCGGCAGTAAGTAGTTCTTGAATACTTTTACTTGCTTTGGTATATTGTCATATGTGAATGTGCCCCTAAGGCAGATAAGTTTATGGCTTGGGAATCCTTCGTTCAACAAGATTGCAGTGTTGTAATGATTGTGGTGTCTGCTGTGCGTTTGGGAGATCGTGAGTTCGATCCCTATCCAGGGAGCATGTGAGAGATCTTTTTCAGAATCACTGAAGTACTGTTTCTAGACTGAAAATGGACTAGAAAATGTCTCATTTAATGCCCTGACTTTTAACACGATCGAGCTAAAATTAATAGGTTTAACAAATTAACTGTTCAGAGCACCTATTAATATAAATTGTGATCATTATGCACCATTAACAGATTGATCACCAGCATTAGTGATTAATTTGGTAGCTGGTGCTAGAGTAATCTCCCTTTTGAAATATGCCTTAGTTAATTGCTGAGGTATTGATGTCGGAGGGATATACATTTAGAATGTTAATTTGATGTTATGGTATTATTGTATGAACATACAAACTTATTGTAACAGTCATCATAATATACACTGGAGAGCAAGAAAACGTTGCAAGCCCGCCTAAATAGAACTGAGAATCCGTGCAAGTCTAGGTCAGAATTTAACTGTGCAGGGCTTGCGGGCTTGTGCTTATTTCAACCACTGTTATAAGGTACCTGTATTATAAACAGTAAAACTGGCAGCTATTTATTGCTTAATCATCCAGTTTTGACAAATCCAGATATTTGTAATTTAAATATGCAGTTTTTGCCAGTATTTTGCAGATATTTGGCCTTTATGTCAATGTTCTGTCTGAAAATTCTTTCTTGGCACCATCAACAGGTTGATACCCATTTGTTGGATATTGATTTGGTAGCTGGTGCAATAGTAATCTTCCTTTTTAAAGCTGCCTCAGTTTCATTTCTAAGGCAACCTTGTCGGAGGGAAACAGTACATTGATTTGAAATAAATGTTGCATCGCTAGTTTTCTGGTGAATGTTATCCCATCATTTTGTGTGACTTACAAGATTTTGCAGCTCAATGCAATTAAATAAAAGTGCCTATCAGTTACTGGGAAACCCATGCGATATCCACGCATATATTTGAGAACAATCTCATTGAAATGTTCATCAATTCGATTTTACGTCGCACCGACATTTTCTAGTACGAATCTAACAACTCTGCAGTAAAATACAAAATGCTCGGTCTGCTTTGCAGTTTTGTCAGAATGCGATGAGATGTTATCTGACCATAAATCATATTTCCTGACAAGAACATAGACATTTTTACTTCATGATTGCTTTGATACATGTTAAGTGTTAAGTTTGACTGTCACAAAATGTAATTGCTATAAATCCCATAAAAATAAGAGGAAATCCCATAGATTTAGAAAAATCCCATTGATTTTTGTGGAGATGAGAATTCTTATATTTCATGCTATGTGGTGAAGGAGTGGAGAATACCAATGAATGATAACCTGATCATTTCACTCTAGGTAGAGTGAAATGATAATGTTTGATCATTTCACTCTAGGTTATGTGGAACTTTTTAACTTTGTTTTTATGTTTATTTTTTGAAAGTATGTGAATACCCTAATCGTCATCGTAAACATCGGCCTTTTTAAACTAAAGAAAACATAATAAAATTCAATACAAGTATGATTAAGCGCCAACAACGCTGTAAGAGTGGCTCTATTTTCCCACCACAACAGTGATCGACAATTTTCGAATCTTAATTACGTCATAATACACACAACTTTTAGGATCGCCTTTTGTGCGTCGTGTGTCAACATTTTCATTCAAACAACCTAAACTGCTGGGCAGATTTTCACCAAACTTAACAGGAATGATCCTTGGGCTACACTCTTTCAAAATTGTTCAAATCATTGTAGGTCACTAGAGCTAGATTTAAAACCTGAAAACTTTAAAAATCTCTTTAACCACATGGCCTACAGGTTTCATATTTGGTATGTGACATTGTAAAGTGGTTCTCTACACATTTTGTTCAAATGTTGCCCCTGGGGGTCAAAGCTGGGCACTACCCAGGGGTCACATGGTTTATATAGAATTAAATAGCGAAATGACTTAAAAAATCTCTGAAACCTCAAGGCCCATTTTGTTCAAATGTTGCCCCTGGGGGTCAAAGCTGGGCACTACCCAGGGGTCACATGGTTTATATAGATTTAAATAGCAAAATGTCTTAGAAAATCTTTTCCTCAGAAACTGCAAGGCCCAGAGGTTCATATTAGGTATGTAACATTGTATAGTGGTCCTCTATAAAGATTGTTCAAATGATGCCCCTGGGGTCAAAACTGGCCACACCCCGGGGGTCACAATGTTTATATAGACTTAAATAGCAAAGAGACTTTTAAAATCTTCTTTCCTGAAACCGCAATGCCCGGAGGTTTCATATTTGGTATGTAATGTTGTATAGTGGTCCTCTACAAAGATTGTTCACGTGATGCCCATGGGGTCAAAACTGGCCACACCCCAGGGCTCCAATGGTTAAGATAGACGTAAGTGGCAAAATGATTTGAAAATTCTTCTCTGAAACCACAAGGCCCAGAGGTTTCATATTTGGTTAAAGCATTGTATTGAGACCTCAATTGGGATTGTATATGGGATGGGTGGGGTCAAGGTCACTGTTACTAAAAATAGAAAAACGGCTTCCTCTAGATCACTTTAGAACGCATTGAGATAGTTTAATGAAACTTAATACATAGATACCTTATTTCGACACCTCGCATGGGATTGCATATGGGGTGGGAGGGGTCAAGGTCACTGTTACTAAAAATAGAAGAACAGTTTCCGTTCAATATCTTGAGAACGCATTGAGATATTTTAATGAAACTTATTACATAAATACATTATATTGAGACCTCGATTGGGATCGCATATGGGATGGGAGGTAAATGTCACTGTTATAAAAAATAGAAAAATGGTTTCCGCTAAATATCTTGAGAACGCATTGAGCTATTTTAATGAAACTTCATACATAAGTACCTTATATTGAGACATTGCTTGGGATTGCATATGTTGTGGATGGGGTCAAGGTCACTGTTACTGAAAATAGAAAAACGGTTTCCACTCAATAACTTTAGAATGCATTGCGATATTTTAATGAAACTTTATACACATATCTTATATCGAGACCTCACTTGGGTTTGATTACGGGGTGGGTGGGGTCAAGGTCACTGTTATTAAGAAAAGTAGAAAAACGGTTTACGCTCAATAACTTAAGAATGCATTGAGATATTTAATGAAACTTCATACGTAGATACTTTATATCGAGACCTTGCTTTCGTATGTGGTGGGTGCGGTCAAGGTCAAGGTCACTGTTACTAAAAATAGAAAAACAGTTTTTTGCTCAATGACTTGAGAACGTATTGAGATATTTTAATGACACTTCATACAAAGATATCAGGTGAGCGACCTAGGGCCATTCTGGCCCTCTTGTTTTTATTTATTGTTCAAAAGCATGAAATAAAAAGAAAATTTGTTTAATACAGTGTAAGATCGTATTTTATTTCATTCGTGGTCATAGAAACTAGATATTTTCACTCATGGCTGCGCCAATATTGTTTCTATGACCACTCTTGAAATAAAATACGATCTTACACTGCGTTAAACAAATATCCTCAATTTATATGGAAAAATCTCTTCAAAGTCACTGGCCTATACTGTTCAGAGCTGTTTCATTGTATTGTTTCAGCACCATTAACAGGTTGATACCTATTTGTTGGGTATTGATTTAGTAGCTGGTGCAACAGTAATCTCCCTTTTAAGCACTTTTGTTAGCTCCCTTGCTAATGAAGCTTTGTCGGCAGGTGACATTACAATTCATTCTTAGGCAATCATATGCAAACTGAACATAATTTAGCCTTATCAACAAAAAACTTTTACCACTACAATCATCCCGATGCATTCTTTACAAATTGAGAAAAGCTAAATGAATACTCGGTGTGTTAAGTTATTTAAATTTAGTTGCTATCTTTATTGTTATATTTTCTGGTGAACATGTATTGCATTCATGAACATTTTACACACAAACCTTGGCATCAAAATGACAGTTTCTAACAGGAGCATTACCCTTATATTGTTTGTGTTTTTGGCAAATTAATGGTTGCACCATTAACAGTTTAATGACCAACACTTGGTGATAAAATTGGTAGCTGGTGCTAGAGTAATGTCCCTTTTAAAAAAATCTCTAGTAACGTTTCTAGGGAGTATATGTCGGAGGGATATAAGTTGTGTTCCAGCATAACAAATTACTTTGATTTTTCACAACCAAACCTTTGTACACTTCAGAGATCTAACAAATTAAAAATCAAACAGCAGCCAAGGTGCTGTTTTGTTTGATGGAAGAATGGTGAATTTACATGCTGATTGTCACAATTTGTGCTTTTTGTTGACAAGTTTTAAACGGCTTAAATGTTTGTTTTTGTGTCGCCTGACTAGGCGACATAGGGGTTACTTATGTCAGCTGCGGCGGCAGCGGCCCCTTTCGCTTGTCCGGAGCATAACTCTTTAGACTATTAAAGCTATCAACATGAAACTTCATAGGTAGATAGATCTCATTGAGGGGAAGTGCAGTGCACAAGAACCGTGACACTGCACTTCATGCTTTTGGAGTTATTGCCCTTTTTTTATTTTCATACTTAATTTTTGTCCAGAGCATAACTCGAAGACTGTGAAAGCTATCAACTTGAAACTTCATAGGTAGACAGATTTCATTGAGAAGAAGTGCAGTGCACAAGAACCGTTACTCTGCATCACATACTTTTGGAGTTATTGCCCTTTGTTTATTTGCATACTTAATTTTTGTCCCGAGCATAAATCTTAAGACTATGAAAGCTTGAAACTTAGTTAGATAAATCTCATTGAGGAGAACCGTTATTCTGCATCTCATGCTTTTGGAGTTATTGCCCTTTGTAAATTTTCATACTTATTTTTGTGTCACATTTTTGGTTTTAATTAGTCTTTTCTTTGCGATTAGCCAGAGTGCAGTGCTTTTGAAGATTTCAATAAATCTGTTAAAGAAAATTTGAGCATTAACCTTAAGTGCTTCTTCATTTGGATTCACGTAAGCTATCCGGCGTGAGGAGACACATCTGACTCGCGGAGTTCTAGTTATATACTTATAATTCATACTCGTAATGCTCGTTCATTTACAGGTGAATGCGGTATGTTATGGAGCAAAGATCATGTTACCTGGTGTATTACGTTACGAGAATGGCATTGAAATTAATGAAGAAATAGTCATCGTTACTACCAAAGGAGAGGCAGTGGCATTAGGTATTGCAATTATGTTGAAAAGTTGCTCTAGTACTAAGTAGATAACTGTACTTAGTGGATGTTTTATTTAAAAGCACAGTCAGCATCATTAATGTAAAGTTCTTTTTTTTTTTTAAACTCGAGAACAGAAGTTGCTAACGGAACCTCTGTATAAACAATTTTGGATTACTTTAAATTTTGTTTATTTTCAGTGTTTTTTTTAGGGCCTTTTTTGGGGCCGAAATTCGGCCCCATTCCCCTGCTAAAAACTTATATATTTTTCCCCTGTATTAACTTTAAAATTTCCCTCAGAATTAAAGCTTTATTTTGAAAAAAAATGGACCAAAATCAGACAAATATTAGCGAAGATAGAGGAGTTTTAGTAAACAATCCCAGCAATTTTATCATATCAAGTTAATATTAGTTATCATTTGTAGCAATTCATAAATGTTTTATAACAAAGTAGAATATAAAGATGTAATAATGCTTTTCTAAACATAAAAATCCCCTTTTGTCGTAAAATTCCCCATCTGAAGGGTCCCGCCACCTTTCCCCCAAAGGTGAAAAAAAAAGAGATTTTAAATGAGGCACATTTGGTTTGTTTTCAGCTGTTGCTCAGATGACCTCTGCAGTCATGGCAACCACTGACCACAACATTGTAGCCAAGATAAAGAGAGTTATTATGGAGAGGGATACATACCCCAGGAAGTGGGGGCTCGGACCAAGGGTAGGTCAACTTCTGTTGTTGTCAGTGTTTGATGTTTGATTGTAGCGGCATAAGTGGGGGGGATGTAATCAGACTGGTTGTAATAGCATCTCCACCATAACCTCTTTCACACTAATGTACACAGGCACACACATTCTGAGCTTGTGTTTTCACCCTGGATTGACCTGTAGATACTTCTCAATGAAGAATTGAATTGAGCAATTATGGATTTATATTTCAGTGGTAAATAATAGCAAATGTGTCATAATCAAGTCAATTTACTTCAAATCCTTGGACAAACAACCTTGGACAAACAGAAAGGTGGAGCGATCTATGTTTTTGCTAATGGTTAATCGTAGAATGGACAAGATTTGATTGACAATGTCTTTCAACTTTGCATGGCACAGTCGGAACTTTTTATGAGATGTAATGTAAACATGAGTGTATTCTGTAAACGAAGCTTCTCAGTGATTGAACCGAGTAGGCGTGGTTGGAAATCAATATCTATCCATCAATTTGCCATCATAATTGCATTTTGATGTTTCCTTTCTATATCCATGCTGTGTAGAAGAAGTATGCCTGCCAAACTATTGCAAAATTATTTTCGGCTTGATTCTACTTTAGCAGACCCCGGTATTCCTTCCCGTATGCGTTTTTGTTGCTAAGAACAAGTGCGCAAAATGTAAACAACAAGTGTCTGATATTTAGAGTATTATTGTGCAATAATGCTTTGTTTTTTAGGCATCTATCAAGAAACAGATGATCAAGGATGGCAAGCTGAACAAGTTCGGCAAACCCAATGAGCAGACACCTGCCGCCTGGATGGACATGTAAGTTGAAATCAACGAAGGGATTAGGGCCGTGACTTAATGGGAATATTATTGCCACAACAATTTGGTCGAGGAGAACATGTACAACTAGAGCAGAGTATGATTTTCAAGATATTTTGCTAGAGAAATACATACACATGAGGTAAAAAAGGTTTTAAACAAATACTTGTAAGTAAAACTACTTTTTAATGTTAACGTTCAGAATAAAAGAAGAAAACTATACTGAATAAAAAAAATTAGGAAACATTCATTTAAATGTGATGGAGCTGTTCTCTTGATGTTCCCCACTTTATTATTTTAGAAAATTATTTCTTGGCACTATCAACAGGTTGATACCCATTTGTTGGATATTGATTTGGTAGCTGGTGCAACAGTAATCTCCCTTTTTAGAGCTGCCTCAGAGTCGTTTCTAAGGCAACCTTGTCGGAGGGAAATAGATAATTGAATGGAAATTAAATTGAAATTGTTAGCGTGTAATCACAAATTTTCCAGTTAACGCTAGTTCATTTTTTACTTCATGTAAGATTTCGCAGTTTAAGGCAATTTCATAAGCTTTTCCAGTACCTCATACTGTTTCTTTGTATTTCAAAATATTCTTTCTTGGCACCATCAACAGGTTGATACCCATTTGTTGGATATTGATTTGGTAGCTGGTGCAACAGTAATCTCCCTTTTTAGAGCTGCCTCAGAGTCGTTTCTAAGGCAACCTTGTCAGAGGGAAATAGATAATTGAATTGAAATTAAAATGAAATTGTTAGCGTGTAATCACAAATTTTCCAGTTAACGCTAGTTCATTTTTTACTTCATGTAAGATTTCGCAGTTTAAGGCAATTTCATAAGCTTTTCCAGTACCTCATACTGTTTCTTTGTATTTCAAAATATTCTTTCTTGGCACCATCAACAGGTTGATACCCATTTGTTGGATATTGATTTGGTAGCTGGTGCAACAGTAATCTCCCTTTTTAAAGCTGCCTCAGTTTTGTTTCTAAGGCAACCATGTCGAAGGGAAACATAACATGGATTTGAAATGGATACATGTTAACTACATGTACAAAAACTTTTCAACCAATGCAATTTCTATAAGATACATGTGAGGAAGGCATTGCAAAGCGTTTGTTATTATTATTATAACTTACAATGTATGCTTCTGTTCTATTGTAGTTTGCGAAAGGCCGGAGATTTGGAAAATGGAGACGTGAAGCCGGTCATTGCCTCTGCCTCCACCGCAGCCAAGGTATTGTGTCCTTACTATCTGTTATAATGTGATAATGTCTTGCAAGCTTTATTTTGTTTTCTTTGAAAACTGAATGGCCTAGAATAGTTGTTGTTCCTTTTGTGTCCATAGTTTTATTGGTCATTTATTCGCTATTTGCTAAATTGCGGTTACTTAATATTCAAGTTTTTGTTGCAGTTCAAATTCATCTCAAAATAAGCAAATTGGTATGCCTGTATGCAGCAGAGCAATTACAGTGTTTGTATGGGAAATAATAAAGTTCTTTTGCCTGTCTCTGTTTTCAGAGGAAACATGAAAGCAGTGGGTCTGAAGCAGAAACCTCCATGATGTCTCCAAAAACACCAGACGCAGAGGGGGATGGAGAAAAGAAGAAAAAGAAGAAGAAAAAGAAGGTGAAGGAGGAGCCAACGAGTGAAGGGGATGCACAACAGGTGGGTAGCATAAGTTCAAGTGAATAAGTCGTAATTTAGAAGTATTTAATAACTGAACGGTGCCGTACTATTCAGACAATCTCATTTCTTTCAAATAGTAAAGTTAATTTATTAAATATGGAGTATTCGAAATGAAATAAGTTTTTAGGCATGTGCCCATAACATACTATCCAGCATTAAAAGCCATACATTTGCCATAGATTATTTTCAAAATTCATCTGTCAGCATCACTATGCCCAATTTCTTTGGGGTAATCGGTTAGTGTGAAGAAGTCGTAAAAGAATATCAACACAGATAGTGAATATTTATTTGTACTTTGTAGACTGTGCATTCTCAAATGGTGTTTTGCCCATCTACAGGTTCAGAACCCAGAAGGTTCTCCAGACAAAAAAAAGAAGAAAAAGAAAAAGCACAAGAAGGAAGGTGGTGACTCGGAGTGAAATTGAGCTTGTTGTCATGGTGAACATTCTAGAACTCCTTGAGATTCAGGTCAAGGTCACTATAGTTACCTTGGTGATGTCAGGATCTTCATAGATAAACTGTGCTGCTGGCCAGGTCACATGGGCAGCCTATGCGTGTTATATTCGTCCTGATAGACATTCACCTGTATTCTGACCAACAGCAGAGATTGCAGAAAAAATGAACTAAAAAGGAAGACAAATAAATCAGATAATTAATGCCTTTGTTTATGTACAGGGTGCTTAACGACATGCCTGATGTTTTTGTATGCTATATATGTTAACATGTAAATGTTTGAATACAAATTATTAATAAAAATGTGAAGTGGAAGATGAGAAAGCGTCTTTCATTTGACATTGTGGTAAAAATTTGCAGAAATATAATCATTCATGCACTAATTCATCAATCTGTCATGCACATTATTGTTAGAACACTCTTGCACTTCTAGTGTTGCTCATAGTTTGAATTAAAAAAAACGTTGATTGATATATACTATGCTCTCAACGAAGCAAAAAGAAAGATATTGAAAAATCAAGGAATCATTCTGCCTTGCATAGTTCAGCAGGATACTGCTCTGTTTTAGCACTCCATGATATGTACGTATATGATTGTTAATTGTATCCTCGTGGACTTTTGAGTTAAGCACAACCATGTGTTCATTCATTTGAATTTATAATGCATCTATCACTTGTTATTAAATATGTTTTGTTTTTATGAACTTTGATGTGGAATATTCGTTCTTAAAATGTATAAAATAAAATGTCAGCTTATTGCTTTATTATGTGTCCGATTTTTAATCGGATTTTATTTTTTATGACAATTGCATGGCCATTCTGAGTCGGTCTCCAATTTCTTTCAACCCAACATCAACTATAAGTATATTGTGGGGGGAGCGAATTACGATCTGCATTATCACTGTTTAATTCAGTCCACGTGTCTTGAATGCATATTGAGATATTTGCTTTTGAAAACGAAGGAATATGTCTATAGTTCTATACAAGCAACTAGAACTTATTTTGTGAACGTTCATGTTGGACATTAACATGGACCTTTTGAAATTGCGAGTGTATACGGAGCTAACTTCATCGTATATACAATCCGTGAATTTATTATACCGATATTGAATCATCGTGATCAAGATTGCACGTAGGAGCAGAAGATGCTGTGTTACAATACCTGCAACAAGCGTAGAACTATACAGAAATGTTAAGCAGTTCATCGTTGAAACGTTTAATTTAAACCCTGATAGTATTTGACAATGTAGGCGCTGTCAACTTTTAAATACTGTATCGAGGGTGCAGCCAAATACACATGTAGTTAGTACTATGTAACTTAAAACTAAATTCATTAACTATATGTTTACATATGAAAACCAGTAGTTCGGACACTTCGAAACTCGATTTATATACTTTTAAGTTTTAACCCTCATGCATGAACATCACATGCAATTGTATGCCGTTCATGTTCAATCGGTGTCGCAAACCTGCCGTTCACTAGTAGGTAATGGGATCATTGCGATACCGAATTAACTGGAACAGCATATACAAGTCTTTTCGGCAACGTGTGTGGGTTAGGACCTTGTCTTTTAGTCCAAGGTTCATGCCTAAGGCTTAATACTTACGGTTCATGCATAGGGTTTCATGCATGTGATGTTCATGCATAAGGTTTCATACCTGTGGTTTCATGAATAGGTTATATTCATGAGGGGTTCAAACTTCTGGTATAAGCATAGTTGCATGCATATCGTTCCAAATCTTGATTTTCATACAGTTACAGAATTATACATGGAGTGCGACATTTACATGTACCTTTTGAAATGCTGTCGCGACGAAATGGTGGTCTAAAATTGGGAATATGTACATCGTCATCGAATCTATTCATGTTGTTTCATGAATAGGTTTGACCTATTCATGTCACTCTTTTATCAATAAAATTATGTCGTGATTAAGTATAAGTAGAGACTTATACTTCCCTTCCTGGTGTACGACGATGATCTAGACTGGGGCGTGATGTGCTTTCAGAGTGAGGAAAACTTTAGGTATTGACATGGAGTGACGAAACTGTCGTTCGATACCGTAATTATTGTTACTATACGCCAATCATTAATCAAGCTGGTTAGGAAACCAGGCGAAAGTTTTATTATATATTGAAAACCATTTTTGTGTTTTCGTATTTTGAGCTCGCCTATAAGAGACGGACAGAAGGTTACAATGCGGCGTTTTTTGCCATATATGTAAAACAATATAGAAATCTGCTTTCTGCAATAAAATCTATTTTGAATTTATTATTTTGAATACTCTAATCTATGGCGCTCTTTGATGCTTTGCATCAATGTTTTTCTTGTTTATAAATGAACATATTGCACGTACAGTAGCATACATGGACTTTAACTGAAATTCAAATCCAGTCGCGTTGACATGACATGCTGGTGTACCGTACTTATTGATAAAGAGTAAGTATACGGTAGGTCAAGTATGGGGCGTTAAACATTCTGGGAGTAGAGACTTATACTTCCCTCCCTGGTGTACGACGATGATCTAGACTGGGGCGTGATGTGCTTTCAGAGTGATCTAAAAATCTTTGGGAAGATTTGCTGTTTTCTTATAAAAATCATCAGATGTAAGCTATTTCAATGATACTTTCGATTTTAAAGTAATTAGCAACAACCTTTTTTGTAGGTTATTGTCCAGAACATTTTTAATATTGTAAAAATAAGCTATTGCTAACTATCGTTGGTTGCATTTATGTGCTAACATTAGTAATACAAAAATTAATATAGAAGGGGCATTTTATGTTTTTAATTTAAACACGTGACATATAATCTTGTAGAACTACATCTAGCTTGCAATTGAATCGTGATAAGTAGTTAGTTGTTGTAAATTATGCATTTATCTTCTACATAGAATCGAAGCAATGTTTCATTTGGTCTTTGTAAACAACATGTCACGATCACCGTATTTAATTATAATTATTGGTTTTGAAATATGATAACTTTGAAACGGCTTTTAAATTATATACGTGGAAACGTAAACAACAAAAACCGCCGTGTACTTTCTGTTTCGATTTTGCAACCGGTTTGTTAACAGTTGTGGTTTAATTGGGAATAGTCACAAAGTAGGAAGTCCCGAGTACATTCGCCTCTCTACCAATGACAACAGTACTTCCGAAACTGATGATTACAATGAGCCGAACAGTAAGAGTTAACTCGCACGCTGATGTTTAAAATATTTCAACTATCGATGCAATTTTGTTCATATCACGCTTTAAAATTCTTGATCTGTAGATCTACGTTTGATTTATTAATGCATATATGCATTCCACAAACCGTGCTAGAAAATACAGTACTGCTTTACTAATATGCACATGTGTACGTCATTTATTTCGTGTGTATAATTTTTCTGCATTTTTTATATTAAACAAATAAACATCTCCCACTTGCGATTTAGCTTGTCATTGCACGATCATGATTATCATGTTGTTTCTTTTACTTATGGCAAATGTATGAAATAAATCGTATCAAATGCCTGAATTTAATTATAAAATGATTTCGTGGATTTGGTTAGCGTAGAATACGACTACAGTACGCTATTATAGTCGTAGAATTCAGAAATATCATTGCAGTGGTCATGGTCTCATACAAACATGATGCATTTATTTGCCCATGAAATCATAGACCTGTGCCAAGTTATAAACACAACGATATCGAAGCATAATTCTTTAGTGGTACAATATACACCGCGGTTGTGCCGATCAATGCGAATCGTCTGTACCAACATAACTAAATGCGTAATAAAGTCAATTTGGTTCATACATCACCGATTTTAACGTACATGTATCAATAATTCTTCTTAAAGAGAAACAAACGTTTAAATTAAAGGGAAAACAAACTATGAAAATATGCTGGTCGCAATGGTCCCCGAGTTTATTTAACGACATTTTATTTCAGTTATTGTATGTCTGGTATGTTGGTATCAACAACTTTGCAACAATGAGAACTATTTATGTCAAATTATTACCGCTCGTAATTGCGACACTCTAGTTTCTATCCACGATATCTCTGAATATAATTAATATACTATATAATATTATGATTGTTATGCTCTTTTAATAAAAGTCAAATGCTGTTAAAACAAGAACATATGTAGCAGTTTGATGACTCGTTGCGAAAGGCTGTACAGATCGGTAAATTGCAACAACATGTAATTACATGAAATCACTGCACATTTGCAAGGTTTACTTTAGAAACACGATACAATCAATATGAATGAACAAAACAATTCCTCTGTATTTCAGCTTTCTGGGCCAAACTGAAGGCAAAAATGCTGTTTATCTGCCCTGAATGTTTCGTGTATGGGATTTTTGCGTATGTACCAGTTAAACTAATTAGCAAGTGATGATTTTTAATATAGTTTTGCACTTGAGAATGTTTGCTGACATATTACCCCCACATTGCCGAGTCAATATAATTTTTATGTATTTTGTCATTTATCTAACATTTTAAATATGGACGTTTAGTGAATTTAAGTACGAAGAAGGTGCATATGTACGCAGTGTAATATGATATTAGCATTGTGGTAACACTACGTACACTACAGTATAGTACGATTTTATTGACCTGACATTCATTAATCTTCGGTATAGCGTTCGACTGTTCTATTTATATCGGTTTAACATTGTCTATCGTCTAAAGCACGGATTTCATGTTCATATAACAAATGCACTCATCAACAAGTGTCAGGAAGAATAGCGCGGTGGATAGTGTTTTAGACTTTGAATTTCTTTTTTTATCATTATCTTTTACTTCGAATTGTTTTATTTTGATTAGTTGTATCTACATAAAAATGCATTTACAAGACTCTGTTTCGCCCGCAGTATCGGTGCAGCTCTCTTCTGTGTCAGAATCGAGGTTGATGATGAGATTCCGTGTCATAATGTCACGACGTCAGCAAATAAATAAAATAAATAAATTAATTTAATTAAACGTGCCTGATCAGGGATTCGAACCCAAAACATCACGCTTACAAACTTTGCGTACTTACCATTGCACTACAGTATCAACAGTTACGTATTAAAGCTTTAATCATTACATATTCATGTCTGAGTTTCCTATCCGGGTAAGTAGCTTAAAATAGATGTACGAAAATACACGGAATATTCATGAGTGCCAGGTCAATAAAATCGCACAATACGTTTAATCCGAATATTTTGTTGTTAACTTATTGAGCGTAATAGTGCCCGTGTATTTAACTGCTCGTAGTAATACAAATGCTTATTTTTGAACTGAAAATACGCTATGAATTACAAATTCGGTTGCAGACTTTACAGAATTATTCTACCCTCGCGTTCGAGTAGGCCTAAAGATGTAGCATTGTCCACTGGTACTTGTAACCACGGGTCAAATGAAGAAAGTCTGTGCATCCAAATAGATGATCTTGAGAATGAGAAACAAGAGAAAGACAGAAAAATTGAAGAATTGACACGAACTGTCGAAATTGAAAGGCAATCTAGAATAAACGACGCCTGGCTAAATGATCAACGTGTAGCCAAATTTAAGGACGACCTGAATAGAGCAGAAGTTGAGAAACAAGATGCACTCACAAGGTATGATGTTTCTTGTCAGATTATCATTTTGGACGTTTTGGAATACGCTTAACCATTTTACAACATATATATAGGAGCATGACATGTTAAAAGCGTGTGTCTGTACTTTAGATAATAGAGCTTGAATTTCTAAAATGAATTTTGTTTTTGTGTCGTTGCGTTTAAGACTGAGCGCACTGATGTCAGTAAAACTGAGAGACAACAACCCGAACATCGCCGACCTCAGTGACCCGTACAGACCTACAAAACTGGCGGAGATGTTTAGTGAACTGTACGACAACGAGTGGACGGATGCGTTCACATGTATTAATAGTGTCCTTTCGGAGAGGCAAACCATAACGTTCTTGCTGGACATTTTGATGGTAATTTCACGATTCTTGTTGTAAGACATCCTTACAAACACTACATTGAATGTATTGATTAATTGCTACACCAATTACCGACTTTCTGTATACGTTGTACATTCATTGTTTTAGGAAATATACTCTTTCTGTTCCGAAGAGTTGGACAGGACGTGGAGTGTGGTGTCAGACTGGTACATCCATGATGTATGTATTTGCGTTCCATATATTTATACGAGTAGTTAAGTATTAAGTATTTAATATTAAATTTCTTAGTGTAATATATATTATAAGAAGAGCCAATTAAACAAAACTGATTTGCGAACTCCTGTCACTTAACTACCGGGAAAATGCCCTTTATATGCACAGTGTAAATCTAAAAGTTATGAATGAATCCTTCAGTAGAGTCAACGATATTTACTTGTAACTAAAACATGTATGTTATTTCAGAGTGTTGCATATTTTAGAAAAATATTTTTTTTTCAGTCTTTGCCAAATGAACAACAGATAAGGAAGCAATTGAAAGACTCGCGGAAAGTCGTAGTTGTGAATATGACACCACGGATGTCAGAGGTTTAGCTTTAAATAAATTAACATTTAGAAACTATGGTGGCATAAAACTTCCTTACGATAACTACTAAAGGTTCTCGAAAATGTTCGTGTTACCACTTTAGTTTAGTGTTTTTATCTTGAATGCGTTTGCGAATTTTTTCTTCGTAAGATATTTATCTGCTTAACGAAAAACAGACCTGAAAGTGCCCAAAACTGACATCAGAATTTCAGTTAATAAAAACTTATCAGGTATCAGGAATATTTACTTGTTAGGATTTGCGTTGCAAGATAATTATCATTATACTTTTCGCGTTAACAAGATACTGCGGAAGACCTCGGGCACATTTTAAGTGGTAACAGGAATATTAACGTGTTAATATTTATGTTGTCAGATAATTATCGTAATAATATTCGCGTTAGATAACACAAATTGGTTTGCGAATACATTTGTGATAATTAAGTGGTATCAGGAATATTAACGTGTTATAATATGCCTTGTCAAATAATTATCGTGATAAAATTCGCGTTATAAAGATTCTGCGGTAGACCTCGCAACCCTAAGAAAATATATCTTATGTCAGTTCTGGGCACTTTTTGGCGATTTAGTATAATTATAAAATATCTCGCAGAAATATATTCGCAAACGCTAACTTAATATCTAGATAAATATCGTAATAAATAAGTGGAAACACAAATATTTTCGCGAACGCTAAATAGTTAACACGAATGTTTTCGCGAACCTTAAGTAGTTAACACGAAAGTTTTTTTGAACCTTTAGTAGTTATCGTATGGCAGTTCTATGCCACCATAAGAAACACACTTTTTATAATTATATACATATTGTTATAGCCGGATATGCCCGCACGATTGTACCGTTTACACCAGACGCCGTGTGTGAAAAACATAGAGTGTAGTTTATGGTAACGTTCATATTTATGTTACAAAATATAGCGATTTGTTAGATGTCATATTATTTTTGTTATAAACACAATAGTAAACACTGAAAACAATTATTTTTGTGTTGTTGTTTTTTTTTCAATTTAGTACTATATTATCACGTGATGCGGCGCAACATGAAAGGGGATATAAACGATTTCAATATCAACATTTTTTTTCATATTTTGAACAACAACACAAATGAGAGGTCGAATATGATAGAAGAAAATAAAAATAAAAATAAACAGTTATATATACCATATTTCATGCTTTTTTTTTTTTAATGAACATGCTCATAACGACAAATGTATTCCTAGCGCTACGCCGATATCGACACGTTTAATCGTATTTTTGGGAAAAACAAAAAACGAGTCCATTTGTTGTATGAACACATCTGCACAGAACTTAAGACAACACACAACAATTATTGGAGATTTTCCAATATTGTACATGTCTCATGCATATGAATGAGTTTTCGACTGGAAGACAAAAATTCCCTAAACTTGTAAAGCTCTAATTTCAGTTCTTCTGAACTTTTTTCTATTGTGTTATTCAGCAACGTTTTATCGGTTTAATTTTACTTTCATATGTTTCTATAAAAATTTGATGAGATCGTACATACCCTCTTACTTTTATATATATTTACTTTCGTTGTCTAATCAAGTAAGTCAATTTAAATGTATTGTTTTAAGAGAGATAAACGGCAAATCTGTAACCTTTTACCCGTTTCATGTGAAATTAAGCAATTTAAACATTACCAAATATGTTTTAGCCGAAAATGTACCAACACTTTAATACATAAATATGTCTTGAAGAAACTAAAACTTCTGTTTACAGAGATACCAGGGTCGTCTTCAGTCAGTCTGTGCCGTCCAAACGTTGCGTCATATGTTATCCTCTGAAAGCTTGCAAAATTACGTCCAGCAGAGCGTAAGAATGTGTCTGCTCATGAGTGCCAACGACCCCCCAGTCGTGATCGAATGCCAAGGTAGGACACTTGTCTACAGGTTAAGCAATATAAATGACAATTATCCTTTTAATAATGTTGGTGCTTGTGAGAGAATTTTGTGATGACGAACTGTGAATAATGTAGATAGTGGACAGATTTGTGATTTGATTTTAAAATTCTTACAGACAGTCATTCCACGGCGCCTGCCAATATTACATCAGCTGATGCGGCAAAGCAAGCATCTGGTATGAAAGAGAAATCAAACTCTGTAAATACACCAATTGATGAAGAAAACACAGTCAACAAGGAGAAATCAATCAACGAAGAGAACGCAGACAAAGACGAGAAACAGCTTGGCCAAGAACAATTAAATATGAAAGGGCAACCCATTGGTGAATGGGTATCAAACAGTATAGAATTTCAAAACACTCTTGAGGAATCAACCAATGACGACCAACCAATCCATGAAGAGAACCCAAACATGAAAAAGACGCAGCTCTATCGTGAGGAACCCAAGACGGAAGGCATTCAGACAAGTGAGGCAATTATAGAAATTAATAGCAAATCAGATGTGCAGCAGAATTTTCAACGACGGCCATTTGATAGGGAAAAGTACAAAGAGTATACTTCACGAGGTCCATACTTGGAGTACATCGTCTGGCCGGTGATGTATCTGCTCCAGGGAGGCCCCATGCTGGGAAAGGGTGTGGCACAGGGGACACGCGAGGCAGTCGGTGATGTGGATGAAGAATGCTGGACATGGAAGAAATCTGAATGAAACTTATGAACACGTTGAACATATCGTAGTTAAGTTTGTGCTGTATGATAATAACTTGAGAATACTTTAGTACCCAAAATGTCACTGGTTGTACTTCGAGATGCATGTATGTGAATTCTTATGCCCAGAGATTACAAAAACGTAAATCAAAGTGTTTATATAATTGTAGTTGATTTAATTGAATGTCATAATCCTATTCTGTTAATGGAAATATACAAATTGGTGTTGGTGACCACGTTACATATGTATTTGTTGAACTATCAATTTTATGAAGCCATGTGATGAAACATGTTTTGCATTATTATTTCAAATGCGTTTTTATAAACTTAATTTTCATACAGCAACCTCCCATGCTTTACTTCCCAATAAAAAGCAAATACGAATATTGGTTATAGCCGACTTGCTACACCTGACAAATGTCCAACATGGGAAATGTGGCCTCATGTATATTCTGCAATAGTGTTAGGACATCGGTTCGAAAATGACTCGATCATCAGGTATAAATCGGTTGTCTCTTTCGATGCGATTTTACCGATTATTATCAGTTGCAAATTTTAGTTTGTATTATACATATATGTCTTCTTTTCACGTAGAATAATTTCTGTTTGTTTCTTTTGTGCATCAATAATAAATGTAAACAAAAAAACAATAATTTCAATAACAGAACTTTTATTTACTAGATCTACACAAATGCTTATACATTGTGAACATATGAGCCAAGTACAGAACAAGTAAATTTAATATGGAAAAAACACTAAAAACAATTCAAAATAAATGCCGCATCCGATATCAGTTGTGTAAAGACGAACATGTTTTTTAATGCAATTGTTAAAGGATACATTTCAATATATACAAATAATGTATATTTTTGTGCAAGTCCGAATTATTTGTCCGAATGGTTGATACGTTTGTGCACAGGTTGTATTTTATCTGTTGTGGTAAATATATTTAATATAAAATGAAAAGTTGACATTAAACTCGACCACGGTTAGTTATTTGTCACAAAGTAAAATACTTGACGAGATTCTTTGCTGCTACTAAAGATTACTTATTACATTCAAAATCATTCCGTACAAAAACACTTTCGAATGGCATGGATATTTAGCAGTCACCTGTCTGACCTCTACACCGTTGAGATCTACGGACTTGCATATGTTCACAAAAGGCTTACGATCAAAAGCGATACAAGTATCGCAAAACAGAAGGCATATATGTCCCAACGTATTGTGTGGTCAGATGGTACAGGTCTTGTAAACCGAAGATTTAACTATCTAATTCCTCATTGGGGATTAAATATTTTCTTTGCACAAAGTAAAGAATACAATAAAACAATGTTACTCATTGTTACACCAATAATACTACTACATTTCTTAATCCGAAAACAATATGTTCAATCATTAACATGTTTGAAATCTGGGTCAATTTCATTCACACTAGCAACAAATATATAATATAGACGGTATAAAAAGGTATAAATATTGTCTTACACTATGGTAACGCATGAAATACATTCTATTTGTAAATTTACTTCAAATCAAAGTGCACACATAAATTAAGTATATTTAAAATAGTTTCAATTCAAAGCGGACCCTGGGCCTCCAACAATTTAACGTTATCATTCGAGACAACGAATTGAAATAGAATAAACAATGCTTGATCATTCACATTTATATAATGAGAATCCATATCTTCACTTTTAATAAAGCCTTAAACGTGCTGGGAACAATGTCACAATGTGACATAATGTGACATAACGGCATAACTGGTCGCGATTCCCTGTATCAGAGTAATGGAGATGGAGATAGATCGAGTATAAATAATATATATGTCAAGATATACTATCCTGGTGTAACGGTATTTACCCTTGCAAAGATATTGTATGAAATTGTACATGAGGAATAATCTGAGCTACTGCAGCTGTTCATACCAATCCAATATAATACAAGCCATATTGTGAACAGAATCAATTGAAAATGTTTAAGATTTAAGACACATTTAGGTCTTGGCAAAACTGAAATAGGTGTACTCTTAAATATTCATAAGGATTTAAATGTATTACTTTCGAATTTAGTGCACTTGCCGTACAAAATGCCGCCAATCAACTATCCAATGCATCGTTTTCCAGATAAAGTGATATCTGACTGCCCAATGCTCAAATCTAATTATATAGTTTCAAACAACGTGTCATGTTACAAAAGCGCTTCCTGAAATAATTGATCATAGTAATTAAATATTAACCATGGTCATGCAAAATATATTCAACGACTGGCTGATTTTATACGGCACTTAGAACGCACTATGATACAGCTAGGCGTAGAGTAATCACACTGGGGCTTAAATATGGCACATATCCTATTTCCGGTTCCGCTGCGCAGCTATTTATACTTTTTAAAATTTATTTTATTTGGTGAAATTAAATTCTTTCCAAAACGTTTCATTGTTTTGTGACACTAGAGGCAAAACTTATGTTACCTATATGTTTGCCAAACACCTACTACCTCAAATCAATTATCCGCCTTTTTTTAGGGGGGTGCAACGGGCGCCCCCCTCCCCCAAAAAACCAAAAAAAAACTGCTGTACCTCATCGAGCCAGTTATTACGACTGCCTAAGTACTTAAACAAGTTTGTATTCTGAACAACTTACTTTGTTTGGCTTATTTTAATTTCTAAAAAATCAAAGTAATGGAGAAGTGTAAATCGGCACGCAACAGGCGCGGGTTCGGGATTTTTAGCAAGAAGAGGGGGGGGGGGGATATTCAATAACTAACTGCCAACAAACTGCTGTTGGTCTCTCTTAGATGTTAGGATCTATATCAGAACGATTAAATATCGTCAGAAAGGAACCATGTAAGGAAAACACACGTATGAGAGAACGGTTTTGATCATTGCAAAAAATCATGGAAGAAGACGTCATTGGCAATAAAAATCATACGTTTAAGTTTTTGATTGGTTTAAACAATCAAATGTTGAACAATTCAAGGGGGGCATACGCGGCCTCCGCCCCTTTCTTATGCCACCTTAGCGAAATACCAAATTCATGAATATGCGTTTAACTCCAAAAGAGAGTACCCGCGCGGTACCTGAAATACTTTTCTGACAAAAGTTACATTTATATCTTAAGTAGACCGCTTTCCTGTTAAGAAGATAAAAAGTTCAATTAGAAAAGTAAAGTGTATACATGTATATAGTTGTGTCACTTATTTGAAATTAATCCACCAAACGATAGTACATGACCGCGCCGGTATACCGTACTTGTCGCGAGTGTTGATAGAGATAGTTTCTCGAAAGGTCATATGGGACGCTTTATATGGTAACAGTCTGATAAAAATTCGCCCCCAAACTTACGGCGATGGTCTATGCTGGAAAGTTATGTGCTTGATTCATCTTCAACGATGCCTTTTCGAGTTTTGTTGGTTTCTTTGGAAAATTCTCAAATGTAAGATATTTCCGAGTTACTTTCGATTTACGCTACTTTTGATGTTAATTTTGTATTGTTTTTAAAAATGTATGAATGTGCAATTAAGCGGTTAAATATCTTTGTTATTTTTATGATTTTGTTATACAAATATAAGACTGTATCGCATACTGTATTTTATGGGCATTTTAGATTTTTTATAGAAACACGTGACATAATTATATATTATTTGGAACTCAATCTATATTGCATTTAAATATTTCATACTCAGTCGTAGTATATTGTGGATTATTTTGTTTTGTGCATTAATCCGACGCAATGTTTGATTAGTCTTTAATTGTAAATGACACGTCGCACGTGATTATTGTTAACCTCTTGTATTGAAATTGGACGCTTTGAAACGCTTAAGTACGTGGTAATGTAAAACGCCAATACAATACACATCCATTTACTTCCTGTTTCGATTTGCAACCGGTTTGTGAACACTTTTTCACTGATGGGGAATGCTTACAAATACAGTCGTCTTCCTACACATGAAACTGCTTTCGAAACTGACGAGTGTAACGCGACGAATTGTAAGAGTTACGTCACCTGAAAAGTTGTTCATAAATAAAATTATTAATATGTACCGTAACTTAGTTCAATACAAACACTACTTCTAAAAACACTACTTTTTAAAACACACAGGTATAATAATGATTACATATGGATAGTGCATACTATTTTAGAAAATGCACAGCTTATAAGTTCAAATGCCCACTGTGTGATTTCGTACACATATAATTATAAATTATAAAATGTATATTTACTTCCTCTTTCGATTTAGTTGATTGCAGTTCTAGTACTTGTAAATTAGATAAGGTGATAGATCGTCAGTAGATCATAATATTAATTATGAATACTCATTGACCAATGTGCAAATAATGTGCGCCATTTGTTTCCAATAGATCGAATAAATAATAAAAGTGATATGAATGAAATGTTTTGATGATTTGAATGTTATTTACTTCAAATATATTCAAATGTGAAACCATTTTCTTAATATATAGTAGAGTTGCGAACATTTAGTCATTTAGAGGTTATTGTGAATATTTAAAATGTGTTATTTCGTAGTACGAAATTCGTACTGAACATGGTTAATATACCATACGACTACAGTTGTGTTGGACTCCTATACATATTTTACAATACAGTCGTTATGATTTGATACAAAAGCGTGTGTGCCCTTTTTTAAATATAGTGTTGTCAAAACGAATTATGTTGTTGTATAGATGCATCGTTTTCTGTGCTGATGGGAAACAGGTTTCCGTGTCAAATTATCATAGGTAAGACACTGGGTTATATGAAACCTTCGCTCTCATCATAAAACTTCTAACATGGAGTGGCAAGACAAATAAACCTTTCTGGTCAATCAACGTTACGTTGTTTTTTGATTTTAGTGATTGTTATTCTTGCACTGAAATTCGGACATAGTAGGCTTGTCCTGCAATAAATCAATACATATCTTATATATAATTTTTTTATTAGTTTGTTTCTCGATACATGTAAAGAAGATGAGCGAGCATATAGATCTCGTAGTAAAAGACCGCAGTTCGGTTGTAGCAATGTAGAGAATGTATAGAAGGGCATCGTATCGCTGTAATTTTACGTGTTATATCTACGAAAGAGTAAATTCTTAAATATGTTTTAGTTGTTTTTCTCTTTGCAGCTTATTGGATCAAACTGAAAAAGATGTTTTGTCCATGTGCATCGTGTGTGTATACGTGCGTTTCATGGTAAATAGGAATATAACTTATTTGTTGCAAATATGTTGTTTGGCGTCCCAATAAACTAGTCATTTGCTGTGTGTTTTAATCGATTAGTCATTGTATCTGTATTGTTATTACTATATATATTACTATAAGTACTTTAAATATGAATGATACAAAATGTTTTGTTTTTAGTCATGCTTTTTACCGATTGAATATGATGACTTTCGATTCTTTCGGTTCAACACTCGAACTGCGTTCATTGTCGAACGCACACTATAGACATTTGAGATATGTCAAGTTGTTCATCTATGAACATAATTAATTGAATTACAGGTGGTGGTTTAGGAAGTATAGAAGGCCTGAAGATGAAGAAAGCACGTTTGGTTTAGAGAACGTCATATCGGATGCTGAAAGACAGCAAAAGGAAAAGGATGCGCTAGAAAATAAAGTGCAAGAATTATCAAGCAAAATAGAAGATTTGACGGCGCAACTAAGAATTGAAACAAAAGAAAGAGCTAACGAAGCCCGCCGTAATGAAGAATGTATCTCCAAGTTGGAGCGTGACTTAAAAAAAGCAGAATACGAGAAACAGGATGCGCTAGAAAATAAAGTGCAAGAATTATCAAGCAAAATAGAAGATTTGATGGCGCAACTAAAAATTGAAACAAAAGAAAGAGCTAACGAAGCCCGCCGTAATGAAGAATGTATCTCCAAGTTGGAGCGTGACTTAAAAAAAGCAGAATACGAGAAACAGGATGCATTGACAAGGTGCGCTGTCTTTTGTCTGTTTACCAAATTTTTTTTTCTAGGACGAAACACGACAGCAAATATGCATCAACACGTGTAATATGACCTGAGAATGAACATAGGAACAATTTAATTCCTTTCCTGAAAGTGTCTGAAAATATAGTGACACGAAAAATAATTATTTTGGCCGATTTTGAGGCTGTCAGAAACCATAGATTTTCCGAAAACATGAATTAAATACTGTAAATGAAGAATGTACAAAACAAAAACAATATTGTGAGATGCTACGATTGTCAGTTGTACTTGCTCTCCACTATTCTAAGTAGCAGATACTTGAATAAACGCACTGAAATGGTTATTGCGTGCCTGTATGGTATACAACAGGTCATGTATTTTTACGTATAACTCACATATATGTTATACAATATATGTTATAAAATGTTTTAGTTTTGGTTATATATTAGATTAAGTGCCCTGATGTCAGTAAAACTGAGAGACAACAACCCGAACATCGCCGACCTCAGTGATCAGAACAGGCCTACAAAACTGGCGGAGTTTTTCAGTGAACTGTACGACAACGAATGGACTGACGCATTCACAGCTATCAGTAAAGTACTTACTGAGAGGCAAACCATAACTTTCTTGCTGGACATCGTAATGGTAAGCCATCCTTACAAAGTCTTTTATCAAACACACCGATTGGTAGATTGGAATTGTTACACACATAACATTGCCAATTCATTTGAGACATTTCATGTTCGTTCATGCTTTTAGGATGCATACTGTTTCTGTTCGGAAGAGCTGGACAGGTCCTGGCTGATTGTGTCCGACTGGTACCTCGATGATGTACGTATAATTAGATTTCACTTTCCAGGTATCTTCTATGAAATAAAAAAAAAATGTATTAATGGAATGTTACGGTATTAGTATATATATTAATTACGATAAGATCTAAGGTTAAAATACAATGACGATTTATACCTTCACTTGACTAAATGACTGTATATATATATATATATATTGAATCGGTTGTAATTATTTTCCAACAGTAATGCAAGTTAGAGGCAAATATATTTCATTTGAAGCAAAAGTCTCTTTCATATGTTGCACATTGGAGCTGATGTCTTTTAGTCTTTGCCGAATGAACAACAGATGCAGAAACAACTGAAAGACTCCCGGAAAGTCGCTGTTGTGAAGATGACACACAGGGTGTCAGAGGTTTTGTTTGAAATATTTTGACATTTAGAAACATACATGTTATTATTATATACACATTCTCGAAGGCATTGCCAGTACGATTTTACCGTTTACACACAGGGCTGTGTGGGCAAATACTGAATATGATTAGTTTATGGTAACGTACACGTTTGTGGTACAATACATTTCGTTTTGTTTAATGTCATAGTATTTTTGTTAGAAACGCAATAGTTAAGTCTGGACATCTGGTAATGTTTGGTATCTTTCACTTTAGTACTATATAATCTACGTGGCGGTCCGCATAATTAATGTATATCTTTACACTTTACTTTCAATGTCTCCTAAGTAAATTTACTTAAATTTAGATATAAAAAGACTTAAATGATCAATCAAATAATTAATTTTAAAATTAATTTCAGCACACAAAGTACCAACAGTTACATGACAAATGTCGTGAAGAAATTAAAACCTTTGTTTTCAGATATACCAGAGTCATCTTCAGTCGGTGTGTGCCATCCGAACGCTGCATGACCTGCTGTCCCATGAGGTCGTGAGCAGTTACGTTACACAGAGCGTTAAACTGGGTCTGTTGATGTGTGCTAACGACCCGCCAGTCGTCATCGAGTGCCAAGGTAGGACCACTTGTCTACAGGTTAACTCGAATTTAAAATGACAATTACCCTCGTAACGATGTTGGTGCTTGTGACAGAATTGCCTATAAAGAAGGTTGTGATGCGTCTATTGTTATGTGTGAACTTATTACGAAAATTAATCATACATATTATACTTACTTTCTATATGTTACATTGAAATTCTTACAGACTGTCATTCCATAGTGCCTGTAAACAACACATCAAAACATGAGCCAAACACTGCCTCTGTCGAGGTACAGCAGCCAAACGGAGTAAATACACCAAATGATAAAGAAAAAACAGTCAACACGGAGAAACCAATCAACGAAGAGAACGCAGACAAAGACGAGAAACAGCTCGGTCAAGAACAATTAAATATGCAAGGACAACCCATTGTTAATTGGGGATCAAACAGTAAAGAATTTCAAAACAATCTCGAGGAACCTAATACTGAAGGCATTCAGACAGGTGAGGTAATTAAAGAAATTGATAGTAAATCAGATGTGCAGCAGACTTTTCACCGACGGCCATTTGATAGGGAAAAGTACAAAGAGTATACTTCACGAGGTCCCTACTTGGAGTACATCGTCTGGCCGGTGATGTATCTGCACCAGGGAGGCCCCATGCTGGGAAAGGGTGTGGCTCAGGGGACACGGGGGGAGGTGGTCAGTGGGGAGGAAGAATGCTGGACATGGAAGAAACCTGAATAAAACTTAGAACACGTCGAATATATCATAATTCAGTTTGTGCTGTGTGATAATAAATTGAGAAGACTTTAGAACCCCAAATGTAATCGATTGTACTTTGAGATGTGGACTATGCATGTGAATTCTTATGCTCAGAGATTTAAAAAAACTAAAGTGTTAGTGTTTACAGAATTGTAGATGATTTAATGAAATGGTATAATCCTATTCTGTTAATGGAAATATAAAAGTTGGTGACCACGTTAAATATGTATATGTTAAACTATCAATTTTATGAAGCCATGTGATGAAACATGTTTTGCATTATTATTTCAAATGCGTTTCAATGAACTTTATTTTCATACAGCTACCTCCCATGCTTTACTTCCCAATAAGAAAGCAAATACAAATATTCATTATAGCATACCAGATAACCGACTTGTTACACGTGACAAACGTCGAACATCGGAAATGTGGAAAAAATGTATATTCTGCAACAGCGTTCGGACATCGGTTCGAAATTGAATTGATCATCAGACATGACTCGGTTGCCGCTTCCGATGCGATTTTACCAATTATTATTAGTTTCAAAGGAGGCCGATTTTGGCCTAATTTTGAAAATTAACGAAATTTGTACCACTGAAAAGGCCATTTTTTTCAATTTTAAGGATGTATAGATCAGTATATTAAAACTATACTTATTCATTTCAAAACGAAACTATTTTAAATATATTAAATATAGTAGCGCAGAGAACTGAGATATCCTTACTTAAAAAAAATCTAAATTGAATGATGGTGAAAAAGGTGCATAGTTGTGCGTGTGAAAATTAAACATTTTTATGATATGCAGAAAATATACTTTTTACGTTTAAGAACGATATGCCTATTTTTTGTCAGGAAATGAACCATCGAAGAAAATATGCTGCAATGATGCTACACTTCATGAAAGCTTTTTAATAAGTTTCATTACCGCATTCATGGTATTAGAGTAACACGACCTATCCACGAATAGTTTAAATTCCTTCCCAAATATTGTAAAGGAATAATTTCCATTCATTAATATCACAAACATAAACACAAGTTTATTTGAATATCACAAACAATACGACGTGCTCTCCTGTGTGAAATAGTTTAATTGCTAAACATGTGATATCCAGTTGCAAAGATTGGATAAATTGAAAAATTATTTGATAATGATAGACATTTGTGGAAGCGTCCATTACATGCGGGACGGAACAACGCTTTCTGTATGTTTATCACTTGCACCACGTTCTTAACATAAACGTCGTAGTCTATATTGGATAGATATAGAGCATTATTGAGCATTGAAACTTGACCATGCTCTCGATTAATCTTTTTCCAGAAAAAGGTAAAACACATCAACGACATGACAACTCACTGATACAGTAGTCTTTGTTATTTATACTACTATCTATATGAATAAATGGCTCGGGCGCAGGGGCGATCCAAGATTTCGGGTTAGGGGGGCGTAAACTTTTGATTGTGCAGTTATAACCCCATGATGTCTATGGGTCTGCAATGATCAGATACAGATCACTATCAAAGATATATAATAAATATTTGCATATCATCATCATCATCATCATCATCATCATCATCATCATCATCATCATCATCATCATCATCGCCATCATCAAATGCACTTGTTTTGGCATATTATGTTCGAAAGATATGTTGGTTCATCTGTATGTCATGCACCTGTTTTGGCGGATTATTGCCCTTGTTTGATGTGCCTGACCACTAAATACGCATTTGCAATTCCATGTTATATATATCTAGAATATCTTTCAACTTGTAAAATCAGTAGCTGACTAAATTCAAACGCACACACATCAAAAATTATTTGCATTAATCATTTACCGAAGTTTCTCTTTTCTAAATGAATGTTTTAAGTTATTTTCACGTACATACTCATGCTCATCAATTGTCTGCAAATGTGCTTTACACTGTGTATTTTGTTCATCAATACGAACTAACGGACAGACAGACGAACATGTTTTTTAAATAAAATATTATGAAAGATACTCTTATTGTTGCGTATGATCTGACAAACTAAGTTTGTTATTCATTGCTCCGTAGCCGATTTTAAACACAATTTGCCACATATCGAGAACTTTGACCATCCTTCCTAGTTAATTGTTTGGTTTTCTTTATTTTTGTGTCGCCTGAAAAGGCGACGTATCTATAGGTGTTACTTTTTGCGGTGTCGGCAGTGGTATTGTTTGCGGCGGCTTAAATATAAAAATCAATATATCAAGAACAAATTAGAATAGTATTATTGAAGTATAATGATACTTTCGGAGGCATAAAACTAGCATGTCGCTTGTTCTTCTTACTTAATAAAAATTAAGAAAAATTTTAGAATAGTGGAAGATACTGTTGGATTTACCAACCAAATATTCAGAAATCAAGTGCATTTTTTATTCGTACAATATCAACTTCTGATTGAGTAGGTTTAATATAAAAAAAGAAGAATTTTTAAATATAAATCTTAACATCATAAAGTTTATATAGATCTATATATTTTTATCGCCCCCCCCCCTCCACCATCAATGAGGTGGGGCATATTGTGTTGGCTCTATCCGATACTGTTCTGTTCGCGCTACGCCACTATAGTAATCATAGGTTAGCTATGTGACGTACTGGAATCGTCACAATTTTTGGAAAATAACTTCTGACGTAGTTCAGAAAGAATCTTCAAACTTGAAAATACAAACACGATTCAATGCGTTAGAAATTATGAAAACATGTTTTCGACGGAAGTGTAAGCAAGAGAGTATAAGTATAAAATTATGGAGTATAATGCCTACTGTACGGTATGTACAAATGTGTCCTGGTTTAAATACGTTGTATTTCTAGCAACATCGTGAAAAATGGAATGTGGTAGTGCTGGTAAATACCGTATTTGGGGCTAGGAAAATCACATCATTGGAAAGAGTGTCAAACTAGTATAGTGTGTTATGATTATTTTCAAATCGAACATAAGTTTATCTAATGCATGTTGGATTATTGATATATCAAATCAGGTAAGATTTTTTTATTTGCTATTAGATCTAATGCATGTAGGACGTATTTACCTTGAAATATAAGCCGATAATGCTAAAAATGGTAGATTTATCTGTTTGCTATGTTCTTTATTGTTTTATTTAGTAGTAATAACAAAAACTGAACGACACGGTTGATTGCGTGTTGACAGCCGTGTTCTGTTGGATAACTGGTGTTAAGTGCTTTAACAAAAGACGGTAAACTGCAAGTGCAGGGACATCATTGAGCCACGAATGACAAGTTGCTTACTTATCGATTAAGAATTTCACTTAAAAGCCAATTTCCCGGAATGTCTAAATTTACAAAAAAATATTTTTAACCAACAGCGCATGCGAGTACCAAACAGATAATAGCAAAACAAAAAGACTGATTTCAATTACATGTCTCTTTGGCAAATGGTTGTGGTACTCACATGCGCTGATAGTTAAATGTGACAACAAAAGTGATAAAATTGAAAAAAAAATCGTTGTTTTCGAAGAAACGCACGCAGTTTGAACGTTCCGCGTGACGTCATGCGTCCACGCGATGATTCGATATTCATGTTTACGTCAAGCGCACATCATGATCTAACTACAGGCATGATTGGTATTGATAGTAAATGAAATAAAAAAAATCGTCAATTTTATGGGCCAAAATCGGCCCTTATCGACCCTAGTCCTTTTAGTTTGTATTATACATATATGTCTTCTTTTCACGAAGAACAATTATCTGTTTGTTTCTTTTGTGCATCAATAATAAATGTAAACAAAAAACAACAATTTCGATAACAGAACTTTTATTTACTAGATCTACACAAATGCTTATACATTTTGAACATGTAAGCCAAGTGCAGTACAAGTAAATTTAATATGGACAAACAATCTAAAAAACAATTCAAAATAAATTCCGAATCCAATGATCAATTGTATAAAGACGAATATGTTTTTTAATGCAATTGTGAATGGATACATTTGAAACTATACAAATAATATAAATTTTTGTGCAAGTCCGAATTATTTGTCCGAATGGTCGATATGTTTGTGCACAGGTTGTATTTTATCTGTTGGGGTAAATATATTTAATATAAAATGAAAAGCTGACATTAAAATCGACCACGATAAGGTATTTGTCACAAAAGTAAAATTCTTGACGAGGTTCTTTGCTGCTACTAAAGATTACTTATTACATTCAAAGTCATTCCGTACAAAAACACTGTCGAATGGCATGGGTATTTAGCACTCACCTGTCTCATCTCTACGCCGTTATGATCTGCTGACTTGCACGCGTTCACAAAAGGCTTAAGATCAAAAGCGATACAGATATCGCAAAACAGAAGGCCTATATCGAGGGTTGAACGTGAAACTGTTGTATCTGCTTAACAATTCTATATCGTTATAATTCGATTTTGACTTTGAGATGCAGCTATATCAAGTTATCCATGCTATCATTGTACGGGACAACGAATTGAAATAGATTTTAGAATAAACAATTTTTCATCATTCAAATTTATATGAGAATCCATATCCTCACTTTTAATAAAGCCTTAAACGTGCTGGGAACAATGTCACAATGTGACATAATGTGGCATAACTGGTCGCGATTCCCTGTATCAGAGTAATGATGATGGAGATTAAGGATAAATAATATATTTGTCAAGATATACTATCCTGGGGTTACCTTCTATAGCTTCTTTCCCTATACGCCTCGAAAATTCCCTGGCCCCGATTTCTCCACTTTTTTTAAGGATAACCAGCTTAATTATCTTATTTCATCGATCATAATTCTCATTTTAAAAGTCATGGTAGACACAATGTATTATTTATTGTGATTTTCTGACACGCAGTTTCATAAAATATGTAATTTTTCTTTAAAACATTTTTATGCACACTTTCCTGCAATATAAAAATATTTAATTTAATCTAATCTTGTTAAAACAGACTTAAGAATTTTCGATAAATTGGAACCTGTTGTTACTTTGCCAGTGTTCTTCGGGCCGACTCACAACATTGCTTGACCTATTCGCGGGAAACTGTCAGACCTTGTCTTTACTGACTTTTCCTGAACGCTGTCTCTGGAAATTACTTTTGGGCTCGACTAGTCCGAAAATTGAGATCTAATAATGTAATAATGTTTATGGTGGCATACTTCTGCATAAGATAACCAGATAAGTTTCATGAAAATTTAACAAATATTCACGAACACGTTAAAAACTGTCGCGAAAACTTTAACAAACATCGTGAAATATTTTGATGATTTCATGAAAATATTAACTAGTTATAAAAAAAAAAGTGAAATAAGTGCCCATTACTGCATAAGATCATATATTTTCGCGAAATATTGTAAGTGATCGCTTATATCGAAGTATTTTTAGTAGTCTAAATATTTAATAGAAGCTTTGTACACAGTTTTCAAGGCGAACATGTCACTACGGTAGTTTTTTTTTGCAGACCACGTTGAATTAGAAGAATTAAATAAGTATTAATTACCATGGTATTTATAATGCGCTTAATCAAGAGTTATCGATCTGTTTGACGGTCTGTCTGTCTGTCTGACTGTCTGAAAGTCAGACTGTCTGTCTATCTGTCTGTGTGACATTCTGGCTGTCTCTCTGTTTGTCTGACAGTATGTCTGTCTGACAGTCTGTTTGTCTGTCTTACATTCTTTATGTCTGTCTGACACTCTGTCTGTCTGTCTGACAGTCTGTCTGTCTGACAGTCTATCTGTCTATGTCTGTCTGACAGTCTGTCTGACAGTCTGTCTGACAGTCTGTCTGTCTGTCTGTGTCTGTCCGTCTGTCTGTCTGACATTATGTCTGTCGCATATCCGTCTGTCTGTCTGTCAGTCTGTGTGCCTGTTTTTTGTCCGTCTGTCTATCTGACATTCTGTATGTCTAAAATTCTGTCTGTTTGTCATATGCATATATTTATTCATAAAGGTAAACTTATGTTTTGTCGTACGTTGTGACGGTTGGACAATGCGACACCGCCAAATGTCAGTGTTCATTTTCTGCAGATCTCGCACTTTCCTTATACAATTTAGCAGATGTAAGCTATTTCAAAGTTACTTTCAATTTTAAAGTTTTGAGGTTCAGATAATTATTTTAATACTTTGTAAATGTGCAATTAAGTTATTTATGTAATAAGTTACTATAGTTTATTGTAAATTATGCGTTAATATTTGATATACAAATGTAGGTCTTATTATGTGCATTTAAAAATTTTATTTTAACAAATGACAGATATAATTTATATAATGTGGAACTCCTCTTTTTTTTCTTCATTTGAATCTATAATAGTCAGTCGTTTTAAATTATGTATTTGTGGTATTGATAATTTTGAACCACTGTTTTGTTAATAATGAACTAAGTCAACGACAGTGGCAATGATCATTGAGTTTAATAATGATCGACTGGTGTTGAGATTGGATAAATCCTGATAACGTGAAAATGTAAGCATGAACACCTTCCTGTTTCGATTTGGAACCGGTTTGTTGACATAATTTTGGTGGCGAATAGTTACAAATACCGTCTCCTCTCTACTAATGAACACAGTGCTTCCGAATCTGATCAGGGTGACATTAAAACCGAAAGTAAGGGTTAAAAAAGTACAATGCCGGTATTTGAAATATTTAAAACTTTATTAGCTTTTTATCACGCTTTGAAATAAGTGAGTTGATACGATTTATAAATGGAGGAATATATGGATCACACACACCATGCTTGAAAATGTAGTATTATTTTCACAAATATGAACTTTATGATCGTGAATTAAAATGCATATTTAAAAAAAATGTATAAAATATACTCCCACTTTCGATTTAGCTTGACATCACACGATCATGATTATCATGTTATTCTTTTTACTTATGACACGTATATAAATTAAATCTTATTAAATACCTAAATGAACTGAATCTAATGGACTTCATTAAAATATATGTTTGTTGAAGAACTTGATTATCAAATGATCCATGATCGTAGTGAATAAACCTTTTGATTATTGGATAGAATTGAATGTGAAACAAGTGTTCATTTTCGTTAACTTGGTTAACGTAGAAATGACACTGCTGTACTACTCTACTATAGTTGTATACCAAGGTAAGATCTAGCATTTCAATAGTCCTGATCTGATCATGTGACAAACGTGTTGAATTTAATTACCATGCTAAGTAAGTTATATATACGTGTACAGTGATCTCAAATCCAAATTCCTTGGTGGTACAATGTCATCGTTGTTGTTGGGATTAGAAACTTCTGTATGTACAAGACTAATGCGTTCATGTGATACATATTACATTGTTTTAACGTAAATCTTATTAAAATATAAAACAATGCGCACGTGGAGGAATCAAAAGTCAAATAGTTCATTTAACAATATATTATTTCAGTACACATTTCATTGTATTTCTCGTTTGTTGATATCGACAACGTAGAGACTGAGCGAACATCGTTTTGTTTGCATTACCATTCCATCAGAATGAACTTACAAATTTATTCCTCTTTTCATCATTTTTAGCCAAACTGAAGGCGATAATGATCTACGTATGTCAAAAGTGTGGCGTGTTTTGGACATCAATGTAAGCTTTAAACATATCAGGAGGTGATTATTTGACCTTAAAAAATGATATGCTGCTATTTAGCCGAACATTACAGAGACAGTAATGGATCGTTATGTTTGCTATATATTTACATGTATCCATAACGTCAAACTAGAGTGTATTATTGTTCGATTTTCGATCCCCAATGATTATTTCTCCGATCTTCGTTAAACAAAACAACTACATGCAGCCTACCACGCCCCTTACGAACCACACATGCAGTTTTTGTGAGTTTCACATAATTATATATTAATGCAAATTTAAAATTGAACGCCTTATATTAATTGTAAATTATGTTGAAGACTCCAGATTCCTACGACCATTGCTCTTTTATAGGCCTGAAGCAGAAGATGAAGAAAATGCTGTCGTTCTCTATTACCACAGGTCCAATGCAAAAATACCGGTGCTGCAAAATCAGCTTGATATTTTTGAGAAGGAAAATAGGGAGAAGGAAAGTAAAAATAAAGAATTGGCACAAAAATTAAAAAATGAAAGAAAAGCTAGAATGAACGATGCCCTGCAAAGTAGCCAACGTATTTCCCAGTTTAAGGAAGACCTAACAAGAACAGAAGCCGAGAAACAGGATGCACTGACTAGGTACAGTATTATATTTCTGCCTTAAGAAAATTTAGGATATACTATAATAAACCACGACATCAGATATTTGCCCACTTTAATAGGTTGCCTGTGTGATAGATAGTAGAAAATGAATTGAATTGCTCAAGTTATAACAACCATGTTGTTATGTATGTCTTTTTTAGATTAAGTGCCCTGATGTCCGTGAAACTGAGAGACAACAATCCGAACATCGCCGACCTCAGTAACCAGTACAGGCCTACAAAACTGGCGGAGATGTTTAGTGAACTGTACGACAACGACTGGACGGATGCTTTCACCGCTATCAATAGTGTCCATTCGGAGAGGCGAACCATAACGTTCTTGCTTGACATCTTGATGGTAAGACATACTTACAAAGCATCTAATGAGAGACACCCAACTTTTTCGAGTGACCGATGTAGTATTATGTCAATACAGACTATGCTGACATGCACGTGGAGCTTTTAGTTAATTAAAAATGTTACATAAATATAATAGCTAATTCATTTAGAACAATTAATGTATGAACGTTCGTGATTTCAGGGTGCGTACTCTTTTTGTTCGGAAGAGCTGGACCGGACATGGAGGATGGTGTCGGACTAGTACATCGATGATGTACGTAGATGTATCTGGATTTTTAATATAAATGTACAGGTAGCTTCTCTGAAACAGTTCATTTACAGGTGACATGTTATATTGTGTTTAATCTAGTATTATATGTATATTATGACAAGGTCAATGGTAAACAGAAAATGATTTATACTTAAACAATTATATTACTTAACTACCTGAAGACTTGACTATACACGTACACCTTAAATCTATGCTACATTAGATCGTAAAGTTGCAAATATAACCTACGGTAATACACTTTTAACTAAAACATACATGCTATTTTAGAGTGTTGTATATTTTAAATAAAATATGTTTATTTCAGTCTTTTCCGAATGCACAACAGATGAGGAAGCTACTGAAAGACTCGCGGAAAGTCGCTGTTGTGAAGATGACACAGCGAATTTCGAAGGTTTTGATTTTGATATATTCGGAACAATTTACAAAAACACATTTCATAGCCATATACATTTTCATTGATTGATATGCCCGCACAATATTGCCGATTTCACTTAGGGTATGGGGGTTAAAGCCTTTACTGAATGATTTAGTTTATGGTAACATTTATGGTAATTGTCTTATTAAGTAGATTCCATTTAAAAGTGCTTTTAATTGTTTAAGAGAGTCAAAAGGAAACATTAAAGTTAATTTAACATTTCACTATCATGTAAATAAATTAGCATAGCATACACGTACTATAAAATTTGCCAACAATACAGATGACGGGGAGAAATTAAAACTTTTTCAGAGATACCAGGCTCAGCTTCAGTCAGTCTGTGCTGTCCGAACGCTGCACGACATGCTGTCCCGTAAGGTCGTGAGCAGTTACGTCATTCAGTGCGTTAAACTGTGTTTGTTGATGGACATGCTGTCCCATAAGGTCGTGAGCAGTTACGTCATTCAGTGCGTTAAACTGTGTCTGTTGATGGACATGCTGTCCCATAAGGTCGTGAGCAGTTACGTCATTCAGTGCGTTAAACTGTGTCTGTTGATGGACATGCTGTCCCGTAAGGTCGTGAGCAGTTACGTCATTCAGTGCGTTAAACTGTTGCTGTTGATGGACATGCTGTCCCGTAAGGTCGTGAGCAGTTACGTCATTCAGTGCGTTAAACTGTGTCTGTTGATGTGTGCTAACGATCCGCCAGTCGTCATCGAGTGCCAAGGTAGGGACCCTTGTCTACATGTTTACTCATATAAATTACAATTATCCTGGTGATGATGTCGGTTCTTTCAAAAGCAATTCATCGGGAAGAAGGTTGCCATAAGTCTATTGTTATGTGTGAACTGATTAGGACAACTAGTTTTGTAAACAGGTAAACAGTGGGCATATTTGTGATGATGTGATGTTGATATTATTACAGACAATGCATTAAACAAAGAGAAACCAGTAAACGAAGAGAACGCAAATAAAGACGAGAAACATCTCGGTCAAGAACAATTGAGTATGGAAGGACAACCCATGGGTGAATGGAGATCAAAGAGTTATGAATTTCAAAACAATCTTGAAAATGAAGACCAATCCAACCGTGAATTTAGTACAAAGACGGAAAAGAAGCAGCTCAAACAAGAGGGAGCACATATGGAAGACATTCAATTAAGTGAGTTAACAATAGATTTTGCCAAGAAATCAATTGTGAAACAGAGATTTTATCGACGACCATTCGACAGGGAAAGGTTCAAAGAGTATACTTCACGATGTCCCTACTTGGAGTAGATCGTCTGGTCGGTGATGTATCTGCACCAGGGAGGCCCCATGCTGACCAAGGGTGTGGCACAGGGGACACGGATGGCAGTGGGCAATAGGGAGGAAGAATACTGGACATGGAAAAAAACTGAATAAGCCGTCCACACACTTGGATCATATCATATTTCATTTTGAGCTGTGTGATAATATATTTGAGTATACTTTACTGCCCAACCTCCGCGCTCAGCTCATTAAGTCCCTGCCGGCATAAAGTTCCACGTGACCATAGGTAATACTTTGGACATGCACATGATAAAAACGTGGACAACGTAAGATCCTTGGGTTGTTATGTTTACTTTATTTACTAATTTATGTTTATTTTTTATTTTAACTCGTAGCATATATATCTGGACCAATCATGCAACATGTCAAGGTTATAAAATAATAATTATAAAATTGAAATTTTGTAAAAAAATATATCTTCAATCTCCTCATAATCATCTCCCCTGAAAAGCGTTTTACTCGTGGTGGCAGCGGTATTACTAAAGATTGCCAATGGCGAAGTAAAAACTGCGAGGAGTAAATAACGATTTAAATACTTATTTAATAACGAAATATAAAAGTTGGGTTTTGACTACGTTACTTTGGATCGTGTCTTAATCCCCCCCCCCCCCCCCACACACCCCCAAGTGTGTGTCATTATGCGGAACATAATGCGCGTAACTTAACGAATATTCATTTTAGTCTGCCTGGTAACCGACTTGTTACAGGAGACAAACGGAAGACATGGGAAATGTAGCCAAATGATAACATTTAAAATTGTATTTGTCCATAGGTGAAAATGTTGCAAGGCGTAAGGGCGATAAAAGTAAATGTTTACACGAATATTACATGAAAAACTGGCTTTAAACTCAAACGCAATCAAGTCTTGACCAACGAAGCACACTACTTAATAAGGTTCTTTGATGCAACTAAACATGAATTGAAACGTCATCTAATAGATATGTCTGTGGAACGGTATGAATACGTAGAACGAAATTTTGTACACTCCAAAAACATAGATATCTACCTAAGTGGGAAAAGACATCCTACAAATAGAGCACCAGAGGTTTTGCTATGTAAACTTTTATTAGCACGAAAACATACTGCTTTTTCATTTTCTACATGTACATGCCAAACATAGTGTAGACATTTAAAAACATTATCGACGATTTTCACAGAAATCGTGTTCTCACTCTCGATGCAACACGCTTGCTATTGAATAGAGTGACAAAAAAATCATATATCTGAACTTTTATTTGTTACGTAAGATGTGACGAACATAACATAAGAATTAATAGTGTTTTGAAATACGCGGTCTATGTAAATACACTAATATACCAGTAAATAAACTATTAAACATTATATAAAATTTATTACACTTAATTGAAATCACCGTTAAAAGAAAAATATTTTACCAAAGTTCAACCTAACGGAAGATTCAGAAAGTGCACATTACGATTAGCAAGATGTGCAGTACGGTAATTTGTAGTAGCTTCATTGATTACAAAATTTTACTGATTTGCCGTACGTATAACACGATATACAAAATGCAAACCGTCATGCACATTTACTCGAAAACATATCACTTTTATTCTGCAAAATTGAAGTCTGAAGGAAAACAGATAATGTTCCAGCTGAATGTTGAATTTCAGAAAAAAAGTAATAAAATAAATATGACCATTCTGCGAATTACATTCATTAAATATATAATATATCTCTGTAAACAGTTTTAGCACAGAAGACTTGTATGCAGTTATATGTTGTAATATCCGCACAGTATTTTAAGCACTCAGAATCATGTCTGTTACAGTCAACAATGGTGCCGATGCTTATAGCATTGAATAAACGCCCGAAGAATATCGTGTTTTTTATATGTCATTTGAATATATGATGTAACTCTGTCATGATAGTGTACCCATGATTCTCAGAACTGTCAAATAGACTAGATTAAGTGTGGTCAAATCTGCAATAGCGCCAGGCAATGTCCAGTCCAGTCTCTTTCAAATGCTTTTTGAGCGCAAGTATATGCTATACATGTTCATTGAACGAAAATGAAACGAAGTTTTCACTGATATATGTAGTGTTTGTGAGACACGATAACCATGTATCTTGACATCATAATGCATGGTAGTTGTATGTTGACATTACTTTGAGTTCATCTTTAGACCGGTACATATAATTTCATTGCATTTGAACAAATTGTTTTCTTTTGAATATACTTCACAATCTTGAGTACAAATAAATTGATCACGTTAGCCGAATACAAATGATTAATTGCGTAAATAGCTTTTGTTTGCAATGCATGTTTTTAATAGCATGCGATTTTGAAAATATTCATCTTAATGGAGCATACTAATATCAAATCGGATTACATTCTCGTTGAAATAATGCTTACAACCGGTTCTTACACATATACAATTTGTATTCAAATTAGTTAATGTCATAACAATTTTTTATTGGTTTATTCCGTTTATTTCTTGATTGATTAATTGGATGATAAAATTCAGTACCGAAATAAACCCCAAATCACTCTTTTTTTTTTTTTCTGTGTTCGAGAACAATTTCCAACCAATTTAATAGACTTTGAGATATTTGGATTCGATTGCTTATCTGTTTTTAAATATAAATAACGCAATTTACATTACTAAATACATCAGGTAATTTTAATCTCGAATAGTCTTTGTATTGATTTACTTTCTGCGTCGCGTGTTATGACGAGGACAGTTAACATTGGCTATAGTGACTACAACTAAATCATAGTGCTACGACACCTGTTAAACGACTGTGCGGTTTCGCCATAAAACAGAGGAATTCCCATAGTTTCGATTTTAATAAATAACAATCTTGTTAACACTTTTATTTTAAAAAGTTACTTTTGTGCTGATAAATTTGAGTTCATTTGGTATGATGTGATTATGTGGAAACAGATTATTTTATGTAATTCTGTGAAAACAGATTATTTTTGTTGAAGAATCTATACATATAAGTATTAAACGTGTAGAATAAAAAGTAGTTTAATTTGAAGTATACCGACAATGGCAACGGGCGGACATGTTGCAATAGACAAAGGCAGTGACAGTATTAATGAACATATGACAAAAACACTGTGCGAGTCATGTATTCAAAAGTTAATACCTAAAAGGACTATTGCTATCAATGAATTGAGGACAAAGCTTCTCTGTGTTCATTGTAGAGACGTTGTGTTACGAGAAAATTTCCAGAATCATGATATCATACTTTTCCAGAAAACGGACTCAGTCAGTATTGATTTAGATTTGAAAGAAATGGAAATATGTTCACAGCATATGAAGAAAGTGAAATTTTACTGCGAAGATCATGACCAGCTGTGTTGCAGTCGTTGTGTTATCATCCATAGGAAATGCGACAAGTTTAACGAACTTACAGTTTTGTCTGAACAAAAAGGGGCGGATCGGGACTTGCTAAGTGCCCTAATGAAAATAAAGGAAGATAGCTTGTCAGTGATACAGGATGTTGAACAGTCAGAAAATGCATTGGCTGAAACGATCGCAAACTTCTCAACAAAGATAAATGAAATGGAAACAAGTTTAATGAAGCTAATTGATGATGCTAAATTAATGTTTGAACTAGAGATAGAACACATCAAGACAAACGAGGCTATGAAAGTGAACCATAGCTATAACGCATTGTCGAATCTTGAAAAAAATATTTCTCATATACTTAAACTTTATTCGGACGCAATGGAAACCGGAACCCCCCAGCAAAAGTTTATCGTTGCTAGAGCTGTCGAGAAAACACTGAAACACTCTCAGTCTGTTATTGAAGAACAAAGGAAACAACAACTGTCAATAAACATGCATCTTAGTTTTGCTCCCGAACTATCTGAGCTGTTAAAAATTGAAAGTGACGTCGTGCAGTTGCACGTAGATCAAACGTGTCGTAATGCAGGTATGAAAAAATCATTATAATTGGTTATCTCAATGCATTAAATCATAATATTCTTTAGCTTAGTAATCTCTAGTGTGTCCTTCGTATGTTTTATTTGGTTTATGTCAATTTCGAGTTTTACCTATTTAAGTTACGCTACTGCTGATGTACAGCTAGAATTTTATTATCTTGGACAAATTAGTGTACCAACAATGCATTTTATTTACTTATCTGAAATTAGGTAGTTTTCACATTACATTATGTAGTCTTTCAAATTGTGTCACAAAATGAATTTATATTGGCAAAACTACTTAAGTTAAAAATCGATTGAAGTCAACATGTTGCCACTATGGTATTCTATAGTTATTTTAATTAGATAAACATTTCAATTGAATATCTAGCTTTAATTCAGGGTGAACACGCGCATCATATTTAGTTTGGAGGTTTTTTTCCACGTAGGCAAAAATCATTCTCTATTAGCCAGGAGTAAATGATTATTTTTGTAGATATGTCAAAAGTACAGTGTTGTTAATAACTGGTGTCCCATTGCATTTCAGACTATTATAGGTAAGTGAACATGTTGAGTACAGTTTTTGATTTAATTGTGTTAATATATGCGATGTTATATGAACAACTAGTTTCGAGAGCTATACACTGTTTTTTTTTATAAGTTGCAAAATTACCATATAAATAATTGCAATTTAAACACAATATGTGAAAAAGTCTTCTACTTTTGAATTGAATGTAATGTATTTTTGAGCGTTCTTTCTACACGCAAAGAGAATGTTTTAAACGCATGGGTTTGTTAAAGACTAGTTTACGTTATATGTCCTATAATAAATACAATTCACCTATGTCTTTCAGTTAAACCCTCAAAAAGCGTTATTTCATTACACATGTGTATCTTTTATGACAATTGCATTATGTAAAAAAAAAGTTTAATACCAGACAAAAAATTGAGATTTTTTTTTAAAGATATTATAAAAACGCGCTTAACAATGTAGCAGTACAAGGACCATACATACTACATATTGTTACTCTGTTATTTAAGCCTGTGTATATTGTTGAACCACACTGCCTGGAATATGTATGTATAATGTGGCAATCATAAAACAGCAAAACCTGTATTAGTATTAGTACATGTGTAAGCCAGGAAATGGTTTCAATTAGGTCCGTCGTAAAAATTCATATTGGAAATATGTTTATTATACTACACAGTAGTACACACATACAATGGGGTATATATTCATCGCCTTTTTCTGTCTGTTCATTGTTTATACTAATTTTATTGGCGGAACTTGAATAAATGTACTAAATAAGAGTCATTTGGCTAGTACATCAAATAAATGATTTTGTACTGACTGCATATATGCTGTTTGACCCTATTACCGGTGTACTGAACATTTGAATTAAACTGTAAATTGTATGGTCCTATAATTTACATAAATTTTACCTATTTAAACACACAAAATATGTTTTATTTAATAAATAAATCTTTTTACATGTATATTATATCGTATTTCGTTTATTTGACCTAGTTTTCTAACCATGTCATGGCCGCCATATTTGTTTTTGTTGTTACCTATTTCCGGTGCATATATAAAATTCACACACACAGTTATACTGCACTAAACTTCTGCATGCTGAAACATTAAGAATACTACAGAAAACAGCTAATATTATGATGTATCATTTTGAATTTATATTTGTGACCATTAATGGAGAAAAAAAAGACTTGTTGAATATATGGGTTGAAAAGGTTCTGTCCCTCAATGTGGTTTCTGGAAAACCAGAAACTCTCAACTGACGGTTTTATTCTTACAAAGCCCATGAAATCAAATCAACACTGTACAGACTCAACTGATGGGGTTCCCATTTGTGTCCAATAGCTATATGCCGCAAATACAAACAAAAGAAACATAAAATCATTTCAGACTTCCTACCTTTCCATGGTCAAGTTTGACATTTGTAATTGAAATTTAGTTGATTTGTGAGAATGGTCCAAAATTTAGTGCAGTAGGATAAGCAGCTTTATGCAAATGAGGTAAGTGCATTATGGGATTTGATTACGTCATATATAAATTTGGAACGCTTGTGTTTTGTCATGTACTTGAAAAAATGGAGAAATTGTATGCCTGAAAACACAATCATTTGGGCAAAAATAGAATAGCTTGAAATAATGTTTTTTATTTCTTTATCTATTAACATTCAGGACAACATTGTTTCCATTTTTTGTTAGATAACAGTTGGCGCGAACGATTGTCTAAAAACGAAACCGGATATGACTCTTTCGGGCATGGAAAATACGAAAATCAGAATACCCCGGTAATACGTATACACCGGTAATAGGGTCATTGAGCATAAATAGTGGATAACCTGTTATGGTGGTTTTCCAGGGGGTGTTCAGGCTTAGTTCGAACCAAACAATAACCAAAATATTAAAATGTTTACGGCAATGTTCAGTTGCAGAGGACAAAATACGTCGAGAGAGCAATTTCCGTCAGTTGAGAAAGTGAGAATGAAAAACGTAAAGGGATATACTCAAATATTGGCAACTTGACAGTTTCTAACATTTTCCAAGAACAAATGAGTAGTATATATAAAGAAGTAAAATGACACTCCTGACACTGAAATATAGGGTAGGGTTCCTCGTGACGATTACTGGGGCGCCAACATTTTCTGATGAAAATGTTCTGGCCTCCATGTTCCGAACTCCGAGCGACACCTCTGATAGATTATACCAACTTATGATTTTCTGCGATCTTTAAGCCCATATATATTATTTTACGAATTCGTGTTACAGTTGTCAAAATATGTGAAGGATTGATGACCATTAGTCCCTATGGGCTTGGTTCCACGTTTTTGAAATTTAAGATTGTAAAGATACGCTCACCTTACGATTTATTACGTATCGAGGTTCATACGACGTGATACATGTTTAATTGGTTTATCTTATAAAACGTAACTATACTTTTTATGTTAATTATAACAGTGATTATTTTGTGTTTCATTTAATTTTAACTTAAATACAATAATAAGAGATTTTTTCAATGGTTTGACAAAATATTTGTAAAAATGAACAATGGTACTGTTGTTTCAACAAAGCCCGCGGAGAGACAATAGCCAGAACATCGCCGACCTCAGTGACCTATACAGGCCTACAAAAATGGCGGAGATGTTCTCTGAACTGTACGACAACGAATGGACGGACGCTTTTGGTGCAATCAATTGTGTCCTTTCGGAGAGGCAAACCATAACGTTTTTGCTTGACATCGTGATGGTAAAAAATATTTATTGTTACCTATTAAGTTCATCAAGAGACACACCTACCTATCTCAAATTACCAATATAGTTTATATTGTTTGCATTACAAGACGCTCTACACATGAAGATTGATAAACTAACATAAATTACGTTTTGTTGTGAAGCAATGTAATTATGTTTCAGGACGCATACAGTTTTTGCTCAGAAAAGCTTAACAAAACATGGCGTGTGGTGTCAGCCTGGTACCTCCATGATGTACGTATTTATCACCGTTATTGCAACATTTTATGTACTCGAAATAGTTGGTAAAGTTCATTGTTTTATATTGCTTTGCATTTTATTTTTATCTAGCGAAATATATTCTCTGACAAACTATTGTGAAAACATTAACTATGTACAGTGCTTCATGTCAAACTTAAACCTGTCTCTATACTTAGATACTCTTAATCTTAGTCTTATACTAATGTTGTCTAACACAACACCGATATGTAAACATTTCCATTGGTTAGTATTTAAGATTAAGACTTCAGGTATCTGTATGTTTAGAAATTATTTAGTCATAGAAATCTAATACATTTTTCAAAAGAGAACAACACAAAGCTAAATGAATTGTAGGGAAATGAAATACCAATATGTGAGTTTTATATAAAAAAAACAATCAATCCCAATTAAAAAGTTTAACCAATACATGTATTTTTCTTAAATCGTATATATCTGCATTTGCAATGGATTGCTTTTTAACCTTATGACGTTGTAATGATCTTCAACTCAACACAGTGGAAAAGTCAACTGTGCGTTCGCGACGGATTAGCATGATGAAGTGTATATTAAATGTAGACAATTGAATATAAACTAGACTTCTTAAAACTAAATTATCTGTGTGTTAACTTTATTCCAGTCCTTGCCAAATGCAATGCAGATGAAGAAGCTACTTAAAGACTCGCGAAAAGCTATGGTCCTAAATATTTTGTCAGGAATGGAAAAGGTTTGTCAGCAATACAAATGAATAAACTATTTACTGTGTCTTTATCAGTCTGTTGCACATTATAAGAAATGCAGTATGTACAAAATTCCCAACCCACGAGCAGTTAACAAAAGAAAGAATAATTGTCTTGTAGTCCTGTATGTCACGTGTAGCGATGATATTCATTGAAATGCGCTAACAAAGAGATCACGTATTTAAAGTGTAAATAAAACTAGAGTTAGTAATACTTGGAGTAATTTGCCTATAATGCCAAATGACAATATAGTTCAAACATGTGTCATGCATTATCAAAATTATGTGCTTTTCAATTGATCTCTATAACGGAACTATGTTTTATACTGATTTAATTAACTGATGGAAATACTATTAGAAACGTTCAATTAATTTAAATATGTATATTTCATGAATAATTTTTATATGATTAACAGGTGATCAGAATTAGCAAATTATATTTTACATATGTTGTGGTATGTTTCCTAACATAATATCTCTACATTTAAATATAACTACTATATAAATAAACACAATTTTACCACTCTCAAACTGAGTAAAATATTTGTTATGCATATTAACACGAATATGGAGAGCTTTTAATTGAAATTTATATTCTGTACTTAGAGTTACAAGACTCATCTTTATTCCGTCTGTGCCATCCAAACGCTGCGTGACAAGCTTGCATCTGAGCCCATGGGCAGATACGTTCTGCAGTGCGCTAAACTTAGTTAAATAAAACAAATAATTTCCAACTCAATTTTATAGAAAATCTACATACAAATCAGATGTCGAGGAGATATTAAAAATTCTATTTGCAGAGATACAAGACTCATCTTCATTCGGTTTGTGCAAACCAAACGTTGCGCGATATGATATCCTGTATGGGCTTGGGCAACTACGTCACAGAGGTCGTTAAACTGTGTCTGCTCATGTGTGCAAACGACCCGCCAAGCGTCATAGAAAGCCAAGGTACGAGCTCTTGTAGACATGTTAACTAATGTAAACTGTAAAATGACTATTGTCCTTGTAATGATGTTTGTGCTTTGGAGAGAGTTCCATGGTGGCGAAGATTTTCATAAGACTGTTGTTATGTATGAATCAAGACGTTTAATAATGTTCATATTGTAATATCTATTATGATGCAATGTTGATAATATTATAGACAATGGAGACAATATTCGTGTCAAAGAACAAGCCACTGGTGAGGAAGAGAAACTAAACGGTGTAAAAACAGCTTCGGGTAAAGTTCAACTTATCAATAAAGAGAACGCAAACAAAGAAGAGAAACGGGGCGGTCAAGAACAAACCAATATGGCAGCGCACAAACTAAGTGAAGGGGGAACAAACAGTAACGAATTTCAGAACGATCTTGAGAAATCAAAAAATGGAGACCAATCAAACGATGAAGAGAGCATACACATGGAAATGAAGCAGCTCAATGAAGACGGAACAAATGAGGAAGCCATTCAAGTTTGTGAGATAAGTATAGAATTTGAACGTAAATTAATGGTGCAGCAGAGATTTCAACGACGGCCTTTTGATAGGAAAACGTTCAAAGAGTATTCCTCAAGAGGTCCGTACTTGGAGTATATCGTCTGGCCTGTGATGTATCTGCACCGGGGAGGCCCCATGCTGACCAAGGGTGTGGCTCAGGGGACACGGATGGCAGTGGGCATTGGGGAGGAAGAATACTGGACATGGAAAACATCGTGTGTCTAAAAGGGTTTATTTGAAGAATTTATGCTGAAGGCCTACCATCAAGCGCTTTTTATCTTATTTGATATATTGTCTTCATAGAATCAGCTTGAGTGCATTAAGAGTATTTGCAATGTACGAGAACCATGAGGCTTGTTTACAATTTTTTTTGAGCTATTGCCCTTTCTTTGGTGCTTTTGTTAAGGTTTAGTTTTTTTTTTTTATATACATAGTTATTATTCAATTGCTCTATATATTTATATTTCACATTCGATTCTGTTATGTGTTGTTATGTGTGTTTGAACCTGAATAAATCCATCTATCTATAATATATTTTCTAATGTAACGTTATATCAATATTGAGATTGTAGCTTGGATCAAGAGTACAAGAACAACAACTCTCCCTTCAAATATGATAGATATGCTGTCCTTTGTTTATTTTGTTTCTCCGGAGCATAAAGAAATAATACTAATAAATCTATTCAAATATGAAAACGTATTGTGTGGTATCGCAGAGGGCAAGAACCATGACTAGACTAGACTAGCTACTGAACATTTGACATTTATTAAATTTTATTGTGCTAAGTGTAATTTGTGTCGTAGATTTAGTCGACCATTTCTAAAGTGACAGTTTTCACTTATTTGGACATCCCATGGTTTATCGATGATCACGTCACCGGTTGTCCAGCATTTCCATTTTAATGTTGTATACAAACACTACATTTGAGCACAATGTTTGAACATTTGATGAAACATTACTTTACAAAGGCAATGTGTGTAATTTTGCTACTGTTTACAACATACGCAGAGCATCAATGACCACAACCTTTAAATAAAATATCGATACTTATTATGCATGAAGCGTTTTGTCTTAAAATTGATGGTGTGTTATTTAGACATTACACATTCTCCCTCTCTAATCCGCTAATCTCTGAAAAACGAGTTTTTGTTTCCTTTTGTAAACACCAATGGTAAAGTTAGTAGGGAGTGTAAGGTTTGCAGACAACAAATCCAAATGAACCAGAAATACGATCATTAAGAAAAATATGCATTGTATGTTTCTTCTGAGAGTAAGTGAACTTGTATGGCACGTACAAGATGTATTGAAGGGAATTTATTACCGGTATTGTTCCGATTCATGTTAAAGTCTGATTTTGTATTGTTTACTTTATGGTTCAAGTTTTTCAACAATTTCAACGAAAACAGCAGAAAAACATTACAAATTATTTAATCGTTTCCGTGTTATAATGTCATCCATGTCAACACTCATTAACGAAACGGTATTTCCAATATATTTCTAAGCTTCTTTATATATACTATTCTTTTATTTTGGAATCCGATACAAATGTTTGAAAACTGTCATTTCGTCATTTCCCTGTGCCCTTTAACATAGAATTTACAGCTTACTTTTAATACCGTGGTATGGTTGTTGGTCCGCCTATCTGTGCAGTATCAGTTTTAAACTATGAATTTGGTCCTGGTGGGTTACTTTTTAAATATGTCACTATCTGTGTTATTTCTGCTTACTTACGTGGTTCTAGTGAACTCATAAAAGTCATACTTGAAGAGAACATTCTAAACTTTAGGAAATAATAAATATAATTGTTTTCTGTGCCCCGACTAAATTAGTTCACAATGGCATATAAGGGATTCCGCGAGGAAAAAAATGCTCTTAAATAAACAAGGCAGAAGAATGCTACATTAACCCCTCTATTCATGTTGATCTAAAACATTGTTTTTTTTTCACTGTAGCCGACTAAGTCCAAGTAAAATTGCGACTGCATCACAGTCAAGAGCTTGAATTACACATACATGTATGAAGAAAACAGTGCTTCGGTACGGTGTTCTGTTAATGCCATCGTAGTTTCGCGACTTCGACCTGTGCTCATGAAAGAACGCCGACGCGCCAACGCGGTACACGACGCGCCGAGACGGTACGCCGAGACGATGCGCCGCAATCTCGTGTGTGTTTTCATCTGTGTTTTTTTCATCTGTTTTTATTTTCATCTGTGGCTATACCATTCGGCGAAGATACGAAAAAAGACGTTTATATCGCTTCGATACGGTGTCCTGTTACCGCAATCGTAGTTTCTCGACTTCGACCAGTGCTTATGCTTACGACTCGCCGAGACGATACGCCGAAGCGCCGAAGCGATATAAACGTCGCGATATCGTGTGGTTTTTTCATATGTGGCTATAAAATTGGGCGAAGATACGACCAGACGACGTTTTTATCGCTTCGGCGCATGGTGTCGGCGCTTCGACGTATCGTGTCGGCGCTTCGGCGTATCGTGTCGGCGCTTCGGCTTATCGTGTCGTCGCTTCGGCTTATCGTGTCCGCGCATCGGCGCATCGTGTCGGGGCTTCGGGGCATCGTGTCGGCGCGTCGGCGTATCGTCTCGGCGCGTCGGCGTATCTTCTCGGCGCGTCGGCGCTTTTTCATTTCTGAGGTCGCCGACGCGCCGACAATATACGCCGACGCACCGAGACGATACGCCGACGCGCCGACACGATGCGCCGAAGCACCGAGACGATACGCCGAAGTGCCGACACGATACTCCTAAGCACCGACACGATGCGCAGAAGCGATATAAACGTCGCAATGTCGCGTGTATTTTTCATCTGTGGCTATGAAATTATGCAGTACCGTTTTAGTCAAAAGTAAATGTAATGTACAATACTTCAATATTACTATTAAATACGTATATCAATAAGTAAATTTAACAAGTAAACAATTGTGTTTTCATTACATTGTTTAATGCACCTGTATATATCTGTAGGAATAATAATGTGCCAACAGTTATATATTTGCACCTGTGTGTATAAATTGTAAATGTAGGTATTATTTTTAATGTGCCTACATCTATAAATTTAGACCTATAGGTACAACATTCACTCCGCAGCGTAGTTTCGGTGTAAGATTGTTTGGTTTTGATTTCAAGGAATTTTCAATTTGCACCATTAAATCACATTTGTAATAACTTGTGACTTAATAATGGTTTAACATTTTAACAGTGTACATGTACTGTACTCGTTGTAATGCATTCTTTGTAGTGGGAAGGATCACGTGACCGGTCTACTGTAATTTACTTCCTCTTTCGATTTCTAGCCTTCTGTATGATTGTTTAAACGTGTCTGATAAACAAAAACAGCAAAAAAAGCAGCGAACATTAGGTCTTTATCGAGGTATATACTTAATTGATTTTTCTAGCAAATCACAACAACATCACGGATTTAATAAGGATTTAGTGTTTATTGTGCGAGACTGTTTCCAACTGGTGTCACCCGTAGGTACATGTATTAATTGCAAAGCGAAACTACTTTTAGTTAATCTTTCTCATATTTGCTGTTTGGTGAATACTCAGCTCATACTATGTGTATTCTTCTTCACCACACAAGACGTATGTTTTTACTAAACACATAATTGAGGCGCGTCCTGGGAAAACCGGGCTTAATTCATATGCGTAAAGTGTCGTTCCGTATTAGCCAGTGTAGTCCTCACAGGTTAATCCGGTACGGCACTTTCCGCTGTTATTGTATTTTCTGTTTCAGTGAAGTCTCTTCTTAACATAAATCTTCTGTCGGCGGAAAGTGCCGTCGTGGGTAAACAAGCAGCATTTTAATAATTATTCTTCATTACTATAATAGCATTAGTATTTTAAAGAGTTTGTAAAATATGTTTATATCACTATCTTAATAATTTATTAGGATGAAATACCGTTTTTAGAGAAAAAAAATTTTTTATCACGAATTATTTTGTTTCTACAATCATTCATGATATTTTGCTCACCTGCAGTCGTGGATTTCTTCTGTAGGAAATGAATGTATATGGGCGTTAGTATATACTCGTTATAGCAGACAAGTACTAGTGATTGTGCAAAGTCGATTTTTTTTCAAACACAGTGCATGCAATCATTTGTAGAGCACAATGTTTAAGTATACGTCCTTTTTTGGAGACGTTGTGTAACATAGTCTCTTAAAAAGACTTTCTTTTACATTTGTTTATGGTACCAATAACTTATGCTTCGTGTTTGTAGGTCGAGGGGTCGTTTCGAAGCAGTTTATTCGTTGTCTTTACGACGCAATATTATTGTAAGTAAGCTTAAATGCCTCAATTTAACATGGAACCAATCCGTAATGTGATATACATGTATACTATATATAAGTTAATCTCTGATGGAATATTGTTCGTACGCACGTGCTTGTAATATGCATCTCAGTAAATCACTCAAGTTACTTTCACTTTGAATACAGGAAAAATAACAGAAAAGAATACAATTTTTTAAAACAAAAAGTTAAACTCTGTACATGTACTTATTACACCTGTTCCATACGATTAATTTGTTGTTACTTTTGTTTTTATTTTTAAGAATATAATATTAAGCACATTAAAAGTTGGCATACTGTGTTAGTTTATGATTATAAATCAAGATACAAACTATTATCACTTACAATGTATTTATTATATATTGTCACCAAAACGCTGGTATACTGCTGCACTACAATTATTAACCGAGGTTTGTAACGCCGCATTTACACGTCGCCGTAAAAACGTGAGCGAACGCGTTTATGCAATGCTTTTCAGTGCAAACATATGACCACGTTTATGCGGCAAAAAAAAACACACTTGCGCCGCTTTAACAGTATCAATATATAAGTTTGGGAGGAAGGAGAACATTTCTCTCGGTTCGTCCGTCTGTCTGCATGTCCGTCATTTTGTATGTATAAGAAACAGATTTCTCCACAGTTTAACAAAATAACATTAAATTACCTTTTCCAATAATTAAATGGTTTTGGGAGAAATAAGTGTTTTGTTTTTATAGCATCCACTTCAAAACAAGGTTTAAGGATATTACCGATATGTTTTGAATATTCATTGAGTTATAGAATCTTAAAGTTGACCATTTACCAACAAAAAAAAAAAAAAAAAACCTCCCTACCTACCCTAATTGTTATGGGCATGAAACCTGAAACAAATATATTTTTTACGCCGTAATACAAACTTACGTTTTATCACACCTATTAACTAGTTAAAATGTGCGTTGTAAGATAATTATCATGATAATATTAGTGTTAGATAACTGGAAACACGAATTGGTTTGCGAATACATTTGCGATACATGAAAATTAAGTGATATCGCGAATATTAACTAGATAAAATTTGCGTTGTAAGATAATTATCATGATAATATTCTTGTTAGATAACTGGCAACACGAATTGGTTTGAGAATTCATTTGCGATACATAAAAATTAAGCTGCATCACGAATATTAACATGTTCAGATTAGCGTTGTAAGATAATTATCGTGATAATATTCGCGTTAGTAAGATAATGAAGACCTCGCGCAGAAGTAAGCGGTAATACAAATATTATCTAGTTAAGATTTTTCGTTGTCAGATAATTATCATGTTAATATTTGTGTTAGTAAGATAATGCGGAAGACCTCGCGCACAAATGAAGTGGTATCGCGAATATTAACTAGTTAAGATTCTCGTTGTAAGATATTTATCAAGATAATATTCGTGTTAGTATGATTATTCGGATACTACGCACACCCAAGAAAATGTATCTAAATTAAGGTCAGTTCTGGGAACTTAAAGGCCATTTATTATAATAATAAAATATATTGCAGAAAAACTATTCGCAAACGCTATCTTTATATCTAGATACATATCAATAATAAAAATGTGGGACCACGAATCTGTCCGCGAACGCTCAGTGGTTAACGCGAATTTTTCCGCGAACCTTAGGTACTTATCATATGGCAGTTCTATGCCACTATGGATATGAAAAAGGTTTTCAATAAGACATTTCTAGATATTAACTGTTGAATATCATTCATGAGTCTGTTTGTCATTTCCATGTGTACAGCTAGCAACTTATGTATGTTTGTGCAAACTGCAAACGGCTTTTATTATAATGATTTTGCTTATCATCATAATCAATCAATCATCATCATCATCATCCATCCATCCATTCATCCAGCCATCCACATATCTAATACCAACAGACACAATCCCACACAAACCCAACATCGTTATTTTCCCTGGTTTTTGTTTAACTTTAAATTTTAATCTTAGTTCTCCATATGCGTTAAAAGTCATAGTCGTTCCGCATATAAGTAACGATTCCTTTATGCGTTGCGAGTCGCCGCATCAACTAAGTCTTCCTCTATATGCCTTGAAAATCGCCGCATAAACGCGCTTGCTCACGTTTTTGCGGCTACGCGCATATGCGGCGTTACAGAGGTTGATTACTCCGTTTTCTCCTTTATGTTTAAATTTTACCCAGTGGCTAAATGGCAGTCATTGCACATTGGCAAAATGTCTAATACCGAGAGGCGCGCTTTGAATAACAACATTCTCCAGTGTCGTTTGCTGATTTAACAGTCAAAGAAATGCGTCCATTATGAAAAAAAAAAAGAAGTAAGTTCTCTATTTCATTTAATGTACGCCGAACATAAAATATTTATTATATAACTATGAGGTTTCATAAAAAAGCACAGCGTAGATGTTCCAACAAGCGTAGTTTTTCATCAGAAAACATAAAAACACAATAATTTAGATGCCATCAACCGGAGACTTGATTCCTCCAAAAGCGAAGCCATAAATGATGGATGGCAAAGGAACCAATGTCACGCTCAAATATCGATACCTGCAAACTTCATTTAAGTTGGATACATGGTTCATCGGACCCACCCGATACATTTATCGGCCTTGCCAGATATACATTCTTTATCACCATCATTTACCTATTAGTCTTTATGTTTACATCATTTCGACGACTTAAATGAAGGATGCACGACTATAGTTCATTCCCAACGCAAATGTTAAAACGTTTAATTAGTGGTGGCAAAATAAATTTGTGCATGATATAATTTTCGAAGAATGCAATAACCCGCTTGCTAGTTCGATGGTTTCTCCAACTGCTGATTTCAATTCTTTAATAGTTAAATACATATCACTATCTTAAGGACACTTTTGACATTTTCAGAGGTACATATAAACCGTGCTAATTATAAAACACTTCTGTATAAACCGTTACAAAATACTACTATATGAATAATGTATAAAATATATAACTATATGTAACTGATCATTTAATTATTGTCTGCATTAAACTGGACGGTATGTTTTCAATATGATGTCGGAAAGGAAACGAAAGCATACACCATCTGATGAAAAGCATCACAAACTGCTGCAGAGCAAAGAAGAATGACACAGTGCATCTACCGGGTGCGAGCAAATACTAACATTGACGTGCAGTATAGCACCAATGTTGATGTGGCTCTCACCATTTGTAAACATTCAAAGACATAAATATAAATGAATAATTCCGTTTTTTGCTAATGACATTAATTTTAGAAAAAAATATCCATTACGTTACTTATGAAATATACCTTGCAATTTAGCCAATGAACAATAAACAGCTGGTTTATATTTTTTCAGACTAGAAAAAGCTAGCAAGACCATTGAAGGCCTTGAAAACGAAGTAGCTGCAAAAGAGAATGAAAAAGAAGGCGCGTTGTCATGGTGGCGTTTTTGTGTGTTTTTTTATATATACATTTGTACAAGCATTGTAAAGAAGTGTAGATGCCGATTTAGCTATGAACTGGGGCGTTAATGTTGAAAACAAAATAGTATGTGCTATTTTAAATACATTCGAAGCAGATAAGTTTGGAAGGCGGACATTAGACCCTTCACAGTAAAGAACATAATTGTGAATATGTAAGTATATGAAGTTATAGTAAGAGTTACAATTGCATTAAATCTTCTTTAAAAAATGCACAACATTTTATTAGATATTAACATGAACAAACAACATATAGTGCACCTCTATATGTTTGAATGGACCAATAAATTGTTTGAAATGGAATATTGTCCAAGTTGTCCGGGTTCAAAAATCGCGAAGGGGCTATTGTCCGCACTGAAAAAAAAATCGCGAATGTGCTCATCTTCGCCTATGCATTTTTTGAGGAAGGAGATAATGTCCAAGGAACTAATGTCCGTTTACAATTTACGGTATATTTTCCGTACGAAGTCTAGACCCAGGAGCAAGAAGAGAAAGCGATCGCCGTCTGATGAAGAGCAGGCTGGTGTCGTGCTAGACAACCTGGGAACTAAACTGCAGCAAAGCGAAGAAGAAAGACTCCATGTATCAATAAGGCGAGTACATACCATACATGGACGTGCCCTTAAATACTAAAACTTGTCAAGCCTTAAGTCCAATATTCAATTTATTGAAATATTAAAAATTACAATATCTAATTTATTAAAATATAAAAAATTGCTAATAAAAAGCATAACTTTCAATTCATTCAGGAAACAACAGGGATAAACCAACGGCTGATTATTTTTCAGTTTACAAGAAGCTAACAAGACAATTGAAAGACTTAAACATGTATTGGATGCAACAAAGAATGCAAAAGATGGCTCATTGACAAGGTAATGACCATCGATTTATTATATGTGCACACGCGTGGCAAATAATGCCTATCATGTAGAATCAGAGTAATTTTATAGTTTAAAATAATAATTACATATGATAATAAGTATTAAATCATTTTTCTATTATTTTCAATACAAACTGATTTATTATTGTATCCGTAAAACACACATAAAAGGAGGAAAGATTAGGGATAATTTCTATTGTAGGTTGCATTGTTTCTTGATCCTTTGCCTTAAAGTAGTACATTTTCCTGTTAGATGCCTTTATACCACGCAACCTTTATTTAAATTAGGAACATTTAAAAAAATTCACGATGAAATAAACTGCCAGTTCTTATATCTTGGTTAAGATATTTTGTTATTATAACATTTATTTTTTCAGTTTACAAGAAGCTATTAAGACCATTGAAAGGCTTGAAAAGGAATTGGATGCAACCAAGAATGCAAAAGATGGCTGTTTGACAAGGTAATGACCATCGATTAATTCTATGTGCATAGGCGTGGCAAAGGATGGCTTTCACCTACAATCAGAGTAATTTAATAGTTGTAAAGAATAATTACATATTTTAAAAAGTACTATATCAATTTTCAATTATTTTACATACAAATTGATACATTATTGTATCCGTAAAATACACTTAAAAGGAGGGTGGATTAGGGATAATTTCCATGGTGGGTTGCATTGTATCGTGATTTTTTTCCTTAAAGTATTACATTGTCTTGTTAGATGCCTCTGTATCATGCAACCTTTATTTAAAATTGGGAACATTTTAAAATGTTTTCACGATGAAATGAACTGCCAGTTCACAAATGTTCGTCAATATATTTTGTAAATGTTTATTATAACATTTATTTTTTAGTTAAGAAGAAGCTAACAAGACCATTGAAAGACTTGAAAAAGAATTGGATGCAACAAAGAATGCAAAAGATGGCTAGTTTACAAGGTATAGACCATCGATTAATTATATGTCCATACGCGTGCAAAGAATGACTTTCATGTAGATTCAAAGTAATTTAATAGTTTAAAAGAATGAGTACATATTTTAAAAAGTATTTGATGTATTTGCTAGTATTTTCAATACAAACTGATACATTATTATTGCATCCGTAAAATACACATAAAAGGAGGTGGATTCGGGATAATTTCCATGGTAGGTTGCATTGGATCGTGATCCTTTGCCTTAAAGTATTACATTGTCCTGTTAGATGCCTCTATACCCTGCAACCTTTATATAGATTAGGAACATACAAAAATGTTTCCACGATGAAATGAACTGCCATTTCTCAAATTTTCGTTAAGATATTGTGTAAACTTTTGTGATAAAATATATTAATTCAGTTTAGTCGAAGCTAACAAGACAATTGAAAGACTTGGACAAGAAATGGATGCAACAAGAATGCAAAAGATGGCTCATTGACAAGGTAATGATCATCTATTAATTATATGTGCACACGCGTGGCAAAAAGAATGACTATCATGTAGAATCAGAGTAATTTAACAATTTAAATGAATAATTACATATTCTATAATAATTGGGGCAGGATCTTCATAGATAAACTGTGCTGCTGGCCAGGTCACATGGGCAGCCTATGTGTGTTATATTCGTCCTGATAGACATTCACCTGTATTCTGACCAACAGCAGAGATTGTAGAAAAAATGAACTAAATAGGAAGACAAATAAATCAGATAATTAATGCCATTGTTTATGTACAGAGTGCTTAAGGACATGCCTGATGTTGTTTTTGTATGCTATATATGTTAACATGTAAATGTTTGAATACAAATTATTAATAAAAATGTGAAGTGGAAGATGTGAAAGCGTCTTTCATTTGACATTGTGGTAAAAATTTGCAGAAATATAATCATTCATGCACTAATTCATAAATCTGTCATGCACATTATTGTTAGAAAACACATGCACTTCTAGTGTTGCTCATAGTTTGAATTATAAAAAAAACGTGGTCACATGGTTTACATAAACTAAAATAGCAATATGTCTTTAAAAATCTTTTTCTCTGAAACCGCATGGCCCAGAGGTTTCATATTTGGAATGTAACATCCTATAGTAATCCTCTACAAAGACTGTTTAATTTATGCCTCTGGGGACAAAATTGGCCATGCCCCGGGGGTCACGTGATTTATATAGACTTTAGAAGCAAAATGACTTTAACATTTTTTTCTTCAGAAACCGCAAGGCCCAGAGGTTTCTTATTTGGTAGGTAACATCATATAGTGGTCCTTTACCGAGATTGTTGAAATTATGCCTCTGGGGTCAAATCTGGCCACGCCCCGGGCGTCATATTGTTTATATAAACTTAAAAAGCAAAATGTCTTTAAAAATCTTCTCTGAAACTGCAAGGCCCAGATGTTTCGTATTTGGTATGTAACATCCTATAGTGGTCCTCTACAAAGATTGTTCAAATTATGCCCCATGGGTCAAAACTGACCACACCCCAGGGGTCACACGGTTTATATAGACTTAGATAGCCGAATGACTTTAAAAAAAAAAATTCTGAAACGGCAAGGCCCACAGCATTCCTATATTGGTATGTATTATTGCATAGTGGTCCTCTCCAAAGATTGTTCAAGTCTGGCCGCACCCCGAATGGTCACATGGTTTATATAGACTTAAATAGCAATATGACTTTAAAAATCTTCACCTGAAACCGCAAGGCTCAGAGGTTTGTTCAAGATTGTTCAAATTATGCCCCTGGTATAAAAATAAGCCACGCCTCGGGATGTAAATTCCAATTAGGACACAAAGTCTCAGGTGAGCGTCCTAAGGCCCTCTTGTTTCCCGGATACCTGGCATACGGACATGTGGCCTTAGTAATGAGTTTAAAACGATACTACATTTAGTTGTAATAATTCATTTTTGTAACATATATCTATGAATGTTTTATAATGTTTAATAAAAAAACATATGGTTTTAAAAATGTTCTGACAGTTTTGAAAGCCGCTTTATATTATATCTATAATACTTAATATGGCAAGCTAGGAAAAAGGTCGCATGTTTTAAATTTGCGGATGTGCATTCGCAATAACGGGAGGTAATTTCCAAGGGAGATCACCTAGTTTTGGGAAAGGCCGTTAATACATTATACCGATAGTGAATCATGATAAAGATCGCACGTAGGAGCAGAAGATACTGTGCTTATAATCAAGTACAAATACCCATGCAGCTACTTGTATGTAACCCAAAACTCGATTCATTAACATACTTGTTGACATATAATGAAAACCAGTAGTTCGGACACTTAGAAACTCGATGCATATACCCTAAGTTTGAACCCTCATGCATATTACCTTTTCATGAAACCTTGTGCATGAACATCACATGCACAAAACCACATGCATGAAAGACTTACATGCCGTTCCTGCTCAGTCGGTATCGCAAACCTGCCGTTCACTAGTAGGTCATGGGAACATTGCGCTACCGACTGAACAGGAAAGGCATATAAACGTCTATTCGGCCAAATTGTGTGATTTAGGACTTTGTCTTTGGTCTAAGGGGTATCCGGACAAAAGCCCCTTGCCCAAAAGCCCCTTGGTCTAAAAATGCACACATAGATAGATAGATTTGATAGATATGACAGAGTGGACAAAAGCCCCTTGATTATTTTAATGTTATAATTATCACATCTTGTATGGTTCTTTCTTTCTTATTAACTATTATAGTTTTGTTGTTTGAGGAATAGATGTACTTAAATGCAATTAATGAAAGCTATCGGTTTGTCAACATTCATTGCAATTAATATTTTTTTCCTTTTTGATGGGATGGAACTTTCTAATGGAATGCATACACAATATCAGAAAGAAAGGGGCTTTTGTCCACTATTTCATAATCATCAAGGGGATTTTGTCCCCCCATTATATTCTATAAAGGGGCTTATGTACTCTGTCAAATATACAGAGGGGCTTATGTCCATGTGTGCATTTTTAGACCAAGGGGCTTTTGGGCCATGGGGCTTTTTTACTACATCCGGTCTAATGTTCATGCTTAAGAGTAAATACCTAAGGTTCATGCATAGGGTTTCATGCACGTGGTTTCGTGCATAGTGTTTAATGCATGTGATATATGTTCATGCATAATGTTTCATGCATGTGGTTTCACGAAGAGGTTACTAGAATTGCATCATGGGTTCATACTAGAGGTATATGCATAGAGTTTCATGCATATCGTTCCAAATCTTGAATTTCATACAGTTATAGAGTTATGCATGCAAAGAGGAAACTGTCGTTCGGTTACCGTAATTATTGTTATACGCCTATCATTAATCATAATCAAGCTGGTTAGAAAACCAGGCGAAAGTTTTATATTATATTGAAAACCATTTTTGTGCTTTCGTATTTCGAGCTGGCCTATAAAAGACGGACGGAAGGTAATACGGCGTTTTTTTTTGGTTATGTTTCATAATATATCTTTTTTAATATATCTTAGCATTTTTTTTTTCTAATTCAATTCCGTTTTCGACGAAGTGCTGGCAAGAACGTTTGCATTGAAAGCTTTTGGTGTGTCTTTGACTTCGTCTTTAATCTTCTCAACATTTTCTGGACAACGACCTGTGCGGGGACGTCCCTGGTTATTGCGCCTGTGATCCAGTACTGATCCTGTGGTATCACATTTCTTTATTCTGTTTACTTGCATTCTGGTGATTGTCTTTTCCTTTTGATACATTTTTTTTTGTTCTCCTTATTACAAAAAATACTGAGTTTCTTTCAAAATACAACTATAAATTTCCTGAAACTGCCCTGGACAGCGCCATGTTGGAAAATCAGCAACGTTTAATGACGTCATGACGTCAAAGTTTTCCCAAACAAAATGTTCGAGAAAAATAATACATTTTCTGACCTTTAATTGACGTATAACATATATTTTGAAACACCATGTATGTAATATTATATAGAAATCATTGCATTCTGCAATAAATATATTTTGATTTTATTATTTTGAATACTCTCATTATGACCCTTTGTTGCTGCTTTGCATCAATATTTTTCTTGTTTATACATAAACTGTATGCACGCACAGTAGCATAATGGACTTAAATTGAAATTTAAATCCAGTCGCGTTGACATGGCCATGCTGGTGTACCGTACTTATTGATAAAAATGTGAGTATGGGGAGTTCAACATTTTGGTCGTAGAGGATTAAAACTTCGCTCCCGAGTGTACGACGATGGTTTAGGCTGGGACGTGATGTGCTTTCAGTGTAATCTACAATTCTTTTGGAAGACTTGCCGTTTTCTTAAAAAAATCATAAGATTTAAGATGTTTCAAGCTACTTTCGATTTTAAAGTAACTATATTAATGTTCAGAACATTCATTATACTAAATATTGTTAAAATGGGCAATTTAGACTTTTAAGATATCTTAAATGTCACTGTATGCATGTATGCACTAACAGTTGTAATGAAATCAGATGCAGAGCACTGTTTTATCATGTGCATTGTACATTTTTAATTTAAACACGCGACAGATAAAATGATAGTATGTATAAATCGTTCTATTGTGTTCTTGAATGTTAAATAATTTTAGTCGTAAATTATGCATTTATCTTGTGCATAGATTGAAAGCGATGATTTTAATTAATAGACTTTGTAAGAACATGACAATGGCCAATCGACTGGTGTTAAAATTAGATATGCCTGTTTTGAAATACGTGGAAACGTAACCACCTGAACACCTTCCTGTTTCAATTTGAAAACGGCTTGCTAACATACTTTTTAAATGGGCACATACCGTCTTCTCCGTACTGATGAACACAGTGCTTTCGAAATTGGAGATGATTACATTGAGACCGAACGTAAGAGTTAAGTAGATTGTTGGTGTTTGAAATAGGCCTATTCAGTATTGCAATGTTATTTACTCAGCTTTTATAGCGTATTAAAATTAGAGCATGCTTTTTATTAATGCAGGAATATATGGCTCACACGCACATATCCCCCAAGAAAAATGTATTTTCTTTTGTAAATATGCACGTGATGTAAATCATGTAATATGCATTATTTTACTACATGCATTATACATGTATAATTAAATTTTATATAAAATTTACTCCCACTTTCGATTTAGCTTGACATTGCACGGTCATGATTATCATGTTGTTTCTTTGACGTATGAAAACTATATAAAACGAATCGTGTGGAATTTTCTGAATGAATTGAATCTAGTGAACTTGATTGAAATATATGCGCGTATAAGAATTTGATTAATAAATGCTTCATAATGGATTTGAGCAAGCAAATAGTTTGTTTCGTGAACTTGGTTTAAGTATAATACGACTATCCAAGCTAACACTACTCTAGTATAAAAAAGCCGTACCAAACGTTAACAAGACATGATCTGAAGTAATTTGATTCACACATATTTAATTAAATTACCTTTTAATGTTTATGCTAAGTTATAAATGCAATGTTCTGGAAACAGAATAATTTTGTCTTACGTTATTATTGTATGATTGTTGTGAATATAAGAAACTTCTGCACCAACAAAATTAATCCGTAAATTTATTTTTTAGACACAACACTGTTTTAACTTAAATCATCTTTAAAGAGTAATAAACTATTGACTTTGGTGATAGATTAACCCATGAGCTAGTTGATAAAACGATATTTTATTCAGCCCTCATGTAATAGTATTTCTTGTATGTTGATATAAAAAGCTAAGAGACTATGAGAAATATTTTAAATACCTTTCAAAAATAGTTCTGTCCATGATATTAGACAACATCCTATAAATGATTTAAAATTACATTCTTTAATTAGAGATATCCCGGTAAACGCCGTTCAAAGAATTACACGTTTGTAGACTTTTCGTTGTGACAGGCAGTAGAAACTCGGAGCAAAACGTAAACTCGGAGTAAAACGTAAACACCTGGCATCGCTGCATAGTTACAAGTTAAAACTTTGAAACAGGACACACTCAACTGTGTATAAACTTATCAAATTATTCTTACTTTTCAGCATTCTTGGCAAAACTGAGAAGGATGGTACTCTATGTATGCCCTTCGTGTCTCATGTTTTGGATAGCTAAGTAAGAGTTAACAAATTGGCAGATATTTTTACTTATATTTTCGTCCTTCCAAAAATGCTTTGCTGATATTTAGCAAAACAACTCCGAGACAATTTTGTATTATTGAAATGTTATTTATTATATGTATAAAGTAATGTACATTATTGTTCTTCGATTCTCGACCCCAATGACTCATATACTCGATCACGAAAAAAACAACGTGTACTGTTCTACGCATTTAATAAACAACAAAGATACTGAAGACAGTGTTGGCAAATTTCTAAGACTGTAACAAAGCATGCTATGAAGTTTAATTTTGTTGAAGACTTTGCAGATTAATTCAATGGAGTAGGAGTAGACCTGCTGAAGATGTAGAAAAAGGCACTGGTTCGGGTAGCCTCCGGTCGGATATAGAAAGACTGCAAGGTCAAATAGATGTTCTTGAGAGAGAAAAACATGAGAAGGAAAAACATATTGAAGAATTGACAAGAGATTTAGCAAATGAAAGCCAAGCTCGAAAGAACGATGCCTGGCAATATTGTCAATGCATTTCTAATTTAAAGGCGGACCTAAAACGAATTGAAGCCGACAAACAGGATGCACTGACAAGGTACATGTACAAGTATAATGTGTTATTATGTTGGATTCACTTTTATATTAAAACTAATTGAGCTAGACTCAGACTTAAAAAAAAATCTGCCCTCGAATCTCATTACCATAAAAATATGTCAAAGTCATTTCGAATTTGCCTTAAGATTAAGTGCCTTGATGTCAGTAAAACTGAGAGATAACAATCCGAACATCGCCGACCTCAGTGACCCATTCAGACCTACAAAACTGGCGGAGATGTTCAGTGAACTTTACGACAACGAATGGACGGACGCTTTCACAGCTATCAAAGGGAACCTTTCGGAGAGGCAAACCATATCGTTCTTGCTGGACATCGTGATGGTATGCCATACAAGTTTACAAAGCATCTAATGAGAGACGCCGAACTCCTTCGAGCGACCGATGTTCTATTCTGTCAATATAGATAATGCTGACATGCAAATGATAATTGGTTTATTAGAATTGTGCGTAAATATAATATTATAATTGAAATAATTGTATGAACGTTCGTGGCTTCAGGATGCGTACGTATTCTCTTCATTAGAGCTGGACAGGACATGGCAGATGGTGTCCGACTGGTACCTCGATGATGTACGTATTTAGATTTTATTATCAATGTAATTTATCAGAAATAACTCATGTATTGTAATATTATATTGTGTTTAGTATAAAATATATGCTATACGAAGGTCTAATTAAACGTGTGGTACTTGCGCACTTCTTCGTTTTCGCTGGAGAATACCCTAATACGTGTACACTATAAATTAGTTTTGAACAAGTTACAAACCTAGAGTCAAATATATTCAAATATATTTACTTTAAAATTTACTTTTAACTTAAACATAGTCATGTAATTTCAGAGTATTACATAGTGTACAGTATGTTTATTTTAGTCTTTGCCGAATGCACAACAGATGAGGAAGCTACTGAAAGACTCGCGGAAAGTCGCTGTCGTGAAGATGACACCGGGGGTTTCGGAGGTTTTGATTTTTTTTTATATACGGGACATTTAAAAAATCACACCTGATAGTCATATACTTATTATTTATGAATGATATGCCCACACAATGTTATCTCAGGGGAGGGAGTTAAAACTTGTACTGAATGATGTAGTTTAATTATGGTAGCAAATAGTTTAATGTCATTTTATCTTTGAAACGCAGCATTAATGTCTAGGCACACAATGGGCCATCGCAGTACTGAATTTGAATTTATTTCCGGTGTCCTGACGCTTTCGTTATTTCATTGTCTGATTGAGTAGATTCCATGTACATTTAATTTTACTTGTTAAAGAGAGATAAAAGGGAAAATGTAAATTGTTAAACAATTCATTTACACGTGAACAAATTCTCATAACACACACTGTACTTCACTGATACTTCTATATAGTGACTTTATTGAAAATCAAATAACCCTTACCAAATAAATTTTAGCACACATTTTACCAACAATTCGGGTGACGGGGAGTATTTAAAACTTTTTCAGAGATACCAGGCACATCTTCAGTCTTTGTGTGCTGTCCAAACTTTGAATGACATGCTGTCCTCTAAGGCCGTGAGTAGTTACGTCACACAGAGTGTTAAACTGGGTCTGTTGATGTGTGCTAACGATCCACCAGTCGACATCGAGTGCCATGGTAGGAAGCTTTGTCTACAGGTCTACTATAATTAAAAAATGACAATTATCCTTGTAACGATGTTGGTGAGTGTGATAGAATTGCATTAGAAAGAATGATGTGATATGTCTATTGTTATGTGTGAACTGATTAGGAAAAGTAATCAGATATATTATACATATATATGATGATTTGACTTTTGAATTCTTACAGACCGTTATTCCATTGTGCCTGCAAATAACACCCAGGTCAGTATGGGTATTGAAAGTAAATCAATGGTGCAGCAACATTTTCAACGACGACCATTTGACAGGGAAAGGTTCAAAGAGTACACGTCACGAGGTTCCTACTTGGAGTACATCGTCTGGCCGGTGATGTATCTGTGCCAGGGAGGCCCAATGCTGGGAAAGGGTGTGGCACAGGGGACACGGGAGGCAGTGGGCAATGAAGAGGAAGAACAATGGACATGGAAGAAACCGGAATAAAACTTCCGTACACGACGAACATATATATTTTAGTTTGTGTTTTTTTTTATAATAACTTGAGAATACTCTATTACCCAGAATGTAATCGTTTGTACTTTTAGATGTATAGTATGCAAGCAGCATGTCAATTACGATTCTAATAACCAGATATGGAAAAAAAACTTAAGACTGAGTATTTATATAATTGCAGGTGATTAAATGGTATTGCATAATTCTTATTCTCTTAGTGGAAATATAAAAATTGGTGTTGGTGACCTTGTTACCAAGGATAACATCATATCTTATCACCCTGTCAATTTACTGAACATTGAGTGCGCAAATTTATGTACGGTAAATTATCAATTCTTATGCCCCCACAAAGTGGGAGGCATTAAGCATTGCACATGTTGTAACACCATATAATTATATAATTATGTATACCAAATGGTTTTCAATTCATTACACGGTGTTTGTGTACATACGCAATTTTCCCGTAGTGTTATGAATACATATGAAACACAAACGTTTTCTGAATATTTGAGTGAACGTAGTGTTCTAAATGTACTGTATTGCTTAAAAGTAACGATGTAGTGTAGTGTTATGAATACATATGAAGACATAAACGTATACTGAATATTTTAGCGAACGTAGTGTTCTAAATGTACCTTATTGCACAAAAGTAATATAAAAACTGACTTAACTTTCAGGAATGTACACTCACATTTCAATTATATCTAGCCCGACTTTATCGTTGAAAACATTTTATGTAGTGCTTATAGTTAAATACTAATTGTAGTTGAATCGTATTAATTTATAAACAGAATTGAAAATGACGTATCATATAATTAATTTAAAGCCAAACAACCTTAAAATTATCTCTTTATTTCGCTTTTCGAAAGAGATTTTTTAGAAAAGGAATCGATTGTATAAATTATTTGGTAATACTCTCCAAAGATATTTCTTCCTTTGTTTCGAAGAGAAATCAAATGGAGTCTTTATTTAAGTATTATAACAAATAATGCAAATAATAGAAATAGTAATAATATCTATGATACGTTTAAAGAATAAAATATGCATAAGCGTATATTACGAAACGATGTAAAGGATCGCTAGTCTTAATGTGATTTTGAAAACGCAAGTGTGTGATGACGATCGTTTAAACATCTTTGTTAATATATGTGTAACATTGGCAAATGTCTATATGTATACAATTCAAAGGTAACTAAGTATGTCCTAATTTCTTCTTGAACCTAGCGTCGTAATTTGACACGTGTTTTTGAAATCTTTAAGTGTAAACCAATGAATGATGTAACACTATATAATTATACAAATAATTTTTTTTTGAACCTAGCGTCATAATTTGACACGTGGTTTTAGTATCTTAAAGTGTAAACTGATGATTGATGTAACACTATATAATTATACAATTATGTGTATTACTCGGTGTTTGTGTATATACGGAGTACTCCCGTAGTGTGATAAATACATACGAAGGCAAACACGTATACTGAATATTTGAGTGAATGTAATGTTCTAAATCTACTGTATTGCTTTAAAGTGTAAACTGATGATTGATGTAACACTATATAAATATACAATGATGTGTACCAAATGTTATCCAATTTATTACACAGTGTTTGTGTATATACATAGTACTCCTAAGTGTTATAAATACATATGAAGACATGAACGTATTCTGCATATTTGAGTGAATGTAATGTTCTAAATCTACTGTATTGCCTTAAAGTATTATAATAACTGATTCAGCTTTTAGGAATTTACACTAACATTGCAATTCTATTTAGCCAGGCTATATTGTTGAAAATATATTATTTAGTGCTTATTGTTAAACACTATTATTAGCTAAAATCGTATTAATCTATAAACGAAGTTGAAAATCACGTACCATATAATCAATTTAAAACTAAACAACCTTTAAATTATCTCTTTATTTCGCTTTTCGAAAGAGATATTTTATAAAAAGGACTCGATAGTATAAATTACTTTGGTAACATTCTCCAAAGATTTTCCTATTTTTTTTGAAGAGAAATCAAATGGAATCTCTATTTTAAGTACTATAACAAATAATGTATAATAGAGATAGTAATAATATGTATGATATGTTTAAAGAATAAAATATGCTTAATCGTAAATTACAAAACGATGTAAAGAATCACTACTGTCTAAGATGAAGTAAATGATACATTTATGTATGTCTGGCATCCCTGATATTTACCTTGCTGTTCATAAGTAAGTTTACTAAGAAAGTATTATTTTATTACCGCTTGTTGCAAAATCAATTAAAACGTGTAGTGCTGTCTGATAAGAAGGATTACTAAGAAAACATTATTTTAATACCCATTGTTTTCTAAACAATTAGAACATTTGATACCGGTGATTAGCAATCTTACTAAGGAAACACTATTGTATTACCACTTGTTGTTTAATCAATTAGAACATTTAGCTCTGTTTGGTAAGTAAGTTTACTAAGAAAATATTTTATTACCGCTTGTTGTATAATCATTTAGAACATTTGGCGTTGTTTGATAAGTATTATAATTAGAACATTTAGTACGGTTGATACGCAGTTTTACTAAGAAAATATTTTATTACTGTCGCTTGGTGTTAATTCAATTAGAACTTTTAGTGTGATTGACATGTATGGTTACACTGAAACTATTGTCTGTATTACCCCTTGTAACATTCTCCCATACCATTATTCTTTACTCTAACTCATTATACCCTTACCTTTTTTTTCACCTGTTTTTTTTTTCTTCTTTTTCATTTATACCATTGTAAATTGCAACATGAAATGTCTATTCTACATGCACTTCTGTATCGTTTTTGCATTGAAAAATAATATGTGGGTATCTTTAATAACATTAAGAATGTGAATTGAAATGAGTGCACTTAAAATCTTATCGTTGAATTGTAGAGGCATCCAAGGTATTAAAAAGCGTCTCCAAGTTTTTCAATATTTAAAGGATACAAACTGTGATATATATTGCCTACAAGACACACACTTAACTGAGGAACAATATAGAAGTATATATTCACAATTGAAAAATGAGTGTGTTCTAAGCTATCACAGTTCAAATTCAAGAGGTATTGCAATATTGTTTTCCAAACATATAGAATATGAAATTCATAAACAAGAATGCGATGAATTACGAAACTATATCCTACTAGATTTAACTGTTGGAGAAACCCGATTGACTTCGGCCACAAAATACGGTCCTAATACAGACAATCCAGATTTTTTTGACATCATTTTTAATAAAATCGACAAATTCGACAATAAGACATACTGTATCTATGGAGATTTTTATCTAGTACTAGATCACGAGTTAGATTATTATAATTACAAATGTATTATCAACAAAAACGCAAGGTCAACATTAACTGATTATATAAATGAACGTGGTCTTATTTATCCGTTTAGATATAAATACCCTCTTACTAAACGCTGCACGTGGCGTAGAACTTACTGAAACTTTAGAAGTATTATCAAACTTTAGTTTTTGTTCAGGACTTCAAGTTAACTTTGATAAAACTAAGGTCGTCTGGATTGGCAAAAATAAATATAGTTCCGATAGCATTAAAACAAAGTGGAAATTAATTTGGAATCAACAAAGCTTTAAAATGTTGGGTCTAAAATTTCACGTAGATCTACAAAATAAATGACGGATCTGAATTACACAAATAAACTCGCCGATATATGTTCTATATTAAGCAACTGGATAAGAAGAATACTAACGCCTATAGGTAAAATACATGTTATTAAAACCTTAGCATTACCGCTCTTTAATCATCTAATTACCGCTCTGCCAAATCCCTCACTCTTGCTTTTAAACAAAATTAACGAGCTGCTTTTTGACTTCGTGTGAAACGGTAAACTAAGGTTAAACAAGCAATTCTTATAAAACAATATAAAGATGGTGGTTTAAATATGATTGACTTGCCCTCGTATATTAGTAGTTTAAAAATGTCATGGATTAGACGAATTACAATGGGAAACGGAAAATGGTTTAATTTTGTAAACACTTTTAATGATCTTAATAAATTATACAAATGTGGAGTACATTACCCTGAAAGCTTATTATCTAGAATAATTAATGATTTCTGGAAGGACTCACTAGAAGCATTTGTGTTTTTCATAAAAAAAGAAAATATTAAACATTCAAATGTGCTGTACTACCCATTATTTTAAAATCCAAATTTAATAATTTGACAGAAGGGTTTGTTCTTGCTTCATGGTTTAACACAGGCCTAAATGCTATTGGAGATATCATAAAAGATATTAAATCATTGTCTTTTTATGAATACGATGAATTTTGTAAACTCTACAACTTCAGTCCGAACTATCTTCATTACAAAGGAGTTATACACTCTGTCTCTAGCTTTTAAAGACAACTCAGTTCTCAAGGAACTGTACTTATTTTAAACCATTTATACCACCATGCTTACAGAGTATCTTACAATTTGCTAGTGAAACTAAACCACTGTATTCAATTTTAAAAGAAAATGGATCAATGCCGTCATTCAAATCTAAATGGTGTGAAACTTTTGGAAATGTTGCCGTTGGTTATTATGGTGGTGGGTTCTGAAATAATAAGTCAAGTATATATACATATATAATATATATTTAATCATGCAATACAAATAGCCGAAAACCGAATCTTACAAAATGCATTTCCGACAGATATAGTGAGCAAATATAATAAATTCATTTATTCCATAAAATACAAATATCAAATTATATAATAAAATAAATATCAGATCAACAACAGTTACTTATAAAAAGTAAATATTTAATCATGCAATACAAATAGCCGAAAACCGAATAAGACAAAATGCGCCCAATCGTCACCTCCGTGTCGAACCGACACATTTCATTGGATAATATATTTGGATCAGCTATTTGATTGGTAAATATAACATAAATGCAAGTGAAAACTGGTTATAGTGCTCGGTTAATTTGTGAACACGGGGAATTGTGAACATTGATTTCTGCTCTAGATAATAACGGTTCACTAACAAAGAAAATTTAAACTGCTATTACTACTAGAAATCTACACGCAAATTACAACTAATTGAGGTCAAAACTATTTGAATAAATGCATTAACCTATTTTATATGTGACATCTATTTACAAAATAGTAATATTATAATAAGTTTAATATTAGAAATGTATATCCTGTGACAGAAATATAAAAGACGATGAATGGTCAGCCATCTTCGAAATGCCTTTTATACTAACACAAGATTCACACTTACAGTGGCCACAGTATAGAATTATTCACAGAATATTAGGAACTAACAAACTTCTATTTGAAATAAAATATACTGATACTGACAAATGCACTTTCTGTAAAAATTGTACAGAAACCATAGTTCATATTTTTGGGGATTGTCCAATTATCCACAAATTCATTATGGATCTTTTTAACTGTATACCGAATTCAATGATCTTCTTAACCGGGACGTTTTTATTCTTGGTTACAAGAAGAAATCAGAAAATGTTCATCTATAGTTGTAAAATGAAATTTAAAGCACCATCCGTCTCTTTTGCTAAACAATACTTTAAATACGAATACAAGGTTTTGCAGAAATTAAAATGCTATCAGAGCGAACACGAAGTCGACAAATGGAACATGTTTTTGCCAATCTTTACATAATCAATAAACAAATGTGAATGAATATTGTCTTTACCTACAAACTTATCTCATTGTTTCTTTTTGTTGTTCGTTGTTGCAAATGCCTTGTTATTAATATACCCAAAATAGAAATGATGTCAAATGATGCTTTATCAATGCGTTATTTATGTCTCTTTTTTGTGCACATGTCATTATTGTTGCTTACCTTTCAGTGCAAAATACGATTTTTGTAAGGTGCGGAGGAGGATGCCCTCGACGTTCACGCACCTTTGGACGAGGGAAATAAAGTTTTTACAACGGTGAAAAAAATTGCACTTGTTCGTCCGTACGTCCATCCGTAAATCCGTACGTACTTCCTGAAATTTTGTGGACTCAACTCCTCTTTAACGAATGGGCGAATTTCGCTCAAACTATCACAGCTGAACAACCTTAATGTGTAGGTGATCGTAAAGGTAGGAATTTCGGCTGCGATCCATTTTGGTAGAATTATGGCCCTTTGACATTTTTTCCACTATATATATACTTAATGACATTTTGTGGACTCAACTCCTCTTATAATTTCTATCAGAAATGATGTCATTTTAAATTATATTTCTCCAAAGATGAATACCTTGCAAAGCGTCGGTGCGATAAAATTAAACTGTAAACATGCATATTTCATTTTTATTTACGATTATTGCAAAATCAAATTCTCTATTAAATAGATATTCTGCATTTGAATATTCTGCAAGAAATAATTAGATGAAAATGTCTTTATGAAAATGCAATTGTATTTCATCTTCTTGTCTAAATACACCGAATATTACATGAAAAGCTGGCTTTATACTACAACGCCATTAGATCTTGACCAAATTGTAGAACCAAAATACTTGATACGGATCTTTGATGCAACTAAATATGAATTGAAACGTTATTTAATAGATATGTTAGTGGAACGGAATGAATATGTAGAACACAATTTTCTATACCCCCAAAACGACAGCTTACTGATAGAGCACCAGATGTTTTGCAGATGCGAAATTTTATTACCCCGAGAACACGTTTTTTTTTCGTTTTCTACATATACATGCAAAAACATTGTAGAAAATTGAAAGCATTCACGACGATTTTACAAAAATCGTGATCTCACTCGCGATGCAACAAGCGTGCAATTGCGTAGCGTGACAGAATACCATATAGCTAAACGTTTTTGTGTGGTCAGATGTGACAAATGTTATAATAATCTAGAACGTAATATAAGAAATAATAGTGTTTATAAACATATCACTTTTCTTTCACAGCTTATTCATGGCAGTGGTACAAATTAAAGCAAAGTGTTTTGAAATACGCGGTCTGTGTAAATACACCAATATACCAGTAAATAAGCTATAAAACATTATATAAAATTATTACACTTAATTAAAATCACCGTTAATAGAAAGAAAATATCAACGTTTGAAATTAAAGGAAGATGCAGCAAGTGCACATCACGATTAGCAAGATGTGCAGTACGGTAATTTCTAGTAACGTTAGCTTCATAGATTCACACATTTTTACTGATTGGCCGTACGTATACACACAAGATTCAAAATGCATACCGTCATGCAAATTTGCTCGAAGACATATCACGTTTTTATTCTGCACACTTGAAGTCTGAAGAAAAACGGATATTGTTCCAGCTGAATGTTGAATTTCACAAAAAAATGTAATAAAACCAAGTGTTGTCAAACCTGCAATAGCGCCAGGCAATGTCCAGTCCAGTCTCTTTAAAATGCTTGTTGTAAACAAGACTATGCTATAAATGAAACGAGGTTTTCAATGATATAGGTGGTGTTTGCGAGACACAATAACCATGTATCTTTAAATCATAATGGTAGTTGTATGTTGACAGACGTGTTCTTTCATAAAATATATCATATCAGTAACAACACAATGGAATAGAAACAGTTTACAACAAACAATACCACTAACCACATGATAATTTTAACATCGAACTGGCTGTCAAGCTCTTTTGTCCTTTTGTTGCAGGTGAAACACATAAAGCTCATAACGTTGAGTTCATCTTAAGACCGGTACATATAATTTCATTGGATTTGGACGAATTGTTTTCTTTTGCATAAACTTCACGATTTTGAGTACAAATATAACAGTTTTAAGTTAACATTAAACTTAATAAACGGATCACGTTAGCCGAATACAAATGATAAATTGCGTTAAAAGCTTTTGTTTGAAATGCATGTTGATAATAGTATGCGATTTTGATATTAGTCTTAATAACATATGCTGATACAAATTATCAGATCGGATAACATTTTCGTTGAAATAACTCTTGCAACAGCTTCATAGACGTAGCCAACTTGTATACAAATTATCAGATCGGATAACATTTTCGTTGAAATAACTCTTGCAACAGCTTCATAGACGTAGCCAACTTGTATACAAATTATCAGATCGGATAACATTTTCGTTGAAATAACTCTTGCAACAGCTTCATAGACGTAGCCAATATTCGGTTAATATCATTACAATTGTCTTCGTGGTGTGTTCAGTTCATTTCTTAACTGATTAAGTCAAATATTAATTTCAGTACCGATTTAAATACACAATATGTTTAGCAGACTTCGAGCTATGTTGATTCTATTGCAATTCTATGTTTAATAGAAACCACATTTCTTCTATGCGTTACTAAATACATCATGGTTTTTAACTCGATTATCCTTGAAATGGTTCGACTACTGCGTTAAATGTTATTCACTTTGGAGATACTATCTACCGGTACAACTAAAGGATAGTGCTGCGACACCTTACAAAATAATGTGCGGGTGCGGCATAAAACAGGATTTCCCATAGTTTTGATTTTGCAATAACCTTCTTGTTGAACGTTTTCTTATGAAAAATCAGTTTTGTGCGGATACATTGGAATACATTTTCCCATCATATAAATTGATCGCGTCATCCAATATATATATACACATTTACGAATCCAACACACATACATTATATGAATTTATATTGCATTTACTGAAATACAGTTATTGAAATCTAAGTAGATGGCTACGGGTGAATATGATGCAAGTCTGGACTATGCCAGTCACTTCATTGATGGACATATAACAGACCTGCTGTCGCAACTGGAGTTTCGCTTTGTTTATATTGGTATGAAGAAGTTACTAGCTAAAAGGAAAACTGTTATTAACAATAACTTTAAACATCACGAAATTATACTTGTCCAGAAAACGGACTCAGTAAGTACTGCTTTGGATATAAAAGGAATGGACAAATGTGCACCTCATAAGAAGAAAGTAAAGTATTACTGCGAAGATCATGCTCAGTTGTGTTGTAGTGGATGTGTTATCGCCCACCGTAAATGCGACAAGTTTATTGAGCTCAAAGATTTGTCGGTACAAACAGGAACAAGAAGAGACGTGCAAAGTGCCTTGATAAAAGTGAAGGCAGATAGCTTTGCTATTGAACAGGATATGAAACAATTAAAAGTTGAATTGACTGAAACGATTGCAAATCTTTGAACGAAGATTGATGAAATTAGAAATAAGTTAATGAAACTGATTGACAATGACAAATGTATGTTTTTACAAGAAGCAGAGAGAATCAGCGCAGAAAAGAGTTTTTCCAAGACTGAAAAAGAGGTGTCTGAGATTCTGCAAGTGTTTTGTGATGCATTGGAAAAAGGAACACCTCAGGAAGAGTTTAACGTTTCTAAATCTATTGAGAAAACGTTGAAGGATGCTCAATATGTTATTGAAGAACACAGGCAACAACCAATGCCAATAAAAATGCATCTATGTTGCTCCAACGAACTGTGTAATCTTTTACAAAGTAAAGTTAACAATGTCAAGTTGCATGTTGGTGAAACATGCAAACATGAAGGTATCAAAGAAAAAAACACTCTTTCTCTTAGCAATCCGTATCTTTAATTAAATGAGTAAGAACAAAAAGTTTTTGTAAAATACTGGGTTTGTCCGATTTAAACTTTCTCATCTCATGTAGTCGGTTGAGTTTTTTTTTAAATATATTAAAAGCGTTTTTACTTTATATGACCAATTATTTTGGTTTACAGTGTTCTATTCATGGTATCATATGTATAAAATTCAATTCTGAAGTGAAGGTTAAACAATAATCGGAAATTTAACCTTTATCCTTCATTAAAAGGACTGTCTCACGTTAGGCCTTTATCACTTTTGCAACTATAAAGGAGATGAAGTTACAAGCAGATAGTTACCGTAATAGAAGGATCCTTTTGTATTTGAAGGGACAGAAATTACATCTTTAAAAACGATAGTCGGCGTGTGTGACCATTGTTTGTTAAGTGTGTAAATTGAACGTACTAGATTAAAACATAATTATTTAAAACTGGTTAATTGGTAGATATGGTGGTTTATAAACGAAATACGATAATGCACATATCCGTCACATTTCTGTGGAGATTTATACGGCAATCAATACTTATATATTCGTATACAATGCTCAGGCTTTATCTGCTACAAAAAACGTAATGAGTAATTTGCGAAATGACATGTTTCGTACTTCGAGAGAAACAAAACTGTACTCTTAGGCAAATGCAGTCTTAAACCAACATGATTGTCTTGGTTTTGTTTAATGTCTTTTCCCTTCTTTCTGTTTCAGACTGCTGTGGGTAAGTAAATATTTAGCGTACTCTGAAAGTAAATACAGAAGCCACTATATATTAAAGTGGTGTTCCAATATACGTTAACGATTGAGAAGTAACATAGGGCATACGAAAGCAGACCCACTTAAAGGCACACACAATATGATTTGTCTCGATATTTAATGGTTGATTTAAGCATTAATAGATAATAGAATGACTCTGGAACTAAGCGTTATTTAATGTTCCATCAGATAAATGGTAATTTTTTTAAGATGTACGTTTTCAAGTTATGCTTACATTTTCAACAAGACGTAACTTTATTAAAGTTAAAGATGTCTGCACGATGTTCGTTTTTGTAAATATTTTTTCCTTTTGTTAATCTAAATTTGGTAATTTCCCTTTTTGACTAGCTTTAAAGGGATTATGTTAAAAAAAACTATAGCTAAATATTATATAATATAAAATAATGTGAAGTACAAAGACATTAACATTTTCAAAAATGTTCGATAAGTGAAAGGCCCGAATGTTTATGGAAGTACACAAGTAAACATGTATTTTTTTTTCTTAGAAAGCGCAAACCCCCTTTTTATGATATATACTGAACCAAAAAAGAAACATTCGTGAAGCACATGCCAAATTGTAACGGTTACGGAAGAGATGTACACATAAATACATGTGGTTATTGGAAAATCGTTCTACTTTGCAAAATCGACCAGTAAATCTCCAGATAAACATCCGGTCAGCTAATTTGACGCAAACCTCGATTTTCACGTGAACGTGGGGAATGGAGACATCCGGTGCACCTGTTGAACTTTTATCAAATTTAAAATAGGACATTGATATATATTACATACAGAACAAATATCGAAAACGCTTAAAATTTAAGTTTTCCAGTCGGAATTTTAATGCCAAGAGTCCCGAAAAAATTACGAATGAGAGCCGTAGGCATGCTGACTTTTGGGATTCCTAATGCAGAGGTTGCAGCACGAGTTGGGACATCCGTGCAGGCAGTTAGGAGCCTTAAATTTCAGATGTACAACGATAAATTTTTTGAAGACGTTACTAGTATAATATATTCATTTCATTTTTATATTATATACATACACTTATATATGTTTGTTTTGATATGAAATGCACTGATGTCCAAGAAAGTCAGAGACAACAACCCGAACATCGCCGATCTCAGTTACAAGTACAGGCCTACAAAACTGGTGGAGTTGTTTAGTGAAATGTACGACCACGAGTGGACTGACGCATTCACAATTATAAATAGTGTCCTTTCGGAGAGACAAACCATAACGTTATTGCTGGACATCATGATGGTAAGCTATCATTACGAAGCGTAATTTGACGATGTAGTATTATTCAAATACAGATTATATGACATGGTACATGATACGTTAATATTGATTAATTAGAGTCGTTACATAAAGGCTATCAATCAGTACATAGTCGAGAATCCCCAGATGGTCCACTGGAAAGTAGGCCGTTTATCAAATACATGGTAGTTCGCTATTCCCACTGGTAAAAGAGACATTGCACATAATAGAAACTGTTTAAAATTGTTATTTTCTGAAGAAAAAACAACAACAACACAACAAGTCGTGTCTTCTGGCCATTTATGATGATTTGTGACACCGAATTACTTTCAATTTGAATGTAAAGCAGTTTAGGTATAGACAGCATGTGCTTTTGCCGAAATCGCGACTGCATTTTGTGTTTCTTACGAGTGAATTCAATCAAGTGCGATGCATATGTTTAGTGGTAACGTATCCTTTATATTTTAAATGTTGAAAGTAGAGAGAAGCAGCTTTCCAAAAAGGCAAGACTCGAAACATCTGAAATAAAGTAAAGTAACGAACAACGCCAGCAGATTTTACTGTTTTTTAATATGATGCTATGGGGAATTGATTTACTGGTTTCTTACCTAAATATAACAGCCATTGTATTCCCTGTTTCAGAATGCATACTCTTTCTGTTCCAAGGAGCTGGACAGGACATGGAATGTCGTGTCTGTCTATTACCTTATTGATGTACGTTTATAATATTTCAAAATCAATGCAGCTTGTATGAAGTTGAATAAAATCATTTGTACAATCGGTATTTTGTTTTTGATCAATTAATATTATACTTATATTATGACAAGGTCTAAGGTAAACTTAAATTGACATGTGATATCTTCACTGCTGTGTTAGCTGGCTTAATGGCGATATATGTTCATCCACATTGCAACTCTGTTATAAATAATTGCTAACTGTAGGTCAGAGTCACATTGTTTTCTTTTTATTTGTCACATATGCTGAATATTGTAGCAAAAAATGGGTTTTTGCGGTCGTTGCCGAATGAACAGCAGATAAGGAAGCTACTGAAAGACTCGCGGAAATTTGTGGTTGTGAAGATGACTCGAAGGATTTCCAAGATTTGGCTTTAAATTTACTTTAAAAATTCATCGAATTTCAGATGTTTCATTGTACTATGTTCATTTAAAGCAAACATTTGAATACCCATATATTTCAAATTATGTATGACTTGTGATGTATGTACATTTTATCGTATGTTTTGCACTTCTATTTGATAAATGTAGCCGATTTAAAACATGTAATTTAGTATACATGTTTTGAATAGGTAGCGCGACAAAATTTTAGGTAGCTGGATAATTGATATTTTCAGAGCTATTAGTCCCGTATTCAGTTGGTCTGTGCCATCCGACCGCTGCATGACATGCTGTCCTCCGAGTTCGTGATAAATTAAGTCACACAGTGCGTTAAACTGCTCTTACTCATGTGTGCTAACGACTCGCCAGTCGTCATTGAGTGCCGAAACATATGCATGGTAAACCAAAACAATCAGTGACGACCATTTGACAGAGAAAAATTCAGAGAGTATACTTCAAGAGGTCCCTACTTGGAGTACCTAGTTTGGCCGGTGGTGTATCTGCACCAGGGATGCCCCATGCTAGGCAAGGGTGTGGCACAGGGGACACGAGAGGCAGTCGGAAATGGGGAGGAAGAACAATGGACATGGAAGAAAGCCACTGTCTAAAAGGAGTTTTACGTGCACACTCTACATCTGCAGGATAATTATTTGCTTATAAAATATTCCATAAATACAACATACTTGCATTGCAAGAAATACTCGTATGTTTGTCAGCATGACGAACTGAGTTTTGGTTCAAGACAATGTCTACATGTATATTACATTTTAAATAAATATCTTGTTTTTAATAGTTTCATTACATTTTCATTTATTTGCTGTGGTTTGTTATGCTATGAGTACACCGGTTTAACTTCGTGATCATATTGATAAATAATAATTTAGTTAGGTCGAACAAAACAATTCTGGACATCACATATCTATACATACATGTAAACAACTTCTTATAATATATTTTTTCGACGATCGCTAGTTGTTCTTTTCCATTAATAAATGTTGGTTTAGGAAATTATATGAAATGCAGTATTATTGATTCATTAAATTTATAAGAATAGACTTTATTAATATACTTCAATGTTATTATTTGAGTTTCTAATATACATTTCTGTTTTTAATCCTGCTGATGTGTACTTTTTTCTTCTTTCATTGTGTGGTAACGTAATGCACAGAATACTTGTTGCGTTGTCATTATGTTAAATACTAAATAAAATTATACTTAGTATTCCATTCAAACTTTGTACATGTTTATTAATATGGCATTTTAACAGTGGAACAAATAGGTGCACATCATACTGTGTGAGTACTCATTATGTTTTTGAGGATTTTATCACATATGATGTCAGTTTTCTATCTGTATTTTTAAAGTTATGCAAGAAAATACTAGTATAGTATGTCATATATGAATGAAGAATAAAACATTTGTTTGAACAAATATCATCGACTTACCTTGATTATTAATTGGGCCTTTGCTACATAAATTATTAGTAAGCATTGTTATAAATGGTAGATTTTGCAATTTCACGCAGCGCAACAAACAATGTTTGTACATATAACTGCCAACATTTATGTTACTCATTCGGCCCATGTTCTTTAAACTTGGTATAAAGGTTTGACATGGCCGGTAAAATTCCCCTATTGATTATTGGGACCTCGGGTCAAAAGGTTAAAGGTCAATGTAAAATTTCCCAAAAGATAAAAAACAACAACCTACTAGTACATGCAAAACCTTGTCCGGGCAATTAGTACATAACTCACAGGCCTAGGATCTTCACACTTGGATTGTAAGTTGGTTAATACTAGTAGAGGGCCCCTTGTGATTACTGAGTCCTTGCTTCAATTGTCAAATAGTTTTAAAATCTTGTACGACCAAAAACTATGGAACCTTAAGCATATGTTCATAAAATGCAGTAGGTAGGTTGGTTGGGACTAGAAGTGGATCCTTACTGATTATTAAGTCATAATGTTAAAGGTCAAGGTCAAACTGACCAAAACTTTGAAACCTTGTCCATCCAATAACTATGTAAATATTTGCCCGGACTCGTAAAAATCGGTAGGTAGTGTGGCCATGATGACGCATGACAAGTAGAGTATTCCTATTGATTATTGGCAATAGTTGAACGTAGGTTTTCCAAATATTGGTAAGTTATAGTTATGCCACTGATTCATTTCCATGTTCATGAAACCATTCACCCAGTCAGCATCAATGTGCTATGGGGACATTCATCACTGACAGTGATAGTTCTTGTTAAATGTTAATTTTGTAATTGTATGGCACTTTTAGAGGGTAATGTAACTTTAATAACATAAGTTATCGATTAAACCTTGTTTACCCTCAATACGTTTTATTTTGTTCAGTTTGGGTAAAAATGTATTATTTATCAAAAGGGTTTCTATGATAATGACAATGATAGTGTGTATGGTAATTAATAAAAGCACTGCAGTTAATATCAACGTTGTTGCTAGACATATTTAATAATAGAACGGAGATAAAAATGTCAATTATGTTGTCACATTCCTTTAATAAGTAATGTATATCGTAGTGTTGTTGTCCAAGGACTGTGTCCGCTATTACCACTGATGGTATACCTGTCCTCTTGGTAACAACCACCACCTGCATATCTTGCGGATGGTCCAGGAGACGATTAACTAATTCGGGATCGACAATGGTTCGGTTCGTCGGAATGAACATGACACCATATGTCTATAAAATTCTTAATCCTATCTATATCATATCTTAATCTTTACTGCCAATAAACGCTCAGCATTCTTCTTCCCTTTCGTTGTCATGGAATGCCCACCATTTCCCTAGACAAATTACTTGTTTACATCATTTTATTATTAATAATATAAAACGTAAAGTCTATATGACGTTTTTATTTCTGTGCATTGAGTATGTGTTGTTTTTAATTATCTGTATACGTTCAAATAATGTACAATAAAATGTATTGTCTCTGCTAAAATGTTTTGTGGGTATAAAAATCAAAGTGTTAAGTTTATATAAAGATCATAGTTATGACATATCTATGCATAAACAAAACAAGATGCACACGAGTGCCTGTAACGCTCCATTGGCTTAAGAAGAAAGGAGTGTCAGAAGCGAAAGGATATAATATGCAATATAAGGCGAAAAGCACCCGTTCTCTGGCGGCCATGATGTTTAACAAATGAAAATAAGGAACATTTCTGTGATATTATTTTAAAATCCAAGCAGTGGTTTCTGAAATGAAGATTTTCGAATTGTTTACTAAAGCAATATAAAGAAAAATGACCCCGCACCCTGGCGGAACCATCTGAGCATCTTTGGTTGAGAACCACCCAAGGAATATTTCTGTTAAATTATTTTGAAATCCGTTGGCATATTCACCGTCATTTAACTTAGGATTAACTTTGAATTTGCTTTGGTTACTTTTCTTAATTGAGTTGATGCTCTCTACCTGTTTGGAATAATTGACATCAAACGATTGCACCGTTTTCAACTTGCGTCATAAAGTCTTAATCGTTAAATGACCGTTTAACCTTGTAGGATGTCGTTGCTTGCTACTCAACGTCTTATTTCTGTGCTGACTCCATTGCGATTGAAGATAAGTCTCTCTCTGTCAACAGCAACTGTCGCAACTGTGCTTCATCTCGCAAATTAAATTCAAAAACATTGTCCGGATATCCCCATGGATAGGGTTTGCAGCTTTCTTTTTCTTTGCTGAATACAATTGTTGTTGTTCTGGTGTTTTGCTAGGCTCTTGTGAAATCATTTTTTTCTGAGGTGACATAAGGGGCAAATCCCTGAATGTCTGTAAAATGCTGATTTGTTTTCATGAGTAACTGGCGATTTATGTATATAGCTCCATCCGGTGTTTGACTGTTAGATGATCGGTCATTGTGTATGGAAATAATATTTGCAAGCAATCATGTTTTACCAAATTTGCTTTTCACATGTATTGATTGTACTAAGTATGCGTTCTTAGTTTGAACTGGAATGATTATGTTGTACGTCTACCTTGCAACAATTGTGATGGTGAAATAACATACTCAAGGAATGCAATCACTCTTGGCTTCTTCCGCCTTGACAAGGATGCGTTTGACTGTTTTAACCATGACTTACGCCAAACTAGTTTACTGTGCTCTTGTGGGAGAACTAGTTTTGCAATTGCAGTGACCTTGAACTTTGACAGACAAGTAGTAGTAGTGGTAGTAGTGGTAGCTGACACCACGCTATATTAGTATGCTAAAGTTTTGTTTCGGTTTTGTCTATTCACATGTATATTAGTCAAATGACTTAATAACAACACCAGTGCGAAGTTATATGTTTATTCTAGCATTCTAATGAGGGTTAAGAATCAGCATCAACACTCATCTAGGCCATACTGCCGTTAATAAGTTTTCAGACATCTTGTCTATACATTACACATAAATTATAGTTAATGAGTTTACATATAGACGTTAATAAGCATCTTAAAATGTGTAGCTGGTTTTTACTTTTTATATCTGACCTGTATCTGTAGAGTTATAGCCCTTGAATTGGCAAATAATAAGTGTTATTAGTATGCGGCGCGCTCGAATGTATAACTGAACGTTAATTTTTGCTTACAGTCCTGAACAATACAGAATTGTTATTCGTTGACCTGTATGGTGATATATAGGCAAATTGCATAAGATAATTTGAAGCAGTGGTAATATAATCTGTCTATGGTTGATCAGTTTTCAACGAGAGTCGAATTTACATGCGTGGATGGGTCATAATATAACGGACATGGTCACTTTTCAACGTTGATAATTCATCAGTTGAAAAAGTGCACCTGGTGTCAAATTTCAGCGGGATCAACATTTAATGTTACACCGGCAAATGTCAACAGTCAAAAAGCGACAGAATCAGAAGATGGAATGAAAAACATTGCTGCGTTGTAAGGTTCTCTACTTAATTATTTCAAATTATTTTACATTAAATCGTAAATAATCATGTTCATCATGCATTTTAAAATATAACTTGTTACTATGAAGAAAAGCTTAATGTTTTCTGATACAGCTCTGGGCTAAATTACGATTATTACGTTGCAATATTGTAGACTACAGTGAGCTTAAAGTATTCTTGGGACTTTAAAACGAACGAATCACTTGACCTGTGATTACATGTACCCTAAGTAGTTCTGCTGTAATCTACTTCCTCTTTCGGTTTCCCAAATTCAGTCGTGTATGCTTGTAATAACTTGAAAAAACGGTTATACGTGTATGATAAAGTGATAATATGTGTACTAAACTCTAGTTAAAACAATTAAACGTCGTTTAAAGGCGGATATTAAACTAAATTAAACTTGAAAAACAAGGCGGCATCAAGGACGTACCATAATTTAGTATTCGGTGCGAGGTTGTATCAGAATCATATCCGACTTAGGTATATATATGAATCTCTCTCACTGTTGCTTCTAAAATTATCCTCATTTACATACCTCTTCATATATAACATGTGATTTGTTGACGCTTAATACACAACATACATGAATTGCAAAAAAGTACGCTATGCTTTGGTTATAACAAGCGTAGATACATTCATGGGCGTAGCTTGGGTTAAACAAATGTATAAGCACAATAGGCGGATTCTACAAAATGAAGCTGTACGCGATAATTCGGCCCAGGAGTGTTTATACTCGTATGTGGCTACAAACAACTAACTTCAGCTAAACCCCGACTCTATGAAATAATTGTAAAATAAGCGCGATGTTTTATGAAATGTATTTCATATTGACGTAATCGTTTCGTTAAACAATGAAGCATCAACACAGCCAAGAAAGATCCCCTCACCCCCATCCCCCCTCTTAATGTTATTCCATTTTTGGTATATTTAAATTTTTCATCTCTGCCTACAGTGCCTAAAGGGAGCTACGCCCTTGACATTGGTCTAGTTTTATCGCAAATCAAAAATTCAAATAATGTTGGGCTGTAGTTTAATATGTTAACAATTTACTTATGAAATGTCATCAGCATTGAAAAACACTACCATTAAGCATTATTTTAATACGTATTCTGAATGCTGAAGCGACTGCATCATTTGAGAACATTTTAAAACATAGGTATTTGTATATCTTTAGAAAATATATATATTTTACATAATTTTTCTTCAACAAACACATCAGAATCATAATAATTTCAGGTGATTTTGTATCATTTATTATGTAAAAAAACATCATTTATAATGGCATGCCTTACTTGTATTTAGAGTAAGGCTATCGTCGTGTGTTGTCAGGTATTGAATTTGTTCTCACATAGCATCAAACATACAAGGATTCCATAATTTAAAAAAATCCGCGGACGTAATCTTACTTTAAGGGAATAAAGCTGCTATCGGAATACAAGCATTGTTGAATGTATACTGATGTGATAGAAGTAACATTAATTGTAAAAAACATTAGCATTAGCAATTTGTTGTTTTTTCTTCTGTTTACTTTGGTTTCATTTTTGTATTTTTGTATATTTTCAGATTATACATGTACAGTCTTACAGTATTTATTTCATTTGCATATGACAACCGGTTTACATTTGTGTGACGATTAGTACCAAATATATATGTTAACAGTATTTAGTGCCAGAACATGTACAGTTTCTTACAAGTTAATGGCAGATGTGAAGTATAACCAACCACTTTCCGTATTTTTAATTTATGATACTTGTGTTTTCTGTCTGTAGGTATGAAAAGTCATTCAAACGTTGCAATTTAATTTCTTGAAGGCCCTTTTTGATTCAGTACAATGTCTGGCCATTCTGAGAAGAAAATAAAGCGATCGTTTTCTAATGAACAACAAGATAGTCCCTGCACAGACAACCTGGAAAGTAAGCTACGTGAAAGCGAAGAAGAAGGACTTAAAGTTTCTAACAGGTGCTAAAACATACCATAAAGTAATACTATTTAGATATATTGTTTATCAGCATTGTCGTTTATGAGTGCATTGTAAACCTATGCCCAAACATTAACATACAATATTTGTTTTGGCTGTTATGATGTTAGGGACAGTTCTACACCCAATACGTTCTGATCCATTGTACATTACCTTACAAATCAATACGTTAAAGCTGCAATGCGCATAAAACCCCCCACAAAATATGATAGTTATCTTTTTGAAAACAAAGATAAACCAGTCCACAATATAATGTTACTTATTGTTAGCGATTACTGACTACGGTTAAGAAGCAAACATTTTCTTAACACAAAAAATAATGGCAACATTGTTTATCAACGAAAATCTTTTTACGTATTAAAACGTAACCAAAGCTGCACTTACCGAATCGGAAAACAATCGTATAATTAAAACGTACTGTATTTCATAGAATATAAAGATGATTACTTATTTCTTTGCATTTAGCACATACGTACTCTCGCTACTCAATCAGCATTTCTTGACATTTTCCGACTAAACCGAATTATAAAATTCAGTTTCAATGTCATGTGAAATATTAATAAAGAGTGCATTTATAGAAAATTTAAACTGCGTATAAATGTCTGACATGGTACAGAATCCCACGTTTTTGTAAATAAACGTCACATATGTATGAAACTAAAAATAATTTTACGAAATACCTTTTTTTTCAGAACGGAATATAATGTTAAATATTTTCCCGCTAGTTTTACAAATAAAATTACAATTTACTCATTAAACATCTTCAAAATTGTAGTTTGACGATACAACTTACTGCAGCAGCAAACAGTAATTATTGTATATTTCAGACTAGAAGAAGCTGTCAGAACAATTGAAATACTTAAGCATAATCTGGCAGCAGCAAAGGCTGAAAAGGAAGACGCTTTGACAAGGTCTGATTTTCACAACAAATTTGTAGATTTAAATTTTAAATCATCCTCAGCGTTTTCCTGTATAATTCTAGAGCTCCAGTAAATGGAAGCAGCATTTGAAATTTGTGTTAAGTATTACTGTTTCCACTGTTACAATGTTTAAGCTTCAAATAAATTTACATTAATTGTGTATTAATTATGAGAATATTACATTTTGTGTTACTTTATACTTGCTTGTGATGATATTGTTAGAGTCGGTTTATTTAATTTGGCATGAGGATGCTAAGAGTACAATTGTACTACCGTATGTCATCTGTTGACCAACTGTTGGACCTACTTCAGCAACAAACAGTAATGTTTGTATATTTCAGACTAGAAGAAGCTGTCAGAACAATTGAAATACTTAAACATGATCTGACAGCAGCAAAGGCTGAAAAGGAAGACGCGTTGACAAGGTCTGATTTTCATAACAAGTTTGTAGATTTTAATTTTAATTGTAATAATGTTTGTATTATGGGAATACTACATTTTGTGTCCTTTATAAGCATACAATTTTATTATTATTTGTCCTTTTGAAGTATAACACAGCTTAAATATTCTCTAAAAAACGATATTGTGAGAACTGTTGAGTGCAAGATACAACATGCACATAATTTGTTTTAAAAAGCAATGTTTTATTTGTGATTTCTTAAGACTTAGTGCCCTGATGTCAGTAAAACTGAGAGACAACAACCCGAACATCGACGATCTCAGTGACCCGAACAGACCTACACGATTGGCGGAGATGTTTAGTGAACTGTATGACAACGAGTGGACGGACGCTTTCACCGCTATCAATATTGTCCTTTCGGAGAGGCAAACCATAACGTTCTTGCTAGACATCGTAATGGTAAGCCATCCTTACAAAGCAGAATGGGACCGATGTAGTATTTTGCCGATATATATGTTTCTAACATTTTACATGATACCTTAAAATTGATCAATTGTAATTATAGCATAAATACAATAGAATATCCATTTGTAAGTAGGTTTATGTCTTCAGGATGCATACTCATTCTGTTCTGAAGAGCTGCACAGGACATGGCTGATTGTGTCGGACTGTTACCTCGATGATGTTAGTATTAGATTTCAGAATAACTATAGTTTCTAAGAAGTTCAATGAATACATGCATTGGTGAAAGGTTATTCGGTTTTAATTTAATATGACAAAATCAAAGATAAACTGAAAATGACGCTGGAAACATACGTTTTTACTTGTAAACCACTTGAGTAAATGTATAAATAACACGCACTACTTCCTTTGAAATCGGTTGTAAATAATTTCCAGATGTAAGTTAGAGTCGCATATATTTCAATACAATTGGAATCTGTAACTTCCATAGGTTACATATTGTATATAAAAAATGGTTTTTCAGTCTTTGCCGAATAACCAACAGATAAGGAAGCTACTGAAAGACTCGAGAAAAATTGTGGTTGTGAAGATGACACAGAGGATTTCGGAGGTTTTTATTTTATTTAAATGTTCAGAATTATTTAAAGATCACATATTGTGTAAACATATAAATATTATATTGATATCGTTGCGAGTTTTAATTGTTATACGACACGACTGATATGTATGCGTTAACGCGTACATGTAATCAACAGCCGAGGTCATGGGAAAGTATGTATTTTCAAATGTAGCGTAGTAGTTTTATGTCAAATTATCTTAAGTGAAACGGAACAGTTAGGACTTGCAATTAAGTGTTGCTTTCTTTCAATTGAGTACTACGTATTTAACCATGTCATTCATGTATAATTAAAGACATTTCTACTTTCATTGTCGTATATAAAATAAAATACATTTTTTAATTGTTTTGAGAGAGGTGAAATGTAAATATGTAAGTTTCCAACCAATTTATTAACACACGAACAACTAACATAAAGGACTTTAAATAAAACTAATAATTTCCAAGTCAATTTTAGAGAAAATCTACATACAAATTAGATGACGAGCAGATATTAAAAATTCTATTTTCAGAGATACAAGACTCATCTTCATTCGGTATGTGCACACCAAAAGTTGCGCGATTTGCTATCCTGTAGTGGCTTGGGCAATTACGTCACACAGGTCGTTAAACTGTGTCTGCTCATGTGTGCAAACGACCCGCCAGTCGTCATAGAGTGCCAAGGTATGAGCTCTTGTAGACATGTTAACTAATGTAAACTGTAAAATGACTATTATTCTTGTAATGATGTTTGTGCTTTGGAGAGAGTTCCATGGTGGCGAAGATTTTCATAAGACTGTTGTTATGTATGAATCAAGACATTTAATAATGTTCATATTGTAATATTTATTATGATGCAATGTTGATAATATTATAGACAATGGAGACAATATTCGTGTCAAAGACAAAGCCACTGGTGAGGAAGAGGAACTAAGCGGTGTAAAAACAGCTTCGGATAAAGTAAAGACAGTTCAACTTATCAATAAAGAGAACGCAAACAAAGAAGAGAAACGGGGCGGTCAAGAGCAAACCAATATGGCAGCGCACAAACTAAGTGAAGGGGGAACAAACAATAACGAATTTCAGAACGATCTTGAGGAATCAAACAATGGGGAACAATCAAACGATGAAGAGAGCATACACATGGAAATGAAGCAGCTCAATGAAGACGGAACATTTGTGGAAGCCATTCAAGTTTGTGAGATAAGTATAGAATTTGAACGTAAATTAATGGTGCAGCAGAGATTTCAACGACGGCCTTTTGACAGGAAAAAGTTCAAAGAGTATACCTCAAGAGGTCCGTACTTGGAGTATATCGTCTGGCCTGTGATGTATCTGCACCAGGGAGGCCCCATGCTGACCAAGGGTGTGGCTCAGGGGACACGGATGGCAGTGGGCATTGGGGAGGAAGAATACTGGACATGGAAAACATCGTGTGTCTAAAAGGGTTTATTTGAAGAATTTATGCTGAAGGCCTACTATCTAGTGCTTTTTATCTTATTAGATATATTGTCTTCATAGAATTAGCTTGAGTGCATTAAGAGTATTTGCAATGTACGAGAACCATGAGGCTTGTTTACAATTTTTATTGAGCTATTGCCCTTTCTTTGGTGCTTTTGTTAAGGTTTATTTTATTTTTTTAATATACATAGTTAATATTCCATTGCTCTATATATTTATATTTCACATTCGATTCTGTTATGTGTTGTTATGTGTGTTTGAACCTGAATAAATCCATCTATCTATAATATATATTCTAATGTAACGTTATATCAATATTGAGATTGTAGCTTAGATCAAGAGTACAATAACAACAACTCTCCCTTCAAATATGATATATATGCTGTCCTTTGTTTATTTTGTTTCTCCGGAGCATAAAGAAATAATACTAATAAATCTATTCAAATATAAAAACGTATTGTGTCGTATCGCAGAGGGCAAGAACCATGACTAGACTAGACTAGCTACTGAACATTTGACATTTGTTAAATTTTCTTGTGCTAAGTGTAACTTGTACCGTAGATTTTGTCGACCATTTTTAAAGTGACAGTTTTCACTTATTTGGACATCCCATGGTTTATCGCTGATCACGTCACCGGTTGTCCAGCATTTCCATTTTAATGTTGTATACAAACAATACATTTGAGCACAATGTTTGAACATTTGATGAAACATTACTTTACAAAGGCCATGAGTTTAATTTTGCTACTGTTTACAACATACGCAGAGCATCAATGACCACAACCTTTAAATAAACTATTGATACTTGTTATGCATGAAGCGTTTTGCCTTAAAATTGATGGTATGTTATTTAGACATTACAAATTCTCCCTCTCTAATCCGCTAATCTCTGAAAACGAGTTTTTGTTTCCTTTTGTAAACACCAATGGTAAAGTTAGTAGGGACTGTAAGGTTTGCAGCAAACAAATCCAACTGAACCAGAAATACGATCATTGCGAAAAATTTGCATTTTATGTTTCTTCTTAGAGTACGTGAACTTGTTTGGCACGTACTAGATGTATTGAAGGGAATTTATTACCGATATTGTGCCGATTCATGTTAAAGTCTGATTTTGTAGTTTTTACTTTATGGTTCAAGTTTTACAACAATTTCAACGAAAACAACAGAAACATTACAGATTATTCAATCGTTTCCGTGTTATAATTTCATCCATGTCAACACTCATTAACGAAAGGGTATTTCCAATATATTTCTAAGCCTGTAGTGAAGTTTCGCTTCTTTATATATACTATTCTTTTATTTTGGAATCTGATACAAATGTTTGAAAACTGTCATTTCGTCATTTCCCTGTGCCCTTTAACATAGAATTTACAGCTTACTTTTAATACCGTGGTATGGTTGTTGCTCCGCCTATCTGTGCAGTATAAGTTTTAAACTATGCATGTTGTCCTGGTGTGTTACTTTTTAAATATGTCACTATCTATGTTATTTCTGCTTACTCACGTGGTTCTAGTGAACTCATAAAAGTGATACTTGAAGAGAACGTTCTAAGCTTTAGGAAATAATAAATATAATTGTTTTCTGTGTCCCGACTAAATTAGTTCACAGGGCATATAAGGGATTCCGTAAGGAAAAAAATGCTCTTAAATAAACAAGGCAGACGAATGCTACATTAACCCCTGTTAATCTATTAATGTTTATCTAAAATATTGTGTTTTTTTCACAGTAGGCGACAAAGTCCAAGTAAAATGGCGACTGTGTCACAGTCAAGAGCTTGAGTTACACATAAATGTATGAAGAAACCACTGCTTCGGTACGGTGTTCTGTTAATGCCATCGTAGTTTCGCCACTTCGACCTGTGCTCATGAAAGAACGCCGACGCCGACGCGCCAACGCGATACACGACGCGCCGAGACGGTACGCCGAGACGATGCGCCGCAATCTCGTGTGTGTTTTCATCTATGTGTTTTTTTCGTCTGTTTTTATTTTCATCTGTGGCTATACCATTCGGCGAAGATACGAAAAAACGACGTTTATATCACTTCGATACGGTGTCCTGTTACCGCAATCGTTGTTTCGCGACTTTGACCTGTGCTTATGCTTACGACGCGCCGAGACGATACGCCGAAGCGCCGAAGCGATATATACGTCGCGATCTCGTGTGGTTTTTTCATACGTGGCTATAAAATTGTGCGAAGATACGACCAGACGACGTTTATATCGCTTCGGCGCTTCGTGTCGGCGCTTCGGCGTATCGTGTCGGCGCTTCGGTGTATCGTGTCGGCGCTTCGGCTTATCGTGTCGTCGCTTCGGCTTATCGTGTCCGCGCATCGGCGCATCGTGTCGGCGCATCTGGGCATCGTGTCGGCGCGTCAGCGTTTCGTCTCGGCGCGTCGGCGTATCTTCTCGGCGCTTTGGCGCTTTTTCATTTCTAAGGTCGCCGACGCGCCGACACTATACGCCGACACACCGAGACGATACGCCGACGCGCCGACACGATGCGCCGAAGCCCCGAGACGATACGCCGAAGTGCCGACACGATACTCCTAAGCGCCGACACGATGCGCAGAAGCGATATAAACGTCGCAATCTCGCGTGTATTTTTCATCCGTGGCTATAAAATTATGCAGTACCGTTTTAGTCAAAAGTAAATGTAATGTACAATACTTCAATATTACTATTAAATACGTATATCAATAAGTAAATTTAACAAGTAAACAATTGTGTTTTCATTACATTGTTTAATGCATATGTATATATCTGTAGGAATAATAATGTGCCAACAGTTATATATTTGCACCTGTGTGTATAAATTGTAAATGTAGGTATTATTTTTAATGTGCCTACATCTATAAAGTTAGACCTATAGGTACAACATTCACTCCGCAGCGTAGTTTCGGTGTAAGATTGTTTGGTTTTGATTTCAAGGAATTTTCAATTTGCACCATTAAATCACATTTGTAATAACTTGTGACTTAATAATGGTTTAACATTTTAACAGTGTTCATGTACTGTACTCGTTGTAATGCATTATTTGTAGTGGGAAGGATCACGTGACCGGTCCACTGTAAGTTACTTTCTCTTTCGATTTCGAGCCTTCTGTATGATTGTTTAAACGAGTCTGATAAACAAAAACAGCAAAAAAAAAGCAGCGAACATTAGGTCTTTATCGAGGTATATACTTAATTGATTTTTCTAGCAAATCACAACAACATCACGGATTTAATAAGGATTTAGTGTTTATTGTGCGAGACTGTTTCCAACTGGTGTCACCCGTAGGTACATGTATTAATTGCAAAGCGAAACTACTTTTAGTTAATCTTTCTCATATTTGCTGTTTGGTGAATACTCAGCTCATACTATGTGTATTCTTCTTCACCACACAAGACGTGTGTTTTTACTAAACACATAATTGAGGCGCGTCCTGGGAAAACCGGGCTTAATTCATATGCGTAAAGTGTCGTTCCGTATTAGCCTGTGTAGTCCTCACAGGTTAATCCGGTACGGCACTTTCCGCTTTTATTGTATTTTCTGTTTCAATGAAGTATCTTCTTAACATAAATCTACTGTAGGCGAAAAGTGCCGTCCTGGGTAAGCCTGTGCGAACTGCACAGGCTAATCCGGGACGACACTTTACGCACACGCATTAAGCCCGGTTTCCCACGACGCGCTTCATTATAATGTTTTAATGACAGAATAAATATTATGGTTTATTATGATAAATCGAGCTTAGATTACATTTTATTGTGAGATAATATTAGGCTGTAGTAATCTCTATTTATACGTTGATATTTGTGCGAGTTCATAAAATAACACTTTAAAATAAGCACCATTTTATTAATTATTCTTCATTACTATAATAGCATTAGTATTTTAAAGAGTTTGTAAAATATGTTTATATCACTATCTTAATAATTTATTAGGATGAAATACCGTTTTTAGAGAAAAAATATTTTTTTATCACGAATTATTTTGTTTCTACAATCATTCATGATATTTTGCTCACCTGCAGTCGCGGATTTCTTATGTAGGAAATGAATGTATATGGGCGTTAGTATATACTCGTTATAGCAGACAAGTACTAGTGATTGTGCAAAGTCGATTTTTATCATTTAATTTTCATTAGGTGATGTCTTTTATATATTTCCAGAAAATAGTTTTTTTTTCGAACACAGTACATGCAATCATTTGTAGAGCACAGTGTTTAAGTATACGTCCTTTTTGGAGACGTTGTGTAACATAGTCTCTTAAAAAGACTTTCTTTTACATTTCTTTATGGTACCAATAACTTATGCTTCGTGTTTGTAGGTCGAGGGGTCGTTTCGAAGCAGTTTATTCGTTGTCTTTACGACGCAATATTATTGTAAGTAAGCTTAAATGCCTCAATTTAACATGGAACCAATCCGTAATGTGATATACATGTAAACTATATATAAGTTAATATCTGATGGAATATTGTTCGTACGCACGTGCTTGTAATATGCATCTCAGTAAATCACTCAAGTTACTTTCACTTTGAATACAGGAAAAATAACAGAAAAGAATACAATTTTTTAAAACAAAAAGTTAAACTCTGTACATGTACTTATTACACCTGTTCCATACGATTAATTTGTTGTTACTTTTGTTTTTATTTTTAAGAATATAATATTAAGCACATTAAAAGTTGGCATACTGTGTTAGTTTATGATTATAAATCAAGATACAAACTATTATAACTTAAAATGTATTTATTATATATTGTCACCAAAACGCTGGTATACTGCTGCACTACAATTATTAACCGAGGTTTGTAACGCCGCATTTACACGTCGCCGTAAAAACGTGAGCGAACGCGTTTATGCAATGCTTTTCAGTGCAAACATATGACCACGTTTATGCGGCAAAAAAACACACTTGCGCCGCTTTAACAGTATCAATATATAAGTTTGGAAGGAAGGAGAACATTTCTCTCGGTTCGTCCGTCTGTCTGCATGCCCGTCATTGTGTATGTATAAGAAACAGATTTCTCCACAGTTTAACAAAATAACATTAAATTACCTTTTCCAATAATTAAATGGTTTTGGGAGAAATAAGTGTTTTGTTTTTATAGCATCCACTTCAAAACAAGGTTTAAGGATATTACCGATACGTTTTGAATATTCATTGAGTTATAGATCTTAAAGTTGACCATTTACAAAAAAAAAACAAAAAAAAAAACCTCCCTACCTACCCTAATTGTTATGGGCATGAAACCTGAAACAAATATATTTTTTACGCCGTAATACAAACTTAAGTTTTATCACACCTATTAACTAGTTAAAATGTGCGTTGTAAGATAATTACCATGATAATATTAGTGTTAGATAACTGGAAACACGAATTGGTTTACGAATACATTTGCGATACATGAAAATTAAGTGATATCGCGAATATTAACTAGATAAAATTTGCGTTGTAAGATAATTATCATGATAATATTCTTGTTAGATAACTGGCAACACGAATTGGTTTGAGAATTCATTTGCGATACATAAAAATTAAGTTGCATCACGAATATTAACATGTTCAGATTAGCGTTGTAAGATAATTATCGTGATAATATTCGCGTTAGTAAGATAATGAAGAACTCGCGCAGAAGTAAGCGGTAATAGAAATATTATCTAGTTAAGATTCTCGTTGTCAGATAATTATCATGTTAATATTTGTGTTAGTAAGATAATGCGGAAGACCTCGCGCTCAAATGAAGTGGTATCGCGAATATTAACTAGTTAAGATTCTCGTTGTAAGATATTTATCAAGATAATATTCGTGTTAGTATGATTATTCGGATACTACGCACACCCAAGAAAATGTATCTAAATTAACGTCAGTTCTGGGAACTTAAAGGCCATTATTATAATAATAAAATATATTGCAGAAAAAATATTCGCAAACGCTATCTTTATATCTAGATACATATCAATAATAAAAAAGTGGGACCACGAATCTGTCCGCGAACGCTCAGTGGTTAACGCGAATTTTTCCGCGAACCTTAGGTACTTATCATATGGCAGTTCTATGCCACTATGGATATGAAACAGGTTTTAAATAAGACATTTCTAGATATTAACTGCTGAATATCATTCATGAGTCTGTTTGTCATTTCCATGTGTACAGCTAGCAACTTATGTATGTTTGTGCAAACTGCAAACGGATTTTATTATAATGATTTTGCTTATCATCATAATCAATCAATCATCATCATCATCATCCATCCATCCATTCATCCAGCCATCCACATATCTAATACCAACAGACACAATCCCACACAAACCCAACATCGTTATTTTCCCTGGTTTTTGTTTAACTTTAAATTTTAATCTTAGTTCTCCATATGCGTTAAAAGTCATAGTCGTTCCGCATATAAGTAACGATTCCTTTATGCGTTGCTAGTCGCCGCATCAACTCAGTCTTCCTCTATATGCCTTGAAAATCGCCGCATAAACGCGCTTGCTCACGTTTTTGCGGCTACGCGCATATGCGGCGTTACAGAGGTTGATTACTCCGTTTTCTCCTTTAATGTTTAAATTTTACCCAGTGGCTAAATGGCAGTCATTGCACATTGGCAAAATGTCTAATACCGAGAGACGCGCTTTGAATAACAACATTCTCCAGTGTCGTTTGCTGATTTAACTTTCAAAGAAATGCGTCCATTATGAAAAAAAAAAAAAAAGTAAGTTCTCTATTTCATTTAATGTACGCCGAACATAAAATATTTATTATATAACTATGAGGTTTCATAAAAAAGCACAGCGTAGATGTTCCAACAAGCGTTGTTTTTCATCAGAAAACATAAAAACACAATAATTTAGATGCCATCAACCCGAGACTTGATTCCTCCAAAAGCGAAGCCATAAATGATGGATGGCAAAGGAACCAATGTCACGCTCAAATACCGATACCTGCAAACTTCCTTTAAGTTGGATACATGGTTCATCGGACCCACCCGATACATTTATCGGCCTTGCCAGATATACATTCTTTATCACCGTCATTTACCTATTAGTCTTTATGTTTACATCATTTCGACGACTTAAATGAAGGATGCACGACTATAGTTCATTCCCAACGAAAATGTTAAAACGTTTAATTAGTGGTGGCAAAATAAATTTGTGCATGATATAATTTTCGAAGAATGCAATAACCCGCTTTCTAGTTCGATGGTTTCTCCAACTGCTGATTTCAATTCTTTAATAGTTAAATACATATCACTATCTTAAGGACACTTTTGACATTTTCAGAGGTACATATAAACCGTGCTAATTATAAAACACTTCTGTATAAACCGTCACAAAATACTACTATATGAATAATGTATAAAATATATAACTATATGTAACTGATCATTTAATTATTGTCTGCATTAAACTGGACGGTATGTTTTCAGTATGATGTCGAAAAGGAAACGAAAGCATACACCATCTGATGAAAAGCATCACAAACTGCTGTAGAGCAAAGAAGAATGACAAAGTGCATCTACCGGGTGCGAGCAAATACTAACATTGACGTGCAGTATAGCACCAATGTTGATGTGGCTCTCACCATTTGTAAACATTCAAAGACATAAATATAAATGAATAATTCCGTTTTTTGCTAATGACATTAATTTAGAAAAAAATATCCATTACGTTACTTATGAAATATACCTTGCAATTTAGCCAATGAACAATAAACAGCTGGTATATATTTTTTCAGACTAGAAAAAGCTAGCAAGACCATTGAAGGCCTTGAAAACGAAGTAGCTGCAACAGAGAATGAAAAAGAAGGCGCGTTGTCATGGTGGCGTTTTTGTGTGTTTTTTATATATACATTTGTACAAGCATTGTAAAGAAGTGTAGATGCCGATTTAGCTATGAACTGGGGCGTTAATGTTGAAAACAAAATAGTATGTGCTATTTTAAATACATTCGAAGCAGATAAGTTTGGAAGGCGGACATTAGACCCTTCACAGTAAAGAACATAATTGTGAATATGTAAGTATATGAAGTTATAGTAAGAGTTACAATTGCATTAAATCTTCTTTAAAAATGCACAACATTTTATTAGATATTAACATGAACAAACAACATATAGTGCACCTCTATATGTTTGAATGGACCAATAAATTGTTTGAAATGGAATATTGTCCAAGTTGTCCGGGTTCAAAAATTGCGAAGGGGCTTTTGTCCGCACTGAAAAAAAAATCGCGAATGTGCTCATCTTCGCCTATGCATTTTTTGAGGAAGGAGATAATGTCCAAGGAACTAATGTCCGTTTACAATTTACGGTACATTTTCCGTACGAAGTCTAGACCCAGGAGCAAGAAGAGAAAGCGATCGCCATCTGATGAAGAGCAGGCTGGTGTCGTGCTAGACAACCTGGGAACTTAACTGCAGCAAAGCGAAGAAGAAAGACACCATGTATCAATAAGGTGAGTACATACCATACATGGACGTGCCCTTAAATACTAAAACTTGTCAAGCCTTAAGTCCAATATTTTGACATCAGTTTATTGAAATATTAAAAATTACAATATCTAATTTATTAAAATGTAAAAAATTGCTAATAAAAAGCATAACTTCCAATTCATTCAGGAAACAACAGGGATAAACCAACGGCTGATTATTTTTCAGTTTACAAGAAGCTAACAAGACAATTGAAAGACTTAAACATGTATTGGATGCAACAAAGAATGCAAAAGATGGCTCATTGACAAGGTAATGACCATCGATTTATTATATGTGCACACGCGTGGCAAATAATGCCTATCATGTAGAATCAGAGTAATTTTATAGTTTAAAATAATAATTACATATGATAATAAGTATTAAATCATTTTTCTATTATTTTCAATACAAACTGATTTATTATTGTATCCGTAAAACACACATAAAATGAGGAAAGATTAGGGATAATTTCTATTGTAGGTTGCATTGTTTCTTGATCCTTTGCCTTAAAGTAGTACATTTTCCTGTTAGATGCCTTTATACCACGCAACCTTTATTTAAATTAGGAACATTTATAAAAAATTCACGATGAAATAAAGTGCCAGTTCTTATATCTTGGTTAAGATATTTTGTAAAATGTTATGATAACATTTATTTTTTCAGTTTACAAGAAGCTATTAAGACCATTGAAAGGCTTGAAAAGGAATTGGTTGCAACAAAGAATGCAAAAGATGGCTGTTTGACAAGATAATGACCATCGATTAATTCTATGTGCATAGGCGTGGCAAAGGATGGCTTTCACGTACAATCAGAGTAATTTAATAGTTGTAAAGAATAATTACATACTTTAAAAAGTACTATATCAATTTTCAATTATTTTACATACAAATTGATACATTATTGTATCCGTAAAATACACTTAAAAGGAGGGTGGATTAGGGATAATTTCCATGGTGGGTTGCATTGTATCGTGATTTTTTTCCTTAAAGTATTACATTGTCTTGTTAGATGCCTCTGTATCATGCAACCTTTATTTAAAATTAGGAACATTTTAAAATGTTTTCACGATGAAACGAACTGCCAGTTCACAAATGTTCGTCAATATATTTTGTAAATGTTTATTATAACATTTATTTTTTAGTTAAGAAGAAGCTAACAAGACCATTGAAAGACTTGAAAAAGAATTGGATGCAACAAAGAATGCAAAAGATGGCTCGTTTACAAGGTATAGACCATCGATTAATTATATGTCCATACGCGTGCAAAAAATGACTTTCATGTAGATTCAAAGTAATGTTTAAAAGAATGAGTACATATTTTAAAAAGTATTTGATGTATTTGCTAGTATTTTCAATACAAACTGATACATTATTATTGCATCCGTAAAATACACATAAAAGGAGGTGGATTCGGGATAATTTCCATGGTAGGTTGCATTGGATCGTGATCCTTTGCCTTAAAGTATTACATTGTCCTGTTAGATGCCTCTATACCCTGCAACCTTTATATAGATTAGGAACATACAAACATGTTTCCACGATGAAATGAACTGCCATTTCTCAAATTTTCGTTAAGATATTGTGTAAACTTTTGTGATAAAATATATTAATTCAGTTTAGTCGAAGCTAACAAGACAATTGAAAGACTTGGACAAGAAATGGATGCAACAAAGAATGCAAAAGATGGCTCATTGACAAGGTAATGACCATCGATTAATTATATGTGCACACGCGTGGCAAATAATGACTATCATGTAGAATCAGAGTAATTTAATAATTTAAATGAATAATTACATATTCTATAATAATTGGAGCAGGATCTTCATAGATAAACTGTGCTGCTGGCCAGGTCACATGGGCAGCCTATGTGTGTTATATTCGTCCTGATAGACATTCACCTGTATTCTGACCAACAGCAGAGATTGTAGAAAAAATGAACTAAATAGGAAGACAAATAAATCAGATAATTAATGCCATTGTTTATGTACAGAGTGCTTAAGGACATGCCTGATGTTGTTTTTGTATGCTATATATGTTAACATGTAAATGTTTGAATACAAATTATTAATAAAAATGTGAAGTGGAAGATGTGAAAGCGTCTTTCATTTGACATTGTGGTAAAAATTTGCAGAAATATAATCATTCATGCACTAATTCATAAATCTGTCATGCACATTATTGTTAGAAAACACATGCACTTCTAGTGTTGCTCATAGTTTGAATTATAAAAAAAACGTTGATTGATATATACTATGCTCTCAAAGAAGCAAACAAAAAGATATTGAACAATCAAGGAATCATTCTGCCGTGCATAGTTCAACAGGATACTTCTCTGTTTTTGCACTCCGTAATGTGTACGTATATGATTGTTCATTGTATCCTCATGGACTTTGAGTTAAGCACAACCATGTGTTCATTCATTTGAATTTATAATGCATCTATCACTTGTTATTAAATATGTTTTGTTTTTATGAACTTTGATGTGAAATAATCGTTTTTTAAATGTATAAAATAAAATGTTAGCTAATTGCTTTATTATGTGTCCTGATTTTTAACCGGATTATATTTTTATGACAATTGCATCGCCATTCTGAGTCGGTCTCTTTTTTTTTTTTCTGTTACCCAACATAGACTATATTTTGCAGGGTGCGAGTTACGATCTGCATGAAGGTGGCGAAATTTCATAGGTTGATAGGCAAAGAACAACACCGGAGACAACAACATTTTAAAATATGAGATAAACTTAAATTTGAGACGCAAACAATAGAGGCAAAGTGTGACATGTTAGTTGTCTCTGCATGCAGATCTTTATCATCAATTCATTACGCAATTGCATTGGATTAACGGTATTGTTCTAAAGGCAATTTGATAAGATCCCCATGGTTTGTGGCTTTAGTATTTTTTATGACCCTCTTCAGACAGATAACTAAGTATCCCTTAAGAGAACATGTGTTCATTCGTGGTAGTTATGTAACAACCGTTTAAGACAGGCAAGGAGACTACATGTTTAGCTCACCTGAGCACAAAGCATGGTTTATATGGAATTATTGCAAAAAGAATTCAAAAATCTCCTCTGAAACTACAAGGCCCAGATATTTCTCATTTTGTATGTATCATCCTACAGTGTTCCACTACAAAGTTTGTTCAAATAATGCCCCTGGGGTCAAAACCAGACATGCCCCGGTGGTCACATGGTTTACATAAACTAAAATAGCAATATGTCTTTAAAAATCTTTTTCTCTGAAACCGCATGGCCCAGAGGTTTCATATTTGGAATGTAACATCCTATAGTAATTCTCTACAAAGACTGTTTAATTTATGCCCCTGGGGTCAAAATTGGCCATTCCCCGGGGGTCACGTGATTTCTATAAACTTTAGAAGCAAAATGACTTTAACATTTTTTTCTTCAGAAACCGCAAGGCCCAGAGGTTTCTTATTTGGTAGGTAACATCATATAGTGGTCCTTTACCGAGATTGTTGAAATTATGCCTCTGGGGTCAAATCTGGCCACGCCCCGGGCGTCATATTGTTTATATAAACTTAAAAAGCAAAATTTCTTTAAAAATCTTCTCTGAAACTGCAAGGCCCAGATGTTTCGTATTTGGTATGTAACATCCTATAGTGGTCCTCTACAAAGATTGTTCAAATTATGCCCCATGGGTCAAAACTGACCACACCCCAGGGGTCACACGGTTTATATAGACTTAGATAGCCGAATGACTTTAAAAATCTTCTCTTCTGAAACGGCAAGGCCCACAGCTTTCTTATATTGGTATGTATTATTGCATAGTGGTCCTCTCCAAAGATTGTTCAAGTCTGGCCGCACCCCGAATGGTCACATGGTTTATATAGACTTAAATAGCAATATGACTTTAAAAATCTTCACCTGAAACCGCAAGGCTCAGAGGTTTGTTCAAGATTGTTCAAATTATGCCCCTGGGATAAAAATAAGCCACGCCTCGGGATGTAAATTCCAATTGGGATACAAAGTCTCAGGTGAGCGTCCTAAGGCCCTCTTGTTTTCCGGATACCTGGCATACGGACATGTGGCCTTAGTAATGAGTTTAAAACGATACTACATTTAGTTGTAATAATTCATTTTTGTAACATATATCTATGAATGTTTTATAATGTTTAATAAAAAAACATATCGTTTTAAAAATGTTCTGAAAGTTTTGAAAGCCGCTTTATATTATATCTATAATACTTAATATGGCAAGCTAGGAAAAAGGTCGCATGTTTTTAATTTGCGGATGTGCATTCGCAATAACGGGAGGTAATTTCCAAGGGAGATCACCTAGTTTTGGGAAAGGCCGTTAATACATTATACCGATAGTGAATCATGATAAAGATCGCACGTAGGAGCAGAAGATACTGTGCTTATAATCAAGTACAAATACCCATGCAGCTACTTGTATGTAACCCAAAACTCGATTCATTAAAATACTTGTTGACATATAATGAAAACCTGTAGTTCGGACACTTAGAAACTCGATGCATATACCCTAAGTTTGAACCCTCATGCATATTACCTTTTCATGAAACCTTGTGCATGAACATCACATGCACAAAACCACATGCATGAAAGACTTACATGCCGTTCCTGCTCAGTCGGTATCGCAAACCTGCCGTTCACTAGTAGGTCATGGGAACATTGCGCTACCGACTGAACAGGAAAGGCATATAAACGTCTATTCGGCCAAATTGTGTGATTTAGGACTTTGTCTTTTGGTCTAAGGGGTATCCGGACAAAAGCCCCTTGCCCCAAAGCCCCTTGGTCTAAAAATGCACACATAGATAGATAGATTTGATAGATATGACAGAGTGGACAAAAGCCCCTTGATTATTTTAATGTTATAATTATCACATCTTGTTTGGTTCTTTCTTTCTTATTAACTATTGTAGTTTTGTTGTTTGAGGAATAGATGTACTTAAATGCAATTAATGAATTCTATCGGTTTGTCAACATTCATTGCAATTAATATTTTTTTCCTTTTTGATGGGATGGAACTTTCTAATGGAATGCATACACAATATCAGAAAGAAAGGGGCCTTTGTCCACTATTTCATAATCATCAAGGGGCTTTTGTCCCCCCATTATATTCTATAAAGGGGCTTATGTACTCTGTCAAATATACAGAGGGGCTTATGTCCATGTGTGCATATTTAGACCAAGGGGCTTTTGGGCCATGGGGCTTTTTTACTACATCCGGTCTAATGTTCATGCTTAAGAGTAAATACCTAAGGTTCATGCATAGGGTTTCATGCACGTGGTTTCGTGCATAGTGTTTAATGCATGTGATATATGTTCATGCATAATGTTTCATGCATGTGGTTTCACGAAGAGGTTACTAGAATTGCATCATGGGTTCAAACTAGAGGTATATGCATAGAGTTTCATGCATATCGTTCCAAATCTTGAATTTCATACAGTTATAGAGTTATGCATGCAAAGAGGAAACTGTCGTTCGATTACCGTAATTATTGTTATACGCCTATCATTAATCATAATCAAGCTGGTTAGAAAACCAGGCGAAAGTTTTATATTATATTGAAAACCATTTTTGTGCGTTCGTATTTCGAGCTGGCCTATAAAAGACGGACGGAAGGTAATACGGCGTTTTTTTTTGGTTATGTTTCATAATATATCTTTTTTAATATATCTTAGCTTTTTTTTTTCTAATTCAATTCCGTTTTCGACGAAGTGCTGGCAAGAACGTTTGCATTGAAAGCTTTTGGTGTGTCTTTGACTTCGTCTTTAATATTCTCAACATTTTCTGGACAACGACCTGTGCGGGGACGTCCCTGGTTATTGCGCCTGTGATCCAGTACTGATCCTGTGGTATCACATTTCTTTATTCTGTTTACTTGCATTCTGGTGATTGTCTTTTCCTTTTGATACATTTTTTTTTGTTCTCCTTATTACAAAAAATACTGAGTTTCTTTCAAAATACAACTATAAATTTCCTGAAACTGCCCTGGACAGCGCCATGTTGGAAAATCATCAACGTTTAATGACGTCATGACGTCAAAGTTTTCCCAAACAAAATGTTCGAGAAAAATAATACATTTTCTGACCTTAAGTTGACGTATAACATATATTTTGAAACACCATGTATGTAATATTATATAGAAATCATTGCATTCTGCAATAAATATATTTTGATTTTATTATTTTGAATACTCTCATTATGACCCTTTGTTGCTGCTTTGCATCAATATTTTTCTTGTTTATACATACACTGTATGCACGCACAGTAGCATAATGGACTTAAATTGAAATTTAAATCCAGTCGCGTTGACATGGCCATGCTGGTGTACCGTACTTATTGATAAAAATGTGAGTATGGGGAGTTCAACATTTTGGTCGTAGAGGATTAAAACTTCGCTCCCGAGTGTACGACGATGGTTTAGACTGGGACGTGATGTGCTTTCAGTGTAATCTACAATTCTTTTGGAAGACTTGCCGTTTTCTTAAAAAAATCATAAGATGTAAGATGTTTCAAGCTACTTTCGATTTTAAAGTAACTATATTAATGTTCAGAAAATTCATTATACTAAATATTGTTAAAATGGGCAATTTAGACTTTTAAGATATTGTTAAATGTCACTGTATGCATGTATGCACTAACAGTTGTAATGAAATCAGATGCAGAGCACTGTTTTATCATGCGCATTGTACATTTTTAATTTAAACACGCGACAGATAAAATGATAGTATGTATAAATCGTTCTATTGTGTTCTTGAATGTTAAATAATTTTAGTCGTAAATTATGCATTTATCTTGTGCATAGATTGAAAGCGATGATTTTAATTAATAGACTTTGTAAGAACATGACAATGGCCAATCGACTGGTGTTAAAATTAGATATGCCTTTTTTGAAATACGTGGAAACGTAACCACCTGAACACCTTCCTGTTTCAATTTGAAAACGGCTTGCTAACATACTTTTTAAATGGGCACATACCGTCTTCTCCGTACTGATGAACACAGTGCTTTCGAAATTGGAGATGATTACATTGAGACCGAACGTAAGAGTTAAGTAGATTGTTGGTGATTGAAATAGGCCTATTCAGTATTGCAATGTTATTTACTCAGCTTTTATATCGTATTAAAATTAGAGCATGCTTTTTATTAATGCAGGAATATATGGCTCACACGCACATATCCCCCAAGAAAAATGTATTTTCTTTTGTAAATATGCACGTGATGTAAATCATGTAATATGCATTATTTTACTACATGCATTATACATGTATAATTAAATTTTATATAAAATTTACTCCCACTTTCGATTTAGCTTGGTTGCACGGTCATGATTATCATGTTGTTTCTTTGACGTATGAAAACTATATAAAACGAATCGTGTGGAATTTTCTGAATGAATTGAATCTAGTGAACTTGATTGAAATATATGCGCGTATAAGAATTTGATTAATAAATGCTTCATAATGGATTTGAGCAAGCAAATAGTTTGTTTCGTGAACTTGGTTTAAGTATAATACGACTATCCAAGCTAACACTACTCTAGTATAAAAAAAGCCGTACCAAACGTTAACAAGACATGATCTGAAGTAATTTGATTCACACATATTTAATTAAATTACCTTTTAATGTTTATGCTAAGTTATAAATGCAATGTTCTGGAAACAGAATAATTTTGTCTTACGTTATTATTGTATGATTGTTGTGAATATAAGAAACTTCTGCACCAACAAAATTAATCCGTAAATTTATTTTTTAGACACAACACTGTTTTAACTTAAATCATCTTTAAAGAGTAATAAACTATTGACTTTGGTGATAGATTAACCCATGAGCTAGTTGATAAAACGATATTTTATTCAGCCCTCATGTAATAGTATTTCTTGTATGTTGATATAAAAAGCTAAGAGACTATGAGAAATATTTTAAATACCTTTCAAAAATAGTTCTGTCCATGATATTAGACAACATCCTATAAATGATTTAAAATTACATTCTTTAATTAGAGATATCCCGGTAAACGCCGTTCAAAGAATTACACGTTTGTAGACTTTTCGTTGTGACAGGCAGTAGAAACTCGGAGCAAAACGTAAACTCGGAGTAAAACGTAAACACCTGGCATCGCTGCATAGTTACAAGTTAAAACTTTGAAACAGGACACACTCAACTGTGTATAAACTTATCAAATTATTCTTACTTTTCAGCATTCTTGGCAAAACTGAGAAGGATGGTACTCTATGTATACCCTTCGTGTCTCATGTTTTGGATAGCTAAGTAAGAGTTAACAAATTGGCAGATATTTTTACTTATATTTTCGTCCTTCCAAAAATGCTTTGCTGATATTTAGCAAAACAACTCCGAGACAATTTTGTATTATTGAAATGTTATTTATTATATGTATAAAGTAATGTACATTATTGTTCTTCGATTCTCGACCCCAATGACTCATATACTCGATCACGAAAAAAACAACGTGTACTGTTCTACGCATTTAATAAACAACAAAGATACTGAAGACAGTGTTGGCAAATTTCTAAGACTGTAACAAAGCATGCTATGAAGTTTAATTTTGTTGAAGACTTTGCAGATTAATTCAATGGAGTAGGAGTAGACCTGCTGAAGATGTAGAAAAAGGCACTGGTTCGGGTAGCCTCCGGTCGGATATAGAAAGACTGCAAGGTCAAATAGATGTTCTTGAGAGAGAAAAACATGAGAAGGAAAAACATATTGAAGAATTGACAAGAGATTTAGCAAATGAAAGCCAAGCTCGAAAGAACGATGCCTGGCAATATTGTCAATGCATTTCTAATTTAAAGGCGGACCTAAAACGAATTGAAGCCGACAAACAGGATGCACTGACAAGGTACATGTACAAGTAGAATGTGTTATTATGTTGGATTCACTTTTATATTAAAACTAATTGAGCTAGACTCAGACTTTAAAAAAAATCTGCCCTCGAATCTCATTACCATAAAAATATGTCAAAGTCATTTCGAATTTGCCTTAAGATTAAGTGCCTTGATGTCAGTAAAACTGAGAGATAACAATCCGAACATCGCCGACCTCAGTGACCCATTCAGACCTACAAAACTGGCGGAGATGTTCAGTGAACTCTACGACAACGAATGGACGGACGCTTTCACAGCTATCAAAGGGAACCTTTCGGAGATGCAAACCATAACGTTCTTGCTGGACATCGTAATGGTATGCCATACAAGTTTACAAAGCATCTAATGAGAGACGCCGAACTCCTTCGAGCGACCGATATTCTATTCTGTCAATATAGATAACGCTGACATGCAAATGATAATTGGTTTATTAGAATTGTGCGTAAATATAATATTATAATTGAAATAATTGTATGAACGTTCGTGGCTTCAGGATGCGTACGTATTCTCTTCAATAGAGCTGGACAGGACATGGCGGATGGTGTCCGACTGGTACCTCGATGATGTACGTATTTAGATTTTATTATCAATGTAATTTATCAGAAATAACACATGTATTGTAATATTATATTGTGTTTAGTATAAAATATATGCTATACGAAGGTCTAATTAAACGTGTGGTACTTGCGCACTTCTTCGTTTTCGCTGGAGAAATACCCTAATACGTGTACACTATAAATTAGTTTTGAACAAGTTACAAACCTAGAGTCAAATATATTCAAATATATTTACTTTAAAATTTACTTTTAACTTAAACATAGTCATGTAATTTCAGAGTATTACATAGTGTACAGTATGTTTATTTTAGTCTTTGCCGAATGCACAACAGATGAGGAAGCTACTGAAAGACTCGCGGAAAGTCGCTGTCGTGAAGATGACACCGGGGGTTTCGGAGGTTTTGATTTTTTTTATATATACGGGACATTTAAAAAATCACACCTGATAGTCATATACTTATTACTTATGAATGATATGCCCACACAATGTTATCTCAGGGGAGGGAGTTAAAACTTGTACTGAATGATGTAGTTTAATTATGGTAGCAAATAGTTTAATGTCATTTTATCTTTGAAACGCAGCATTAATGTCTAGGCACACAATGGGCCATCGCAGTACTGAATTTGAATTTATTTCCGGTGTCCTGACGCTTTCGTTCTTTCATTGTCTGATTGAGTAGATTCCATGTACGTTTAATTTTACTTGTTAAAGAGAGATAAAAGGGAAAATGTAAATTGTTAAACAATTCATTTACACGTGAACAAATTCTCATAACACACACTGTACTTCAATGATACTTCTATATAGTGACTTTATTGAAAATCAAATAACCCTTACCAAATACATTTTAGCACACATTTTACCAACAATTCGGGTGACGGGGAGTATTTCAAACTTTTTCAGAGATACCAGGCACATCTTCAGTCTTTGTGTGCTGTCCAAACTTTGAATGACATGCTGTCCTCTAAGACCGTGAGTAGTTACGTCACACAGAGTGTTAAACTGGGTCTGTTGATGTGTGCTAACGATCCACCAGTCGACATCGAGTGCCATGGTAGGAAGCTTTGTCTACAGATCTACTATAATTAAAAAATGACAATTATCCTTGTAACGATGTTGGTGAGTGTGATAGAATTGCATTAGAAAGAATGATGTGATATGTCTATTGTTATGTGTGAACTGATTAGGAAAAGTAATCAGATATATTATACATATATATGATGATTTGACATTTGAATTCTTACAGACCGTTATTCCATTGTGCCTGCAAATAACACTCAGGTCAATATGGATATTGAAAGTAAATCAATGGTGCAGCAACATTTTCAACGACGACCATTTGACAGGGAAAGGTTCAAAGAGTACACGTCACGAGGTTCCTACTTGGAGTACATCGTCTGGCCGGTGATGTATCTGTGCCAGGGAGGCCCAATGCTGGGAAAGGGTGTGGCACAGGGGACACGGGAGGCAGTGGGCAATGAAGAGGAAGAACAATGGACATGGAAGAAACCGGAATAAAACTTTCGTACACGACGAACATATATATTTTAGTTTGTGTTTTTTTGATAATAACTTGAGAATACTCTATTACCCAAAATGTAATCGTTTGTACTTTTAGATGTATAGTATGCAAGCAGCATGTCAATTACGATTCTAATAACCAGATATTGAAAAAAAACTTAAGACTGAGTATTTATATAATTGCAGGTGATTAAATGGTATTGCATAATTCTTATTCTCTTAGTGGAAATATAAAAATTGGTGTTGGTGACCCTGTTACCAAGGATAACATCATATCTTATCACCCTGTCAATTTACTGGACATTGTGTGCGCAAATTTATGTACGGTAAATTATCAATTCTTATGCCCCCACAAAGTGGGAGGCATTAAGCATTGCACTTGTTGTAACACCATATAATTATATAATTATGTATACCAAATGGTTTTCAATTCATTACACGGTGTTTGTGTATATACGCAATTTTCCCGTAGTGTTATGAATACATATGAAACACAAACGTTTTCTGAATATTTGAGTGAACGTAGTGTTCTAAATGTACTGTATTGCTTAAAAGTAACGATGTAGTGTAGTGTTATGAATACATATGAAGACATAAACGTATACTGAATATTTTAGCGAACGTAGTGTTCTAAATGTACCTTATTGCACAAAAGTAATATAAAAACTGACTTAACTTTCAGGAATTTACACTCACATTTCAATTATATCTAGCCAGACTTTATCGTTGAAAACATTTTATGTAGTGCTTATAGTTAAATACTAATTTTAGTTGAATCGTATTAATTTATAAACAGATTTGAAAATGACGTATCATATAATTAATTTAAAGCCAAACAACCTTAAAAATTATCTCTTTATTTCGCTTTTCGAAAGAGATTTTTCAGAAAAGGAATCGATTGTATAAATTATTTGGTAATACTCTCCAAAGATATTTCTTCCTTTGTTTCGAAGAGAAATCAAATGGAGTCTTTATTTAAGTATTATAACAAATAATGCAAATAATAGAAATAGTAAAAATATGCATAAGCGTATATTACGAAACGATGTAAAGGATCGCTAGTCTTAATGTGATTTTGAAAACGCAAGTGTGTGATGACGATCGTTTAAACATCTTTTTTAATATATGTGTAACATTGGCAAATGTCTATATGTATACAATTCAAAGGTAACTAAGTATGTCCTGATTTCTTCTTGAACCTAGCGTCGTAATTTGACACGTGTTTTTGAAATCTTTAAGTGTAAACCAATGAATGATGTAACACTATATAAATATACAATTTTTTTTTTTTGAACCTAGCGTCATAATTTGACACGTGGTTTTAGTATCTTAAAGTGTAAACTGATGATTGATGTAACACTATATAATTATACAATTATGTGTATTACACGGTGTTTGTGTATATACGGAGTACTCCCGTAGTGTGATAAATACATATGAAGGCAAACACGTACACTGAATATTTGAGTGAATGTAATGTTCTAAATCTACTGTATTGCTTTAAAGTGTAAACTGATGATTGATGTAACACTATATAAATATACAATGATGTGTACCAAATGTTATCCAATTTATTACACAGTGTTTGTGTATATACATAGTACTCCTAAGTGTTATAAATACATATGAAGACATGAACGTATTCTGCATATTTGAGTGAATGTAATGTTCTAAATCTACTGTATTGCCTTAAAGTATTATAATAACTGATTCAACTTTTAGGAATTTACACTAACATTGCAATTCTATTTAGCCAGGCTATATTGTTGAAAATATATTATTTAGTGCTTATTGTTAAACACTATTATTAGCTAAAATCGTATTAATCTATAAACGAAGTTGAAAATCACGTACCATATAATCAATTTAAAATTAAACAACCTTTAAATTATCTCTTTATTTCGCTTTTCGAAAGAGATATTTTATAAAAAGGACTCGATAGTATAAATTACTTTGGTAACATTCTCCAAAGATTTTCCTATTTTTTTTGAAGAGAAATCAAATGGAGTCTCTATTTTAAGTACTATAACAAATAATGTATAATAGAGATTGTTGCAAAATCAATTAAAACATTTAGTGCTGTCTGATAAGAAGGATTACTAAGAAAACATTATTTTAATACCCATTGTTTTCTAAACAATTAGAACATTTGATACCGGTGATTAGCAATGTTACTAAGGAAACACTATTGTATTACCACTTGTTGTTTAATCAATTAGAACATTTAGCTCTGTTTGGTAAGTAAGTTTACTAAGAAAATATTTTATTACCGCTTGTTGTATAATCATTTAGAACATTTGGCGTTGTTTGATAAGTACTATAATTAGAACATTTAGTACGGTTGATACGCAGTTTTACTAAGAAAATATTTTATTACTGTCGCTTGGTGTTAATTCAATTAGAACTTTTAGTGTGATTGACATGTATGGTTACACTGAAACTATTGTCTGTATTACCCCTTGTAACATTCTCCCATACCATTATTCTTTACTCTAACTCATTATACCCTTACCTTTTTTTTCACCTGTTTTTTTTTTCTTCTTTTTCATTTATACCATTGTAAATTGCAACATGAAATGTCTATTCTACATGCACTTCTGTATCGTTTTTGCATTGAAAAATAATATGTGGGTATCTTTAATAACATTAAGAATATGAATTGAAATGAGTGCACTTAAAATCTTATCGTTGAATTGTAGAGGCATCCAAGGTATTAAAAAGCGTCTCCAAGTTTTTCAATATTTAAAGGATACAAACTGTGATATATATTGCCTACAAGACACACACTTAACTGAGGAACAATATAGAAGTATATATTCACAATTGAAAAATGAGTGTGTTCTAAGCTATCACAGTTCAAATTCAAGAGGTATTGCAATATTGTTTTCCAAACATATAGAATATGAAATTCATAAACAAGAATGCGATGAATTAGGAAACTATATCCTACTAGATTTAACTGTTGGAGAAACCCGATTGACTTCGGCCACAAAATACGGTCCTAATACAGACAATCCAGATTTTTTTGACATCATCTTTAATAAAATCGACAAATTCGACAATAAGACATACTGTATCTATGGAGATTTTTATCTAGTACTAGATCACGAGTTAGATTATTATAATTACAAATGTATTATCAACAAAAACGCAAGGTCAACATTAACTGATTATATAAATGAACGTGGTCTTATTTATCCGTTTAGATATAAATACCCTCTTACTAAACGCTGCACGTGGCGTAGAACTTACTGAAACTTTAGAAGTATTATCAAACTTTAGTTTTTGTTCAGGACTTCAAGTTAACTTTGATAAAACTAAGGTCGTCTGGATTGGCAAAAATAAATATAGTTCCGATAGCATTAAAACAAAGTGGAAATTAATTTGGAATCAACAAAGCTTTAAAATGTTGGGTCTAAAATTTCACGTAGATCTACAAAAAAAATGACGGATCTGAATTACACAAATAAACTCGCCGATATATGTTCTATATTAAGCAACTGGATAAGAAGAATACTAACGCCTATAGGTAAAATACATGTTATTAAAACCTTAGCATTACCGCTCTTTAATCATCTAATTACCGCTCTGCCAAATCCCTCACTCTTGCTTTTAAACAAAATTAACGAGCTGCTTTTTGACTTCGTGTGAAACGGTAAACTAAGGTTAAACAAGCAATTCTTATAAAACAATATAAAGATGGTGGTTTAAATATGATTGACTTGCCCTCCTATATTAGTAGTTTAAAAATGTCATGGATTAGACGAATTACAATGGGAAACGGAAAATGGTTTAATTTTGTAAACACTTTTAATGATCTTAATAAATTATACAAATGTGGAGTACATTACCCTGAAAGCTTATTATCTAGAATAATTAATGATTTCTGGAAGGACTCACTAGAAGCATTTGTGTTTTTCATAAAAAAAGAAAATATTAAACATTCAAATGTGCTGTACTACCCATTATTTTAAAATCCAAATTTAATAATTTGACAGAAGAGTTTTTTCTTGCTTCATGGTTTAACACAGGCCTAAATGCTATTGGAGATATCATAAAAGATATTAAATCATTGTATTTTTATGAATACGATGAATTTTGTAAACTCTACAACTTCAGTCCGAACTATCTTCATTACAAAGGAGTTATACACTCTGTCTCTAGCTTTTAAAGACAACTCAGTTCTCAAGGAACTGTACTTATTTTAAACCATTTATACCACCATGCTTACAGAGTATCTTACAATTTGCTAGTGAAACTAAACCACTGTATTCAATTTTAAAAGAACATGGATCAATGCCTTCATGCAAATCTAAATGGTGTGAAACTTTTGGAAATGTTGCCGTTGGTTATTATGGTGGTGGGTTCTGAAATAATAAGTCAAGTATATATACATATATAATATATATTTAATCATGCAATACAAATAGCCGAAAACCGAATCTTACAAAATGCATTTCCGACAGATATAGTGAGCAAATATAATAAATTCATTTATTCCATAAAATACAAATATCAAATTATATAATAAAATAAATATCAGATCAACAACAGTTACTTATAAAAAGTAAATATTTAATCATGCAATACAAATAGCCGAAAACCGAATAAGACAAAATGCGCCCAATCGTCACCTCCGTGTCGAACCGACACATTTCATTGGATAATATATTTGGATCAGCTATTTGATTGGTAAATATAACATAAATGCAAGTGAAAACTGGTTATAGTGCTCGGTTAATTTGTGAACACGGGGAATTGTGAACATTGATTTCTGCTCTAGATAATAACGGTTCACTAACAAAGAAAATTTAAACTGCTATTACTACTAGAAATCTACACGCAAATTACAACTAATTGAGGTCAAAACTATTTGAATAAATGCATTAACCTATTTTATATGTGACATCTATTTACAAAATAGTAATATTATAATAAGTTTAATATTAGAAATGTATATCCTGTGACAGAAATATAAAAGACGATGAATGGTCAGCCATCTTCGAAATGCCTTTTATACTAACACAAGATTCACACTTACAGTGGCCACAGTATAGAATTATTCACAGAATATTAGGAACTAACAAACTTCTATTTGAAATAAAATATACTGATACTGACAAATGCACTTTCTGTAAAAATTGTACAGAAACCATAGTTCATATTTTTGGGGATTGTCCAATTATCCACAAATTCATTATGGATCTTTTTAACTGTATACCGAATTCAATGATCTTCTTAACCGGGACGTTTTTATTCTTGGTTACAAGAAGAAATCAGAAAATGTTCATCTATAGTTGTAAAATGAAATTTAAAGCACCATCCGTCTCTTTTGCTAAACAATACTTTAAATACGAATACAAGGTTTTGCAGAAATTAAAATGCTATCAGAGCGAACACGAAGTCGACAAATGGAACATGTTTTTGCCAATCTTTACATAATCAATAAACAAATGTGAATGAATATTGTCTTTACCTACAAACTTATCTCATTGTTTCTTTTTGTTGTTCGTTGTTGCAAATGCCTTGTTATTAATATACCCAAAATAGAAATGATGTCAAATGATGCTTTATCAATGCGTTATTTATGTCTCTTTTTTGTGCACATGTCATTATTGTTGCTTACCTTTCAGTGCAAAATACGATTTTTGTAAGGTGCGGAGGAGGATGCCCTCGACGTTCACGCACCTTTGGACGAGGGAAATAAAGTTTTTACAACGGTGAAAAAAATTGCACTTGTTCGTCCGTACGTCCATCCGTAAATCCGTACGTACTTCCTGAAATTTTGTGGACTCAACTCCTGTTTAACGAATGGGCGAATTTCGCTCAAACTATCACAGCTGAACAACCTTAATGTGTAGGTGATCTTAAAGGTAGGAATTTCGGCTGCGATCCATTTTGGTAGAATTATGGCCCTTTGACATTTTTTCCACTATATATATACTTAATGACATTTTGTGGACTCAACTCCTCTTATAATTTCTATCAGAAATGATGTCATTTTAAATTATATTTCTCCAAAGATGAATACCTTGCAAAGCGTCGGTGCGATAAAATTAAACTGTAAACATGCATATTTCATTTTTATTTACGATTATTGCAAAATCAAATTCTCTATTAAATAGATATTCTGCATTTGAATATTCTGCAAGAAATAATTAGATGAAAATGTCTTTATGAAAATGCAATTGTATTTCATCTTCTTGTCTAAATACACCGAATATTACATGAAAAGCTGGCTTTATACTACAACGCCATTAGATCTTGACCAAATTGTAGAACCAAAATACTTGATACGGATCTTTGATGCAACTAAATATGAATTGAAACGTTATTTAATAGATATGTTAGTGGAACGGAATGAATATGTAGAACACAATTTTCTATACCCCCAAAACGACAGCTTACTGATAGAGCACCAGATGTTTTGCAGATGCGAAATTTTATTACCCCGAGAACACGTTTTTTTTTCGTTTTCTACATATACATGCAAAAACATTGTAGAAAATTGAAAGCATTCACGACGATTTTACAAAAATCGTGATCTCACTCGCGATGCAACAAGCGTGCTATTGCGTAGCGTGACAGAATACCATATAGCTAAACGTTTTTGTGTGGTCAGATGTGACAAATGTTATAATAATCTAGAACGTAATATAAGAAATAATAGTGTTTATAAACATATCACTTTTCTTTCACAGCTTATTCATGGCAGTGGTACAAATTAAAGCAAAGTGTTTTGAAATACGCGGTCTGTGTAAATACACCAATATACCAGTAAATAAGCTATAAAACATTATATAAAATTATTACACTTAATTAAAATCACCGTTAATAGAAAGAAAATATCAACGTTTGAAATTAAAGGAAGATGCAGCAAGTGCACATCACGATTAGCAAGATGTGCAGTACGGTAATTTCTAGTAACGTTAGCTTCATAGATTCACACATTTTTACTGATTGGCCGTACGTATACACACAAGATTCAAAATGCATACCGTCATGCAAATTTGCTCGAAGACATATCACGTTTTTATTCTGCACACTTGAAGTCTGAAGAAAAACGGATATTGTTCCAGCTGAATGTTGAATTTCACAAAAAAAATGTAATAAAACCAAGTGTTGTCAAACATGCAATAGCGCCAGGCAATGTCCAGTCCAGTCTCTTTAAAATGCTTGTTGAAAACAAGACTATGCTATAAATGAAACGAGGTTTTCAATGATATAGGTGGTGTTTGCGAGACACAATAACCATGTATCTTTAAATCATAATGGTAGTTGTATGTTGACAGACGTGTTCTTTCATAAAATATATCATATCAGTAACAACACAATGGAATTGAAACAGTTTACAACAAACAATACCACTAACCACATGATAATTTTAACATCGAACTGGCTGTCAAGCTCTTTTGTCCTTTTGTTGCAGGTGAAACACATAAAGCTCATAACGTTGAGTTCATCTTAAGACCGGTACATATAATTTCATTGGATTTGGACGAATTGTTTTCTTTTGCATAAACTTCACGATTTTGAGTACAAATATAACAGTTTTAAGTTAACATTAAACTTAATAAACGGATCACGTTAGCCGAATACAAATGATAAATTGCGTTAAAAGCTTTTGTTTGAAATGCATGTTGATAATAGTATGCGATTTTGATATTAGTCTTAATAACATATGCTGATACAAATTATCAGATCGGATAACATTTTCGTTGAAATAACTCTTGCAACAGCTTCATAGACGTAGCCAACTTGTATACAAATTATCAGATCGGATAACATTTTCGTTGAAATAACTCTTGCAACAGCTTCATAGACGTAGCCAACTTGTATACAAATTATCAGATCGGATAACATTTTCGTTGAAATAACTCTTGCAACAGCTTCATAGACGTAGCCAATATTCGGTTAATATCATTACAATTGTCTTCGTGGTGTGTTCAGTTCATTTCTTAACTGATTAAGTCAAATATTAATTTCAGTACCGATTTAAATACACAATATGTTTAGCAGACTTCGAGCTATGTTGATTCTATTGCAATTCTATGTTTAATAGAAACCACATTTCTTCTATGCGTTACTAAATACATCATGGTTTTTAACTCGATTATCCTTGAAATGGTTCGACTACTGCGTTAAATGTTATTCACTTTGGAGATACTATCTATCGGTACAACTAAAGGATAGTGCTGCGACACCTTACAAAATAATGTGCGGGTGCGGCATAAAACAGGATTTCCCATAGTTTTGATTTTGCAATAACCTTCTTGTTGAACGTTTTCTTATGAAAAATCAGTTTTGTGCGGATACATTGGAATACATTTTCCCATCATATAAATTGATCGCGTCATCCAATATATATATACACATTTACGAATCCAACACACATACATTATATGAATTTATATTGCATTTACTGAAATACAGTTATTGAAATCTAAGTAGATGGCTACGGGTGAATATGATGCAAGTCTGGACTATGCCAGACACTTCATTGATGGACATATAACAGACCTGCTGTCGCAACTGGAGTTTCGCTTTGTTTATATTGGTATGAAGAAGTTACTAGCTAAAAGGAAAACTGTTATTAACAATAACTTTAAACATCACGAAATTATACTTGTCCAGAAAACGGACTCAGTAAGTACTGCTTTGGATATAAAAGGAATGGACAAATGTGCACCTCATAAGAAGAAAGTAAAGTATTACTGCGAAGATCATGCTCAGTTGTGTTGTAGTGGATGTGTTATCGCCCACCGTAAATGCGACAAGTTTATTGAGCTCAAAGATTTGTCGGTACAAACAGGAACAAAAAGAGACGTGCAAAGTGCCTTGATAAAAGTGAAGGCAGATAGCTTTGCTATTGAACAGGATATGAAACAATTAAAAGTTGAATTGACTGAAACGATTGCAAATCTTTGAACGAAGATTGATGAAATTAGAAATAAGTTAATGAAACTGATTGACAATGACAAATGTATGTTTTTACAAGAAGCAGAGAGAATCAGCTCAGAAAAGAGTTTTTCCAAGACTGAAAAAGAGGTGTCTGAGATTCTGCAAGTGTTTTGTGATGCATTGGAAAAAGGAACACCTCAGGAAGAGTTTAACGTTTCTAAATCTATTGAGAAAACGTTGAAGGATGCTCAATATGTTATTGAAGAACACAGGCAACAACCAATGCCAATAAAAATGCATCTATGTTGCTCCAACGAACTGTGTAATCTTTTACAAAGTAAAGTTAACAATGTCAAGTTGCATGTTGGTGAAACATGCAAACATGAAGGTATCAAAGAAAAAAACACTCTTTCTCTTAGCAATCCGTATCTTTAATTAAATGAGTAAGAACAAAAAGTTTTTGTAAAATACTGGGTTTGTCCGATTTAAACTTTCTCATCTCATGTAGTCGGTTGAGTTTTTTTTTAAATATATTAAAAGCGTTTTTACTTTATATGACCAATTATTTTGGTTTACAGTATTCTATTCATGGTATCATATGTATAAAATTCAATTCTGAAGTGAAGGTTAAACAATAATCGGAAATTTAACCTTTATCCTTCATTAAAAGGACTGTCTCACGTTAGGCCTTTATCACTTTTGCAACTATAAAGGAGATGAAGTTACAAGCAGATAGTTACCGTAATAGAAGGATCCTTTTGTATTTGAAGGGACAGAAATTACATCTTTAAAAACGATAGTCGGCGTGTGTGACCATTGTTTGTTAAGTGTGTAAATTGAACGTACTAGATTAAAACATAATTATTTAAAACTGGTTAATTGGTAGATATGGTGGTTTATAAACGAAATACGATAATGCACATATCCGTCACATTTCTGTGGAGATTTATACGGCAATCAATACTTATATATTCGTATACAATGCTCAGGCTTTATCTGCTACAAAAAACGTAATGAGTAATTTGCGAAATGACATGTTTCGTACTTCGAGAGAAACAAAACTGTACTCTTAGGCAAATGCAGTCTTAAACCAACATGATTGTCTTGGTTTTGTTTAATGTCTTTTCCCTTCTTTCTGTTTCAGACTGCTGTGGGTAAGTAAATATTTAGCGTACTCTGAAAGTAAATACAGAAGCCACTATATATTAAAGTGGTGTTCCAATATACGTTAACGATTGAGAAGTAACATAGGGCATACGAAAGCAGACCCACTTAAAGGCACACACAATATGATTTGTCTCGATATTTAATGGTTGATTTAAGCATTAATAGATAATAGAATGACTCTGGAACTAAGCGTTATTTAATGTTCCATCAGATAAATGGTAATTTTTTTAAGATGTACGTTTTCAAGTTATGCTTACATTTTCAACAAGACGTAACTTTATTAAAGTTAAAGATGTCTGCACGATGTTCGTTTTTGTAAATATTTTTTCCTTTTGTTAATCTAAATTTGGTAATTTCCCTTTTTGACTAGCTTTAAAGGGATTATGTTAAAAAAAAACTATAGCTAAATATTATATAATATAAAATAATGTGAAGTACAAAGACATTAACATTTTCAAAAATGTTCGATAAGTGAAAGGCCCGAATGTTTATGGAAGTACACAAGTAAACATGTATTTTTTTTTCTTAGAAAGCGCAAACCCCCTTTTTATGATATATACTGAACCAAAAAAAGAAACATTCGTGAAGCACATGCCAAATTGTAACGGTTACGGAAGAGATGTACACATAAATACATGTGGTTATTGGAAAATCGTTCTACTTTGCAAAATCGACCAGTAAATCTCCAGATAAACATCCGGTCAACTAATTTGACGCAAACCTCGATTTTCACGTGAACGTGGGGAATGGAGACATCCGGTGCACCTGTTGAACTTTTATCAAATTTAAAATAGGACATTGATATATATTACATACAGAACAAATATCGAAAACGCTTAAAATTTAAGTTTTCCAGTCGGAATTTTAATGCCAAGAGTCCCGAAAAAATTACGAATGAGAGCCGTAGGCATGCTGACTTTTGGGATTCCTAATGCAGAGGTTGCAGCACGAGTTGGGACATCCGTGCAGGCAGTTAGGAGCCTTAAATTTCAGATGTACAACGATAAATCATGACATAAGATACATGAACTTTTTTGAAGACGTTACTAGTATAATATATTCATTTCATTTTTATATTATATACATACACTTATATATGTTTGTTTTGATATGAAATGCACTGATGTCCAAGAAAGTCAGAGACAACAACCCGAACATCGCCGATCTCAGTTACAAGTACAGGCCTACAAAACTGGTGGAGTTGTTTAGTGAAATGTACGACCACGAGTGGACTGACGCATTCACAATTATAAATAGTGTCCTTTCGGAGAGACAAACCATAACGTTATTGCTGGACATCATGATGGTAAGCTATCATTACGAAGCGTAATTTGACGATGTAGTATTATTCAAATACAGATTATATGACATGGTACATGATACGTTAATATTGATTAATTAGAGTCGTTACATAAAGGCTATCAATCAGTACATAGTCGAGAATCCCCAGATGGTCCACTGGAAAGTAGGCCATTTATCAAATACATGGTAGTTCGCTATTCCCACTGGTAAAAGAGACATTGCACATAATAGAAACTGTTTAAAATTGTTATTTTCTGAAGAAAAAACAACAACAACACAACAAGTCGTGTCTTCTGGCCATTTATGATGATTTGTGACACCGAATTACTTTCAATTTGAATGTAAAGCAGTTTAGGTATAGACAGCATGTGCTTTTGCCGAAATCGCGACTGCATTTTGTGTTTCTTACGAGTGAATTCAATCAAGTGCGATGCATATGTTTAGTGGTAACATAACGTATCCTTTATATTTTAAATGTTGAAAGTAGAGAGAAGCAGCTTTCCAAAAAGGCAAGACTCGAAACATCTGAAATAAAGTAAAGTAACGAACAACGCCAGCAGATTTTACTGTTTTTTAATATGATGCTATGGGGAATTGATTTACTGGTTTCTTACCTAAATATAACAGCCATTGTATTCCCTGTTTCAGAATGCATACTCCTTCTGTTCCAAGGAGCTGGACAGGACATGGAATGTCGTGTCTGTCTATTACCTTATTGATGTACGTTTATAATATTTCAAAATCAATGCAGCTTGTATGAAGTTGAATAAAATCATTTGTACAATCGGTATTTTGTTTTTGATCTATTAATATTATACTTATATTATGACAAGGTCTAAGGTAAACTTAAATTGACATGTGATATCTTCACTTCTGTGTTAGCTGGCTTAATGGCGATATATGTTCATCCACATTGCAACTCTGTTATAAATAATTGCTAACTGTAGGTCAGAGTCACATTGTTTTCTTTTTATTTGTCACATATGCTGAATATTGTAGCAAAAAATGGGTTTTTGCGGTCGTTGCCGAATGAACAGCAGATAAGGAAGCTACTGAAAGACTCGCGGAAATTTGTGGTTGTGAAGATGACTCGAAGGATTTCCAAGATTTGGCTTTAAATTTACTTTAAAAATTCATCGAATTTCAGATGTTTCATTGTACTATGTTCATTTAAAGCAAACATTTGAATACCCATATATTTCAAATTATGTATGACTTGTGATGTATGTACATTTTATCGTATGTTTTGCACTTCTATTTGATAAATGTAGCCGATTTAAAACATGTAATTTAGTATACATGTTTTGAATAGGTAGCGCGACAAAATTTTAGGTAGCTGGATAATTGATATTTTCAGAGCTATTAGTCCCGTATTCAGTTGGTCTGTGCCATCCGACCGCTGCATGACATGCTGTCCTCCGAGTTCGTGATAAATTAAGTCACACAGTGCGTTAAACTGCTCTTACTCATGTGTGCTAACGACTCGCCAGTCGTCATAGAGTGCCGAAACATATGCATGGTAAACCAAAACAATCAGTGACGACCATTTGACAGAGAAAAATTCAGAGAGTATACTTCAAGAGGTCCCTACTTGGAGTACCTAGTTTGGCCGGTGGTGTATCTGCACCAGGGATGCCCCATGCTAGGCAAGGGTGTGGCACAGGGGACACGAGAGGCAGTCGGAAATGGGGAGGAAGAACAATGGACATGGAAGAAAGCCACTGTCTAAAAGGAGTTTTACGTGCACACTCTACATCTGCAGGATAATTATTTGCTTATAAAATATTCCATAAATACAACATACTTGCATTGCAAGAAATACTCGTATGTTTGTCAGCATGACGAACTGAGTTTTGGTTCAAGACAATGTCTACATGTATATTACATTTTAAATAAATATCTTGTTTTTAATAGTTTCATTACATTTTCATTTATTTGCTGTGGTTTGTTATGCTATGAGTACACCGGTTTAACTTCGTGATCATATTGATAAATAATAATTTAGTTAGGTCGAACAAAACAATTCTGGACATCACATATCTATACATACATGTACACAACTTCTTATAATATATTTTTTCGACGATCGCTAGTTGTTCTTTTCCATTAATAAATGTTGGTTTAGGAAATTATATGAAATGCAGTATTATTGGTTCATTAAATTTATAAGAATAGACTTTATTAATATACTTCAATGTTATTATTTGAGTTTCTAATATACATTTCTGTTTTTAATCCTGCTGATGTGTACTTTTTTCTTCTTTCATTGTGTGGTAACGTAATGCACAGAATACTTGTTGCGTTGTCATTATGTTAAATACTAAATAAAATTATACTTAGTATTCCATTCAAACTTTGTACATGTTTATTAATATGGCATTTTAACAGTGGAACAAATAGGTGCACATTATACTGTGTGAGTACTCATTATGTTTTTGAGGATTTTATCACATATGATGTCAGTTTTCTATCTGTATTTTTAAAGTTATGCAAGAAAATACTAGTATAGTATGTCATATATGAATGAAGAATAAAACATTTGTTTGAACAAATATCATCGACTTACCTTGATTATTAATTGGGCCTTTGCTACATAAATTATTAGTAAGCATTGTTATAAATGGTAGATTTTGCAATTTCACGCAGCGCAACAAACAATGTTTGTACATATAACTGCCAACATTTATGTTACTCATTCGGCCCATGTTCTTTAAACTTGGTATAAAGGTTTGACATGGCCGGTAAAATTCCCCTATTGATTATTGGGACCTCGGGTCAAAAGGTTAAAGGTCAATGTAAAATTTCCCAAAAGATAAAAAACAACAACCTACTAGTACATGCAAAACCTTGTCCGGGCAATTAGTACATAACTCACAGGCCTAGGATCTTCACACTTGGATTGTAAGTTGGTCAATACTAGTAGAGGGCCCCTTGTGATTACTGAGTCCTTGCTTCAATTGTCAAATAGTTTTAAAATCTTGTACGACCAAAAACTATGGAACCTTAAGCATATGTTCATAAAATGCAGTAGGTAGGTTGGTTGGGACTAGAAGTGGATCCTTACTGATTATTAAGTCATAATGTTAAAGGTCAAGGTCAAACTGACCAAAACTTTGAAACCTTGTCCATCCAATAACTATGTAAATATTTGCCCGGACTCGTAAAAATCGGTAGGTAGTGTGGCCATGATGACGCATGACAAGTAGAGTATTCCTATTGATTATTGGCAATAGTTGAACGTAGGTTTTCCAAATATTGGTAAGTTATAGTTATGCCACTGATTCATTTCCATGTTCATGAAACCATTCACCCAGTCAGCATCAATGTGCTATGGGGACATTCATCACTGACAGTGATAGTTCTTGTTAAATGTTAATTTTGTAATTGTATGGCACTTTTAGAGGGTAATGTAACTTTAATAACTTAAGTTATCGATTAAACCTTGTTTACCCTCAATACGTTTTATTTTGTTCAGTTTGGGTAAAAATGTATTATTTATCAAAAGGGTTTCTATGATAATGACAATGATAGTGTGTATGGTAATTAATAAAAGCACTGCAGTTAATATCAACGTTGTTGCTAGACATATTTAATAATAGAACGGAGATAAAAATGTCAATTATGTTGTCACATTCCTTTAATAAGTAATGTATATCGTAGTGTTGTTGTCCAAGGACTGTGTCCGCTATTACCACTGATGGTATACCTGTCCTCTTGGTAACAACCACCACCTACATATCTTGCGGATGGTCCAGGAGACGATTAACTAATTCGGGATCGACAATGGTTCGGTTCGTCGGAATGAACATGACACCATATGTCTATCAAATTCTTAATCGTATCTATATCATATCTTAATCTTTACTGCCAATAAGCGCTCAGCATTCTTCTTCCCTTTCGTTGTCATGGAATGCCCACCATTTCCCTAGACAAATTACTTGTTTACATCATTTTATTATTAATAATATAAAACGTAAAGTCTATATGACGTTTTTATTTCTGTGCATTGAGTATGTGTTGTTTTTAATTATCTGTATACGTTCAAATAATGTACAATAAAATGTATTGTCTCTGCTAAAATGTTTTGTGGGTATAAAAATCAAAGTGTTAAGTTTATATAAAGATCATAGTTATGACATATCTATGCATAAACAAAACAAGATGCACACGAGTGCCTGTAACGCTCCATTGGCTTAAGAAGAAAGGAGTGTCAGAAGCGAAAGGATATAATATGCAATATAAGGCGAAAAGCACCCGTTCTCTGGCGGCCATGATGTTTAACAAATGAAAATAAGGAACATTTCTGTGATATTATTTTAAAATCCAAGCAGTGGTTTCTGAAATGAAGATTTTCGAATTGTTTACTAAAGCAATATAAAGAAAAATGACCCCGCACCCTGGCGGAACCATCTGAGCATCTTTGGTTGAGAACCACCCAAGGAATATTTCTGTTAAATTATTTTGAAATCCGTTGGCATATTCACCGTCATTTAACTTAGGATTAACTTTGAATTTGCTTTGGTTACTTTTCTTAATTGAGTTGATGCTCTCTACCTGTTTGGAATAATTGACATCAAACGATTGCACCGTTTTCAACTTGCGTCATAAAGTCTTAATCGTTAAATGACCGTTTAACCTTGTAGGATGTCGTTGCTTGCTACTCAACGTCTTATTTCTGTGCTGACTCCATTGCGATTGAAGATAAGTCTCTCTCTGTCAACAGCAACTGTCGCAACTGTGCTTCATCTCGCAAATTAAATTCAAAAACATTGTCCGGATATCCCCATGGATAGGGTTTGCAGCTTTCTTTTTCTTTGCTGAATACAATTGTTGTTGTTCTGGTGTTTTGCTAGGCTCTTGTGAAATCATTTTTTTCTGAGGTGACATAAGGGGCAAATCCCTGAATGTCTGTAAAATGCTGATTTGTTTTCATGAGTAACTGGCGATTTATGTATATAGCTCCATCCGGTGTTTGACTGTTAGATGATCGGTCATTGTGTATGGAAATAATATTTGCAAGCAACCATGTTTTACCAAATTTGCTTTTCACATGTATTGATTGTACTAAGTATGCGTTCTTAGTTTGAACTGGAATGATTATGTTGTACGTCTACCTTGCAACAATTGTGATGGTGAAATAACATACTCAAGGAATGCAATCACTCTTGGCTTCTTCCGCCTTGACAAGGATGCGTTTGACTGTTTTAACCATGACTTACGCCAAACTAGTTTACTGTGCTCTTGTGGGAGAACTAGTTTTGCAATTGCAGTGACGTTGAACTTTGACAGACAAGTAGTAGTAGTGGTAGTAGTGGTAGCTGACACCACGCTATATTAGTATGCTAAAGTTTTGTTTCGGTTTTGTCTATTCACATGTATATTAGTCAAATGACTTAATAACAACACCAGTGCGAAGTTATATGTTTATTATAGCATTCTAATGAGGGTTAAGAATCAGCATCAACACTCATCTAGGGCATACTGCTGTTAATAAGTTTTCAGACATCTTGTCTATACATTACACATAAATTATAGTTAATGAGTTTACATATAGACGTTAATAAGCATCTTAAAATGTGTAGCTGGTTTTTACTTTTTATATCTGACCTGTATCTGTAGAGTTATAGCCCTTGAATTGGCAAATAATAAGTGTTATTAGTATGCGGCGCGCTCGAATGTATAACTGAACGTTAATTTTTGCTTACAGTCCTGAACAATACAGAATTGTTATTCGTTGACCTGTATGGTGATATATAGGCAAATTGCATAAGATAATTTGAAGCAGTGGTAATATAATCTGTCTATGGTTGATCAGTTTTCAACGAGAGTCGAATTTACATGCGTGGATGGGTCATAATATAACGGACATGGTCACTTTTCAACGTTGATAATTCATCAGTTGAAAAAGTGCACCTGGTGTCAAATTTCAGCGGGATCAACATTTAATGTTACACCGGCAAATGTCAACAGTCAAAAAGCGACAGAATCAGAAGATGGAATGAAAAACATTGCTGCGTTGTAAGGTTCTCTACTTAATTATTTCAAATTATTTTACATTAAATCGTAAATAATCATGTTCATCATGCATTTTAAAATATAACTTGTTACTATGAAGAAAAGCTTAATGTTTTCTGATACAGCTCTGGGCTAAATTACGATTATTACGTTGCAATATTGTAGACTACAGTGAGCTTAAAGTATTCTTGGGACTTTAAAACGAACGAATCACTTGACCTGTGATTACATGTACCCTAAGTAGTTCTGCTGTAATCTACTTCCTCTTTCGGTTTCCCAAATTCAGTCGTGTATGCTTGTAATAACTTGAAAAAAACGGTTATACGTGTATGATAAAGTGATAATATGTGTACTAAACTCTAGTTAAAACAATTAAACGTCGTTTAAAGGCGGATATTAAACTAAATTAAACTTGAAAAACAAGGCGGCATCAAGGACGTACCATAATTTAGTATTCGGTGCGAGGTTGTATCAGAATCATATCCGACTTAGGTATATATATGAATCTCTCTCACTGTTGCTTCTAAAATTATCCTCATTTACATACCTCTTCATATATAACATGTGATTTGTTGACGCTTAATACACAACATACATGAATTGCAAAAAAGTACGCTATGCTTTGGTTATAACAAGCGTAGATACATTCATGGGCGTAGCTTGGGTTAAACAAATGTATAAGCACAATAGGCGGATTCTACAAAATGAAGCTGTACGCGATAATTCGGCCCAGGAGTGTTTATACTCGTATGTGGCTACAAACAACTAACTTCAGCTAAACCCCGACTCTATGAAATAATTGTAAAATAAGCGCGATGTTTTATGAAATGTATTTCATATTGACGTAATCGTTTCGTTAAACAATGAAGCATCAACGCAGCCAAGAAAGATCCCCTCAACCCCATCCCCCCTCTTAATGTTATTCCATTTTTGGTATATTTAAATTTTTCATCTCTGCCTACAGTGCCTAAAGGGAGCTACGCCCTTGACATTGGTCTAGTTTTATCGCAAATCAAAAATTCAAATAATGTTGGGCTGTAGTTTAATATGTTAACAATTTACTTATGAAATGTCATCAGCATTGAAAAACACTACCATTAAGCATTATTTTAATACGTATTCTGAATGCTGAAGCGACTGCATCATTTGAGAACATTTTAAAACATAGGTATTTGTATATCTTTAGAAAATATATATATTTTACATAATTTTTCTTCAACAAACACATCAGAATCATAATAATTTCAGGTGATTTTGTATCATTTATTATGTAAAAAAACATCATTTATAATGGCATGCCTTACTTGTATTTAGAGTAAGGCTATCGTCGTGTGTTGGCAGGTATTGAATTTGTTCTCACATAGCATCAAACATACAAGGATTCCATAATTTAAAAAAATCCGCGGTCGTAATCTTACTTTAAGGGAATAAAGCTGCTATCGGAATACAAGCATTGTTGAATGTATACTGATGTGATAGAAGTAACATTAATTGTAAAAAACATTAGCATTAGCAATTTGTTGTTTTTTCTTCTGTTTACTTTGGTTTAATTTTTGTATTTTTGTATATTTTCAGATTATACATGTACAGTCTTACAGTATTTATTTCATTTGCATATGACAACCGGTTTACATTTGTGTGACGATTAGTACCAAATATATATGTTAACAGTATTTAGTGCCAGAACATGTACAGTTTCTTACAAGTTAATGGCAGATGTGAAGTATAACCAACCACTTTCCGTATTTTTAATTTATGATACTTGTGTTTTCTGTCTGTAGGTATGAAAAGTCATTCAAACGTTGCAATTTAATTTCTTGAAGGCCCTTTTTGATTCAGTACAATGTCTGGCCATTTTGAGAAGAAAAGAAAGCGATCGTTTTCTAATGAACAACAAGATAGTCCCTGCACAGACAACCTGGAAAGTAAGCTACGTGAAAGCGAAGAAGAAGGACTTAAAGTTTCTAACAGGTGCTAAAACATACCATAAAGTAATACTATTTAGATATATTGTTTATCAGCATTGTCGTTTATGAGTGCATTGTAAACCTATGCCCAAACATTAACATACAATATTTGTTTTGGCTGTTATGATGTTAGGGACAGTTCTACACCCAATACGTTCTGATCCATTGTACATTACCTTACAAATCAATACGTTAAAGCCGCAATGCGCATAAAACCCCCCACAAAATATGATAGTTATCTTTTTGAAAACAAAGATAAACCAGTCCACAAAATAATGTTACTTATTGTTAGCGATTACTGACTACGGTTAAGAAGCAAACATTTTCTTAACACAAAAAATAATGGCAACATTGTTTATCAACGAAAATCTTTTTACGTATTAAAACGTAACCAAAGCTGCACTTACCGAATCGGAAAACAATCGTATAATTAAAACGTACTGTATTTCATAGAATATAAAGATGATTACTTATTTCTTTGCATTTAGCACATACGTACTCTCGCTACTCAAGCAGCATTTCTTGACATTTTCCGACTAAACCGAATTATAAAATTCAGTTTCAATGTCACGTGAAATATTAATAAAGAGTGCATTTATAGAAAATTTAAACTGCGTATAAATGTCTGACATGGTACAGAATCCTACGTTTTGTAAATAAACGTCACATATGTATGAAACTAAAAATAATTTTACGAAATACCTTTTTTTTCAAAACGGAATATAATATTAAATATTGTCCCGCTAGTTTAAAAAAAAAAAATACAATTTACTCATTAAACATCTTCAAAATTGTAGTTTGACGATACAACTTACTGCAGCAGCAAACAGTAATTCTTATATATTTCAGACTAGAAGAAGCTGTCAGAACAATTGAAATACTTCAGCATAATCTGGCAGCAGCAAAGGCTGAAAAGGAAGACGCTTTGACAAGGTCTGATTTTCACAACAAATTTGAAGATTTTAATTTTAAATCATCCTCAGAGTTTTCCTGTATAATTCTAGAGCTCCAGTAAATGGAAGCAGCATTTGAAATTTGTGTTAAGTATTACTGTTTCCACTGTTACAATGTTTAAGCTTCAAATAAATTTACATTAATTGTGTATTAATTATGAGAATATTACATTTTGTGTTACTTTATACTTGCTTGTGATGATATTGTTAGAGTCGGTTTATTTAATTTGGCATGACGATGCGAAGAGTACAATTGTACTACCGTATGTCATCTGTTGACTTCAATTGTTGGACTTACCAAACAGTAATGTTTGTATATTTCAGACTAGAAGAAGCTGTCAAAACAATTGAAATACTTAAACATGATCTGACAGCAGCAAAGACTGAAAAGGAAGACGCGTTGACAAGGTCTGATTTTCATAACAAGTTTGTAGATTTTAATTTTAATTGTAATAATGTTTGTATTATGGGAATACTACATTTTGTGTCCTTTATAAGCATACAATTTTATTATTATTTGTCCTTTTGAAGTATAACACAGCTTAAATATTCTCTAAAAAACGATATTGTGAGAACTGTTGAGTGCACGATACAACATGCACATAATTTGTTTTAAAAAGCAATGTTTTATTTGTGATTTCTTAAGACTTAGTGCCCTGATGTCAGTAAAACTGAGAGACAACAACCCGAACATCGCCGACCTCAGTGACCCGAACAGACCTACACGATTGGCGGAGATGTTTAGTGAACTGTACGACAACGAGTGGACGGACGCTTTCACGGCTATCAATATTGTCCTTTCGGAGAGGCAAACCATAACGTCCTTGCTAGACATCGTAATGGTAAGCCATCCTTACAAAGCAGAATGTAGTATTTTGCCGATATATATGTTTCTAATATTTTACATGATACCTTAAAATTGATCAATTGTAATTATAGCATAAATACAATAGAACATCCATTTGTAAGTAGGTTTATGTCTTCAGGATGCATACTCATTCTGTTCTGAAGAGCTGCACAGGACATGGCTGATTGTGTCGGACTGTTACCTCGATGATGTTAGTATTAGATTTCAGAATAACTATAGTTTCTAAGAAGTTCAATGAATACATGCATTGGTGAAAGGTTATTCGGTTTTAATTTAATATGACAAAATCAAAGATAAACTGAAAATGACGCTGGAAACATACGTTTTAACTTGTAAACCACTTGAGTAAATGTATAAATAACACGCACTACTTCCTTTGAAATCGGTTGTCAATAATTTCCAGATGTAAGTTAGAGTCGCATATATTTCAATACAATTGGAATCTGTAACTTCCATAGGTTACATATTGTATATAAAAAATGGTTTTTCAGTCTTTGCCGAATAACCAACAGATAAGGAAGCTACTGAAAGACTCGAGAAAACTTGTGGTTGTAAAGATGACACAGAGGATTTCGGAGGTTTTTATTTTTATTTAAATGTTCAGAATTATTTAAAGATCACATATTGTGTAAACATATAAATATTATATTGTTATCGTTGCGAGTTTTAATTGTTATACGACACGACTGATAGGTATGCGTTAACGCATACATGTAATCAACAGCAGAGGTCATGGGAACGTATGTATTTTCAAATGTAGCGTAGTAGTTTTATGTCAAATTATCTTAAGTGAAACGGAACAGTTAGGACTTGCAATTAATTATTGCTTTCTTTCAATTGAGTACTACGTATATAACCATGTCATTCATGTATAATTAAAGACATTTCTACTTTCATTGTCGTATATAAAATAAAATACATTTTTTAATTGTTTTGAAAGAGGTCAAATGTAAATATGTAAGTTTCCAACCAATTTATTAACACACGAATAACTAACATCAAGGACTTTAAATAAAACTAATAATTTCCAAGTCAATTTTAGAGAAAATCTACATACAAATTAGATGACGAGCAGATATTAAAAATTCTATTTTCAGAGATACAAGGCTCATCTTCATTCGGTATGTGCACACCGAAAGTTGCACGATTTGCTATCCTGTAGTGGCTTGGGCAATTACGTCACACAGGTCGTTAAACTGTGTCTGCTCATGTGTGCAAACGACCCGCCAGTCGTCATAGAGTGCCAAGGTATGAGCTCTTGTAGACATGTTAACTAATGTAAACTGTAAAATGACTATTATTCTTGTAATGATGTTTGTGCTTTGAAGAGAGTTCCATGGTGGCGAAGATTTTCATAAGACTGTTGTTATGTATGAATCAAGACATTTAATAATGTTCATATTGTAATATTTATTATGATGCAATGTTGATAATATTATAGACAATGGAGACAATATTCGTGTCAAAGACAAAGCCACTGGTGAGGAAGAGAAACTAAGCGGTGTAAAAACAGCTTCGGATAAAGTAAAGACAGTTCAACTTATCAATAAAGAGAACGCAAACAAAGAAGAGAAACGGGGCGGTCAAGAACAAACCAATATGGCAGCGCACAAACTAAGTGAAGGGGGAACAAACAATAACGAATTTCAGAACGATCTTGAGGAATCAAACAATGGGGACCAATCAAACGATGAAGAGAGCATACACATGGAAATGAAGCAGCTCAATAAAGACGGAACAAATGAGGAAGCCATTCAAGTTTGTGAGATAAGTATAGAATTTGAACGTAAATTAATGGTGCAGCAGAGATTTCAACGACGGCCTTTTGATAGGAAAAAGTTCAAAGAGTATACCTCAAGAGGTCCGTACTTGGAGTATATCGTCTGGCCTGTGATGTATCTGCACCAGGGAGGCCCCATGCTGACCAAGGGTGTGGCTCAGGGGACACGGATGGCAGTGGGCATTGGGGAGGAACAATACTGGACATGGAAAACATCGTGTGTCTAAAAGGGTTTATTTGAAGAATTTATGCTGATGGCCTACTATCTAGTGCTTTTTATCTTATTAGATATATTGTCTTCATAGAATTAGCTTGAGTGCATTAAGAGTATTTGCAATGTACGAGAACCATGAGGCTTGTTTACATTTTTTATTGAGCTATTGCCCTTTCTTTGGTGCTTTTGTTAAGGTTTAGTTTTTTTTTTAATATACATAGTTAATATTCCATTGCTCTATATATTTATATTTCACATTCGATTCTGTTATGTGTTGTTATGTGTGTTTGAACCTGAATAAATCCATCTATCTATAATATATATTCTAATGTAACGTTATATCAATATTGAGATTGTAGCTTAGATCAAGAGTACAAGAACAACAACTCTCCCTTCAAATATGATATATATGCTGTCCTTTGTTTATTTTGTTTCTCCGGAGCATAAAGAAATAATACTAATAAATCTATTCAAATATAAAAACGTATTGTGTCGTATCGCAGAGGGCAAGAACCATGACTAGTCTAGACTAGCTACTGAACATTTGACATTTGTTAAATTTTCTTGTGCTAAGTGTAACTTGTGCCGTAGATTTAGTCGACCATTTTTAAAGTGACAGTTTTCACTTATTTGGACATCCCATGGTTTATCGATGATCACGTCACCAGTTGTCCAGCATTTCCATTTTAGTGTTGTATACAGACAATACATTTGTGCACAATGTTTGAACATTTGATGAAACATTACTTTACAAAGGCCATGAGTTTAATTTTGCTACTGTTTACAACATACGCAAAGCATCAATGACCACAACCTTTAAATAAACTATTGATACTTATTATGCATGAAGCGTTTTGCCTTAAAATTGATTGTATGTTATTTAGACATTACAAATTCTCCCTCTCTAATCCGCTAATCTCTGAAAAACGAGTTTTTGTTTCCGTTTGTAAACACCAATGGTAAAGTTAGTAGGGACTGTAAGGTTTGCAGCAAACAAATCCAAATGAACCAGAAATACGATCATTGCGAAAAATATGCATTTTATGTTTCTTCTTAGAGTACGTGATGTGTTTGTTACGTACTAGATGTATTGAAGGGAATTTATTACCGATATTGTGCCGATTCATGTCTGATTTTGTAGTTTTTACTTTATGGTTCAAGTTTTTCAACAATTTCAACGAAAACAACAGTAACATTACAATTATTCAATCGTTTCCGCGTTATAATTTCATCCATGTCAACACTCATTAACGAAAGGGTATTTCCAATATATTTCTAAGCCTGTAGTGAAGTTTCGCTTCTTTATATATACTATTCTTTTATTTTGGAATCTGATACAAATGTTTGAAAACTGTCATTTCGTCATTTCCCTGTGCCCTTTAACATAGAATTTACAGCTAACTTTTAATACCGTGGTATGGTTGTTGCTCCGCCTATCTGTGCAGTATCAGTTTTAAACTATGCATGTTGTCCTAGTGTGTTACTTTTTAAATATGTCACTATGTTATTTCTGCTTACTCACGTGGTTCTAGTGAACTCATAAAAGTGATACTTGAAGAGAACGTTCTAAGCTTTAGGAAATAATAAATATAATTGTTTTCTGTGTCCCGACTAAATTAGTTCACAGGGCATATAAGGGATTCCGTAAGGAAAAAAATGCTCTTAAATAAACAAGGCAGACAAATGCTACATTAACCCCTGTTAATCTATTAATGTTTATCTAAAACATTGTGTTTTTTTCACAGTAGCCGACAAAGTCCAAGTAAAATTGCGACTGTGTCACAGTCAAGAGCTTGAATTACACATAAATGTATGAAGAAAACATCGTGTCGGCGCTTCGGCGTATCGTGTCGGCGCTTCGGCTTATCGTGTCGTTGCTTCGGCTTATCGTGTGCATAAATATTACAGCTGCATGTATATTTATTTATAGCAACTGTACTCGTACATAAAAATAATTTTCACTTTTGACTAATACGGTACGCCATATAAAATTGGGCGAAGATACGACCAGACGACGTTTATATCGTTTAGGCGCATCGTGTCGGCGCTTCGGCGTATCGTGTGGCGCTTCGGCGTATCGTGTCGTAGCTTCGGCGCATCATCTCGAGACGATGTGATTGCGACGTTTATTTCGCTTCGGCGTATCGTGTCGGCGCTTCGGCGCATCGTCTTGAGACGATGACATTGCGACGTTTAATTCGCTTCGGCGTATCGTGTCGGCGCTTCGGCACATCGTCTCGGCGCTTCGGCGTATCTTGTCGTCGCGTCGGCGTATCCCGTCGGCGCGTCGGCGTATCGTGTCGGCGCTTCGGCGCCCTTTTATTAGCACAGGTCGAAGTCGCGAAACTACGATGGCAGTAACAGGACACCGTACATCGGCGCTTCGGCGTATCGTGTCGGCACTTCGGTCAGAAAACACACTCGAGGTTTCAAAGTTTATATCGCTTCGGCACATCGTGTCGGCGCGACGGCGTATCGTCTCGGCGCGTCGGCGTATCGTGTCGTCGCGTCGGCGCCCGTTCATGAGCACAGGTCGAAGACGCGAAACAACGATGTTGTTCACTGCTCAGCGTAGCTTCGGTGTAAGATTGTTTGATTTTGATTTAAAGGAATTTTCGATTTATCACGTGACCGGTCTACTGTAATTTACTTCCTCTTTCGATTTCGAGCCTTCTGTATGCTTGTTTAAACGTGTCTGATAAACAAAAACGGTAAAAAAAAGCAGTGAACATTAGGTCTTTATCGAGGTATATACTTAATTGAATTTTTCTAGCAAATCACAACAACATCACGGATTTAATAAGGATTTAGTGTTTATTGTGCGAGGCTGTTTCCAACTGGTGTCACCCGTACATGTATTCATTGCAAAGCGAAACTACTTTTAATTAATCCTTCTCATATCTGCTATTTGGTGAATACTCAGCTCATACTATGTTTATTCTTCTTCACCACACAAGACGTGTTTTTTTTTTACTTAACACATAATTGAGGAGCGTCGTGGGAAAACAGGGCTTAATGCATGTGCGTAAAGTGTCGTCCCGTATTAGCCTGTGTAGTCCGCACAGGTTAATCCGGTACGGCACTTTCCGCTTTTATTGTATTTTCTGTTTCAGTGAAGTCTCTTCTTAACATAAATCTTCTGTAGGCGGAAAGTGCCGTCCTGGGTAAACAAGCAGCATTTTAATAATTATTCTTCCTTACTATAATAGCATTAGTATTTTAAAGAGTTTGTAAAATATGTTTATATCACTATCTTAATAATTTCTTAGGATGAAATACCGTTCTTAGAGAAAAAAAAAATGTTATCACGAATTATTTTGTTTCCACAATCCTTCATGATATTTTGCTCGCAATTAAACACCTGCAGTCGCGGATTTCTTATGTAGGAAATGAATGTATATGGGCGTTAGTATATGCCTGTTATAGCAGACAAGTACTAGTAATTGTGCAAAGTCAATCATTATCATTTTATTTTAATTATGTGATGTCTTTTATATATTTCCAGAAAATATTTAGCAAGTTTTTTTTCAAACACAGTGCATGCAATCATTTGTAGAGCACAGTGTTTAAGTATACGTCCTTTTTGGAGACATTGTGTAACATAGTCTCTTAAAAAGACTTTCTTTTACATTTGTTTATGGTACAAATAACTTATGCTTCGTGTTTGTAGGTCGAGGGGCCTTTGGAAGCTGTTTATTCGTTGTCTTTACGACGCAATATTATTGTAAGTAAGCTTAAATCTCTCTATTTAACATGGAACCAATCTGTAATGTGATATACATGCATACTATATATAAGTTAATCTCTGATGGAATATTGTTCGTACGCACGTGCTTGTTATATGCAACTCAGTAAATCACTCAAGTTACTTTCACTTTCAATAAAGGAAAAAAAACAGAAAAGAATACAATTTTTTAAAACAAACAGTTAAACTCTTTACATGTACTTATCGCACCTCTTCCATACGATTAGTTTAGTAAGTAATGAAATAATTCGGGACTATTTACTTTGTTGTTACTTTTTTTTAGATGATTAGAATATAACATTAAGCACATTAAAAGTTGGCATATACAACGGAATAGCATACTGTGTTAGTTTATGAGTGTAAATCAAGATACAAACGATTATAACTTGCAATGTATTTATTATGTATTGTCACGAAAATGCTGGTAATTATACTGCTGCACTACAATTATTACCAGAGGTTTGTAACGCCGCATTTGCACGTCGCGCTAAAAACGTGAGCGAACGCGTTTATGCAATGCTTTTCAATGCAAACATATGACCACTTTTATGCGGCAAAAAACACACTTGCGCTCCTTTAACAGTATCAATATATGTTTGGGAGGAAGGAGAACATTTCTCTCGGTTCGTCAGTCTGTATGTATACGAAACAGATTTCTCCACAGTTTAACAGAATAACTTTAAATTACCTTTCCCAATAATTAAATATTTTTTGGATAAATAAGTGTTTTGTTTTGAAAGCATCCACTTCAAAACAAGGTTTAAGGATATTACCAATATATTTTGAATATTTTGTTTTAGAATCTTAAAGTGGACCCCTCCCTACCTACCCTAATTGTTATGGGCATGAAACCTGAAACAAAAATATATTTTTTCGCCTTAATACAAACTTACGTGGTATCACACATATAAACTAGTAAAAATTTGCATTGTAAGATAATCACCATGATAATATTAGTGTTAGTTATCTGGCGACACGAATTGGTTTGCGAATACATTTGCGATACATGAAAATTAAGTGGTATCGCGAATATTAACTAGATAAGATTTGCGTTGTAAGATAATTATCATGATAATATTCTTGTTAGATAACTGGCAACACGAATTGGTTAGCGTATTCATTTGCGGTACATGAACATTAAGTTGTGTCACAAATATTAACGTGTTAAGATTAGTGTTGTAAGATAATTATCGTGATAATATTCGCGTTGGTAAGATAATGAAGACCTCGCGCCGAAGTTAAGTGGTAACACGAATATTATCTAGTTAAGATTCGCGTTGTCAGATAATATTTGTCTGATTAAGATAATGCGGAAGACCTCGCGCACAAATGAAGTGGTATCGCGAATATTAACTAGTTAAGATTCGCGTTGTAAGATAATTATCATGATAATATTCGTTTTAGTATGATTATTCGGATACGACGCAAACCCAAGAAAATGTATGTAAATTAATGTCAGTTCTGGGCACTTAAAGGCCATTTAGTATAATAATAAAATATCTTGCAGAAAAATATTCGCAAACGCTATCTTAATATCTAGATACATATCAATGATAAATAAGTGGAACCACGAATCTGTTCGCCTGCGCCAAGTAGTTAACACGAATTTTTTTGCGAACCTTAGGTACTTATCGTATGGCAGTTCTATGCCACCATAGTAATGAAAAAGGTTTTAAATAAGAAATTTCTAGATATTAACTGTAATAAGAATATCATTCCTGAGTCTGTTTGTCATTTCCATGTATACAACTAGTAACGTTTGTATGTTTGTCCAAACTGCAAACGGATTTTATTATAATGATATTGCTTATCATCATAATCAATCATCATCATCATCATCCATCCAGTCATCCAGCCATCCACCCATCTAATACCAACAGACCCAATCCCACACCACCCCAACATCTTTATATTTCCTGGTTTTTGTTTAACTTTAAATTTTAATCTTAGTTCTCCATATGCGTTAAAAAGTCACAGTCGTTCCGCATATAAGCAACGATTCCTTTATGCGTTGCGAGTCGCCGCATCAACTAAGTCATCCTCTATATGCCTTGAAAATCGCCGCATAAACGCGTTTGCTTGCGGCTACGCGCATATGCGGCGTTACAGAGGTTGATTACTCCGTTTTCTCCTTTAATGTTTAAATTTCACCCAGTGGCTAAATGGCAATCATTGCACAGTGGCAAAATGTTTAATACCGAGAGACGCGCTTTGAATAACAACATTCTCCTGTGTCGTTTGCTGATTTAACGTTCAAAGAAATGCGTCCATTATTTAAAAAAAAAAATGTTCTCTCTTTCATTTAAAGTACGCCGAACATAAAATATTTATTATCTAACTATGAGATTTCATAAAAAAGCACAGCGTAGATGTTCCAACAAGCGTTGTTTTTCATCAGAAAACACAAAAACACAATAATTTCAATGCCATCAGCACGAGACTTGATTCCTCCAAAAGCGTAGCCATAACTGATGGATGGCAAAGGAACCAACGTCACGCTCAAATACCGATACCTGCAAACTTCCTTTAAGTTGGATACATGGTTCATCGGACCCACCCGATACATTTATCGGCCTTGCCAGATATACATTCTCTATCAACGTCATTTACCTATTATTCTTTATGTTTACATCATTTCGACGACTTAAATGAAGGATGCACAACTATAGTTCATTCCCAACGAAAATGCTAAAACGTTTAATTAGTGGTGGCAAAATAAATTTGTTCATGATATAATTTTCGAAGAATTGCAATAACCCGCTTACTAATTCGATGGTTTCTCCAACTGCTGATTTCAATTCTTTAATAGTTAAATACATATCACTATCTCGAGGACATTTTTGACATTTTCAGAGGTACATGTAAACCGTGCTAATTATAAAACACTTCTGTATAAACCGTTACAAAATTCTACTATATGAATAATGTATAAAATATATAAATATATGTAACTGATCATTTTTTTTATTGTCTGCGTTAAACTGGACGGTATGTTTTCAGTATGATGTCGGGAAGGAAACGAAAGCATTCACCATCTGATGAAAAGCATCTCAAACTGCTGCAGAGCAAAGAAGAAGGACAAAATACATCTACCGGGTGCGAGCAAATACTAACATTTACGTGCAGTATAGCACCAAAAACTTTAAATTATCAAGAATGTGCCTTTATTCAGATATTTAAAATTAAAGGGACCTGTTCACAGATTGACAAATTGACAATTTCCAAAAACAAATTGTCACAAATTCCAAAAATAAAAGAAAACTGTATATAAATGAGCGAAATAGCACTACGTAATGTCATAGAAATATATTGGAAATAACGTTTCGTTAATGAGGAATCATCAGTTGAAATGGATAACGTTATAAAGCGTTTGTAACGCGGAACGATTGGAATGCCTCTGTTGTTTTTGTTGAATGATATCGTTGAAAACACGTGAATCACTTATAAAGTAAAAATTACACGGATAAGTAATTGAATCAAAAAGGCCGAGTGGTTAGCGCGTCATACTTTTGATCTGGAGGTCGTAGGTTCGATCCCCGATAGCGGCACATTTTTATCTTTGTTCATGCTTTGCTTATTATAATAGTTGAGGTCTTTAGTTGAGTTTCTTTCCAGTTTACAAATTTAAAGGCATATTTTAAACATACAAAAATCTGTGAACAAGTTCCTTTAAATGTCACAGTTGATGTGGCTCTCACCATTTGTAAACATTCAAAGACATAAATATAAATGAATAATTCCGTTTTTTGCTAATGACATTAATTTAGAAAAAAATATCCGTATTGTTACTAATAAAAGATATCTTGCAATTTAACCAATGAACAAAACACAACAGCTGGTTTATGTTATTTTCAGACCAGAAAAAGCATGCAAGAGCACCGAAGGCATTGAAAACGAACGTTTTTTATCTATACATTTGTACAAGCATTTCAAAGAAGTAGAGATTCCGATTTAGCTATGAACGGGGCGTTAATATTGAAAACAAAATAGCATGTGCTATTTAAAATACATTCGGAAGGCGGACATTAGAGCCTTCACAGTATAGAACATAAATGCGAATATGTCAGTATATGAAGTCATAGTAAGAGTCACAATTGCATTCAATCTTCTTTAAAAAAATGCAAAACATTTGATTAGATATTAACATGAACAAACAACATATAGTGCACCTCTATATGTTTTAATAGACCAATAAATTGTTCGAAATGGAATATTGTCCTAGTTGTCCGGGTTTAAAAAATCGCGAAGGGGCTATTGTCCGCACTGGAAAAAAATCGCGAAGGGGCTCATCTTCGCCTATGCATTTTTTGAGGAAGGAGATAATGTCCAAGGAGCTAATGTCCGTTAACAATTTACGGTATCTTTTCCTTACGGTGTCTAGACCCAGTAGGAAGAAGAGAAAGCGATCGCCGTCTGATGAAGAGCAGCCTGGTGTCGTGCTAGACAACCTGGGAACTCAACTGCAGCAAAGCGAAGAAGAAAGACACCATGTATCAATAAGGTGAGTACATACCATACATGGACGTGCCCTTAAACACTAAAACTTGTCAAGCCTAAAGTCCAATATTTTGACATCAACTTATTGAAATATTAAAAATTACAATATCTAATTTATCGAAATATTTAAAATTGCTAATAAAAAGCATAACTTTCAATTAAATCAGGAAACAACAGGGATCAATCAACAGCTGTTTTTTTCAGTTTAGAAGAAGGTAACAAGACCATTGAAGTACTTGAACAAGAATTTGATGCAACAAAGGATGCAAAAGATGGCTCATTGACAAGGTAATGAAGATCGATTAATTCTATGTGCACACGCGTGGCAAAAAATCACTATCATGTAGAATCAGAGTAATTTAATAGTTTAAAAGAATAATTCCATATGTTAAAAAGTATTAAATCAATGTTCTATTATTTTCAATACCAACTGATTACATTATTGTATTAAATTAAACATAATAGCATGTGGATTTGGGATAATTTCCATGGTAGATTGCATTGTATATTGATTCTTTGCCTTAAAGTGTTACATTGTCCTGTTAGATGCCTCTGTACAATGCAACCTTTATTTAAATTAGGAACATTAAAAGAAAAATTCACGATGAAATGAACAGGCAGTTCTTAAATTTTCGTTTAGATATTTTGTGAACTTTTATGATAACATATATTTTTTAGTTTAAAAGAAGCTTACAAGACCATTGAAAGACCTGAAAAAGAACTGGATGCAACAAAGAATGCAAAATATGGCTCATTGACAAGGTAATGACCATCGATTAATTCTATATGAACACGCGTGGCAAAGAATCACTATCATGTAGAATCAGAGTAATGTAATAGTTTAAAAGACTAATTACATATATTAAAAGTATTAAATCAATTTTCTATTATTTTCAATACATACTGATACATTATTGTATCCGTAAAATACACATAAAATGAGGTGGATTAGGGATAATTTCCATGGTAGGTTGCATTGTATCTTGATCCCTTGCCTTTAAGTATTACAATGTCCAGTTAGATGCCTCTGTACAATGCAACCTTTATTTAAATTAGGAACATTTTAAAATGTTTTCACGATGAAATGAACAGCCAGTTCTTAAATTTTCGTTTAGATATTTTGTAAACTTTTATGATAACATATATTTTTTCAGTTTAGAAGAAGCTAACAAGACCATTGAAAGACTTAAAAAAGAATTGGATGCAACAAATAATTCAAAAGATGGCTCATTGATAAAGTAATGACCATCGATTAATTCTATGTACACACACGTGGCAAATAATAGCTATCATGTAGAATCAGAGTAATTTAATAGTTTAAAAGAATAATTACATATTTCAAAAAGTATTAAATCAATTTTCTATTATTTGCAATACATACTGATACATTATTGTATTCGTAAAATACACATAAATGAGGTGGATTAGGGATAATTTCCATGGTAGGTTGCATTGTATCTTTATCCTTTGCCTTTAAGTATTACAATGTCCAGTTAGATGCCTCTGTACAATGCAACCTTTATATAAATTAGGAACCTTTTAAAATGTTTTCACGATGAAATGAAATGCCAGTTCTTAAATTTTCGTTCATATATTTTGTAAACTTTTATGATAACATATATTTTCTCAGTTTAGAAGAAGCTACCACGACCATTGAAAGACTTAAACAAGAATTGGATGCAACAAATAATGCAAACGATGGCTCATTGACAAGGTAATGACCATCGATTAATTCTATGTTCACACGCGTGGCAAATAATCACTATCATGTAGAATCAGAGTAATTTAATAGTTTAAAAGAATAATTACATATTTTTAACAGTATTGAATTAATTTTCTATTATTTTCAATACAAACTGATACATTATTGTATCCGTAAAATACACATAAAAGAATGGTTAATTAGGGATAATTTCCATGGTAGGTTGCACTGTATCTTGATTCTTTGCCTTAGTATTACATTGTCCTGTTAGATGCCTCTAGACCATGCACACTTTAATTAAATTAGGAACATTTAAAATGTTTTCACGATGAAATGAACTGCCAGTTCTTAAATTTTCGTTATAAAATTTTAAAAATTACGTGGTCTTCTATATATACTGGTGAAGTGGAAATAAGGTGTTTAACGATCATTATACCGAAGAAAAGGACACCATAACCTTCTTTTTTTGTGGTTCGCTTATTTAGTGTTGAGCGGAATGCGTCAGTATTGAACAATAGGCCAGATATTAGTAGTATTTGTATAACACCTTCAATTTTGCAGCAGAGAGTTGCAACGACGGTTCATTGATAGCGTAACACTTAACAGTATGTTTTCAGTACGGGGCCAGGTTTCGCAGGGAAAACAAGGAAAGCGGTGGCATTTTGTTGAGCTTTCAAAGGCATTATTATACATTAACAATTTCGTTGTCAGCGAATGACATCAGTCTGTAGAAATACATCATCGTACTATTAACAAACATACCTTACAATTTAACTAGTGACAATAAAGTCACTAATTTATATTTCAGACTAAAAGAAGCTAACAAGACCAATAAAAGACTTGAAAAACTATTGGATGCAACCAAGACTGAAAAAGATAACGCATTGACAAGGTGTCGATCTTCAATTAATTTTATTAACATGCGTTTGAAAAAATGGTTTTAATGTTTAATCAGATTCATTTAAAATTTAAAAACAATAATTACACATTTTTTACAAGTACATGTATTATATCAATTGTCAAATATTTTCCAAGCAAGTTAATACATTAGTTTGCATTTACAACACATTACATTGATCTATTTGATGCCTCTATATCAGGCAGCCTTTATATAAAATGTGGCATAATTTTCCAAGAAAAAGAAGAACTAACAGTTCTTCTGTTTCAGATAGAGATTGTATAATCATGATCATAATTAATTCTGAAATATCTTAAAATTAAAATGAACCGTTTCTGTAAATTTATACAGGTGCAAATTATTATATCTTAAACAACGTGCTGGTCTGTAAATACTGGTGACACGTGTAATAAAGGGTTGGACGATCGTTATACAATACCAAACGAATTTAAAGATGTGTACGATTTTGACACAAAACTTTGACACAGTATGTTCTGTTTGATTCATTCAGATTAAGTGAAATGATGTCCGTGAAACTGAGAGACAACAACCCGAACATCGCCGACCTCAGTGACCCGAACAGACCTACAAAACTGGCGGAGATGTTCAGTGAACTGTACGACAACGAATGGACGGACACCTTTACGGTTTTGAACGTTACCTTTACGGAGAGACAATCCATATCTGTACTGCTGGATATTGTGATGGTATTATAGACTTTCGTAAAGCACATGACAAGAAGTCATTAATGAATCGAATAATGTCCTACATATGTTAGTTATACAAATGTTTTAAAAAAGATCTTGCTACTAGACATTATATAATTCGAAACTAAAAGGATCATGGTGTTTTATCACTACTTTTAATACGTCATCCTGCATTTGTTGACAGGTATTTCAGGGCCGTTTTTTAATTTCAGGCAGCCTATGATTTCTGTACAGACGATCTGGACAGTACATGGAAAGTGGTGTCAACGTGGTACCTCAATGATGTAAGGCTTTGTATTGTTGCACTAAAATACAGGCCGTTGTCTATTATAAAGTATTTTCGCATTATCGTTGGGTTTTTACCACTTAACAACTGTTATGAGTTTTCTGCGTAGGAATTACACACACACATGCATAATAGTATAAATGTCGATTAATAACACATTTTCCAAAATAGTTCGACGTCATTCAGCTAGTATGAAAATATTGTAACGTCAGTTTCTTGCATTTTTATTGTCCATCCGTGGGTTATTATTTTACTTCTTTCCAACCACGTTCGTTGTTTATAAAGAAATAAGCACGTGACTTGTTGAAACGAATTATATACTCAATGTACACGTTTAATATAAATTATAATGGGTAAAAACTATAAACCTATGGAATAAGAGTCCAATGTAAAGCGTTTCATTGTAAAGGTTGTGTGTTAGCCACATAATGATGTTCTTTAAAGTGCTGGTAAGTTGTTCGTACTAAAACAGAATCCTTTACAACGTCATTATTTAACGTTGTATGCTTTTTAGAAGTATTTCACTGCGGTAACAAAGTACAATGGCACATCGGCAATAATATTGTATGGAAATAGTAACAAGTTTTATAAAATACATTACATTTATCAGATTGCGATTCGTCCACTCTCCATAATGTCTAAAAACAATTTTCGAGTTATGTTAAAGTAAATATCTTTTGCCTCATTTAAAATGCTACATGCAGAAAATAGGTCTTTTAATAAATGTTTATTTGTCTTTTTACATTTTAATTTTAATTTATTATCTGTTTCCAGGCATTGCCAAATGCACAACAACTTGCAAAGAATTTGAAAGATTCACGAAAGACTCTGGTGCCTAGAATGGCACATGATGTGACACAGGTTGTTTATTTGTTAAATCATAAATTTATATTTAATATATTGTATGTCTGTGTATTCGTGCATATGTGTACGTATATGCGTGTCGATATGTGTGTGAGTGTGCCAACGAGTACAAAAATGTATTTGTTTGCGTATGTATGAGTGTGTGTGAGCGCGAATTTTCGAACGTGTATGTGTGCAAATATGCGAACCTTTTTTTGCTGGTATCGTGCGAACGTGTGTGCAAGTTAGTATGTGTGTGAGGATGTGCGTGTATGTTCGCGGGTGTGCGCTCGTGCAAATGAATTTGTGCAGTAGCAAGCGGTATGTGTGTATATTCTTGCGTATTATGTGTGATAATTCTTCACTTTTCAATTGTTAAAGCTCTGTTGTATTGACCGGCCTTGGCTTTATGACACTCTTTTAAGTCCTTCCCCATGGTATGAAGAGAACTTAGTGTTTTTGAAAGATTTCACTTAAAGGTTGTTTGTGAAAAGATAAAACTCACAGCCTGCCGATTGCAAGACGGACATGATATCCATTACAACTGTTTATCCTAACACTTTTAATGACATGTACTGTTATTAGTTTTGACGAAATACACACTCGGCACTTTTGCTATAATGTGATACCCCATCGTTTCAGAAATTTATCGAGAAACTTCACTCAACTTGTGGCATACAACAGCTGAAAGAGTTGCTTTCCTCGGAGAAAGTTGTGGAGTACATCTCACAGAGCGTTAAACTGTGTCTGCTCATGTGTGCCAGCGACCCGCCGGTCGTCATCGTGTGCCAAGGTAGATCAATTACATATCTCTGCCGAAGGACGTACACATTTCCTTTTGTAAAGTAGTTTTTAATAGTTTTTCCGTCGATCAATGAAGTAAGCAAATGTTTGCAAACAGTTTTACATTAAGGATAAGGAAAGGACACACACGAATGATATCGGTAACGCATCTATATAATACATTTAATTTTACATTATTTTATATAAAAACCAGGTTTATGACTATTATTATTAAAAGGAAAAACCGAGTAGATGGTATATTTTTGTCTTTTATAAAGAAACACACAGAGACACGACGACTTTAAGCGGCGAGGATGCAAATAATGACAAAAGGCAACACAAAGAAGATGTCTGCGGTAGCAAGGGTTCAGGGAAAGAAAAAGGAGCGGAAATCACACATCACTCTGATGCTGGAGGAAGACGAGCAGTATTCAACAAAGAAAAGTTTAAAGAGTACACCTCACGAGGTCCCTACTTGGAGTACGTCGTCTGGCCGGTGATGTATCTGCACCAGGGAGGCCCCATGCTGGGCAAGGGTGTGGCACAGGGGACACGAGAGCCAGTCGAAAGTGTAGAGGAAGCTCAGTGGACATGGAAGAAACTTGAATAAGACTTAGTTATACATCTACCATACCATTTTTGTATATTTTACCGCGCAATAATTAATGTCGGTAAACGTTGCTATCCAAACCAGTTAATTGTTGTTCCGTGACGGTTGGGTGAAACATGTGTAACATGTGAAACACGCGGAATGTTAAATATGAGCAACAGGGAGGAAGAACAACGGACATGGAAGACGACGACTGCAAATGAAAACTGTAGAAACCCCCTCTTTGTGATATACCTGTTGCTGTTTATTCTATATTAAGTCAGCAGCCTATCACAGCTATAGCATATGGAATTAGGGTTTATTTTATTTACAGTAACGATAATAATGAAAAGTAGCAGCTTTATTTGCCATTACTTTAAGAACTGTTTTACGAACTGTTTATTTCATATACAAATGTTGGGTTTTATTCCCTGTTTAAACACATCTAATTTTATAACATGTGTGTGTCTAGACTGTTACAAGTTACTGTCCTCAATGTTTCTATACAACCACATTTTGCACACCATAACACATCATCGTCTTGAAATTGTTACCAAAAAAGAAATAAATTAATATATAAAAACCATGTCGTAAATTTTACATGTATATATTTGCTGTGCCATTTATATTACTCCACCGTTTCATACTCCCACTCAAAGGTCAACGTCACAGTTTAAGGTCAATATCAACAATTTTTTTTTTTTTTTCATGAGAATATTATCTGCGAAGGAGAGATTTTTCAAATGACAAGGCAGATATGATGACCACTTCCTTCTTAAGCAGTTTTTTTTTTAATCAAAATATGTATATTTTCTTTTAAGATCAGAGGGAGGACATCTTTCAGCGGGTAAATATATACTGAACCAATAAAGAAATTTTCGCTTTGTTTGAAGGTATATAATTGTTTAACGTTTGAATATATTTGACTAAAATCTGTTTGTTGTACAAGTTTGTCGTATGAATCTACGGGGATTAACTAGTTGATTTTGTAAAGTAGAACAATTTTACTATGACCACATGTATTGATGTGTGTACATCCCATACGTAACCGTGACATTTTGGCATGCGCTTTACGAACGTTTCTTTTTTTGGTTCAGTATATATTGAAACACTCGAATATTTCATTATAGTTTCATTATATATTTCATAATATGACCAATAGTTATTTCACCATTGCCTGCTTACAGGCTTAACACTGAGCGAATCTGCACTAGTTCGAAAACACTCATGTTGTGGTCAATGGCACGCCCATTTAGATTTAAATGCTATTACCACACTATATGCATAATCTACCTGTGACGCAACTGCTTCTCGTATATCAGCGACAATTAGCAATTTACTTCCTCTTTCAATTTGGCCTATTGATGGGTCAAACTACTCGGTATCAAGCCGTCCCGGTAGAAGTCAGTGACGAGGAGGAAGGAGCTACTATGGGTCATTCAACGAACACGGGTTGGTGTAAAAGTATGAATCCGTTTACGATGAATTATATAAGTGAAACATTTCGAATTTGACGTTATTTTGACTCAAATTGCGTACATTCGGAAAATATAAATAAGTGTAATTTCTTAGAAAAAGGTGCCTTCCTTGTATCAAATGTAAATTTATGTATTCAAGTTATGTTATACTGTTGATCTGCAAAAAGGTTCCTGATCATCACTGGTTTTGATTCTACAATGTTTGAGTTAATATACAGTTTACAATATGATGTTAGCATAACCTAGCTCCTATAAGATGGTCAAATCTACTGTTTATATGCTCTGTGTTTATCGATTATAATTATAAACCATTTAGCACTTAGTACGAAAGTAGTATAGATCTACGTATCTTTTGCATCAGTAGATACTTTTGAATAAATAACCAGTCATGTATGCAGGCGACTGTAACTAAGCTGTAGTTTTATAGGACTGAAGTAAACATTATTTTCTACATACATGCGATTTGATATATATACGCTTGCTTGATATAGTAGAAAAAAAAAGGAAATCGTAATATTTGTTTGTCTTCCACTACCTGCATGTGTATTCGCTGTTCACGCGTATACTCCATTCGACGAATTTAACAATTTGGATCCATTACAGAATTCATATTTCAGTTATTATAATATTTTTCTAGTATGTAATATTGTAATAACATCTATCTTTTAAATATATGCATGCATAACTGTTTACACCCTTATAAAATAGTTTGTATATATTTTCCATATCTTCTGTTATTTATCTACCAAAACATTAATAACATAGTCGGGAAGCACTAGCACGTCTACTGGTGGCATTAAAAGATAGGCCCTAGTTAGTACTGCATACATGTATATATTAATAGTGGTATTGTGCTCTTGTACTTTCGTTTCCAAATTAAGTAACTATATTATAATTCGCTCATTAATTGCATGTGTGTGTTTATTTTGAATGAAAAGGGCAAAACCGTTAGTTTAAAACCAGTTTCTTGTCAAGTTGAACAGTTTATAGTATCAACTTTATTATGACACTATTGACATGCAATACATTAAATCGCCAACCTTTAATGCTGTATTGTTTTTGCAGGGGTATTCGCTATGATACAGTTGGGAATCTGTAACTTCTTTGTGTTCATCAAAAAGTAAGACCACACTTAATACATCATTTAGTTGTTAATTTAGTTTAAGGTTTGATTTAAACACAGTATGCCATATTTGTACGATTCTGCACATAACTGGTAGTTAAAGTTTCACTGTTCTTATATTATACAGAAAATAAGCCTTTCGGGAGCACCAATGAATGTGTGCAAATCTGCCAAGAAGTCTATTAAAATATAAAGATCATTATAAACTATTACTATACTTTCGTAAAAACGCGACACCCGAGCAAAGCATTGTCTCCCATTCAGTGCATGCACCTACTGGAGCAAAAAGAGGTATCGACAACTGGGAGAGGTTGCACATTCACATCAACACCTTGCCAGATTCCAGCATATCGAAGACGAACTTCACCGAGTGACGCTCGAGAGAGACGAAGCACAGACGCGGTACATCCGAGGGTTTTATACCATACATATAGTATTCAAAGAATCTGTCACGAGCTGTCATGTCATACTATATTTTATTAAACGAGTTCAGGAATTGTGTTAGTACTCGAGTCTTTGGTGAGCTTACTAACGAATTTCCTGGACGAGTTTAATAAAATATGGTTTAAAATGACAACGAGTACCAGATCTTTTTATCACATGCTTTTAAACGAAAAAGAAAACCTTCTAATTTTACCAAAACATGCTGATAAATTCTAAAAATTGTGTACTGACGTGACGTAATTTTATGTAACGACATCATTTCACCAACATGCGATTGGTCAGTCAAAGAATATGTAGCCAATTACAACGCTCAAAATGTTATCTAACACATTTGTAAGATAAAAAATATTCGCAATGGTTGTATTACACGGAAACAAGGTGTAGCATGTGATAACAATATTTTATAAAAATTGAGCATTTATTAACTGAGGCCAAGCAGCTAAAACATCGCATTCACAGATTCCGCGGCACTAGGCATTACACTTCGATGTAGGACAGTAAGGTACTTGGAAATTGGTACATACAAGCCTAGAATACTAGGACACGTAAAATGTCATAATAGTTATGTTTAACCAGCATCCATTTCATTGAATTGCTACTCAAATAATTTAAAATAGTAATTGTAATTTGTATCTGTGAAATCCATATTTAAACTGATCCTCCAAGGTTAATACATGCTGTCCAATAACGGATGATCGTTGAAAAGTACACACGATGTACGCAAGTTCATTTTATACTTATGCCTCATTCTTTTGTGTCAGACTTAGTGCCATAATGTCAGCGAAACTAAGAGACAACAACCCGAACATTGCCGACCTCAGTGACCAGTACAGGCCTACAAAACTGGCGGAGATGTTTAGTGAACTGTACGACAATCAGTGGACTACAGCCTACTCGACAGTGATCAGCCAATTGAATGGATTGGAGCGAGCAACCATTGACTTTCTACTGGATATATTTATGGTTGGGTGCTAACAATAACTCCCTAAATTAATAAGCCGTGTAAAATACATTTGGTACGAACATGTTTTCATGTGTTAGTCATTTTAGTAAATATATTGTACTTATCAAAGACCAAGTGCGCGAATAGTTGTATTCTTGATGTTCTTTGAAATGCATATGATCAGTTGGTCTTATACAATGCTTCAGTGTTGGACACATACATGCAATATAAATTCTCTTAACAGTAATAGTTCATATAGTCTAATGATTATCTGTCGATTTCTCTAATTAATAAATACAGTTACAAAGAATATGTCAGAAATTAACACAGTATAGCCATGTATCATTGCAAATGTGTAGTCAGATGTTCGCTTTGTCATCAGAACGTTTGGCACATTACTACAGGTTACGTACGTGTTCTGCAATGCTGAGATGGAGGAGTCATGGCAGCTTATGTCCAGATGGTTCCTTGCAGATGCAAATCAGGTACACAACTTGTTATAGAAACTTGTTCAACTGAATTAGTTGTAGACATTTCTAGTAGCGTTTGCTCGCGACATGAAGATATGTTAATTAATTAGTAGTACATGTAGAATATTTTAGTAGCCTTATGTCGCAGCATAAACATATTACTCATTATGTCGTGTTTGATTCTGTATGATATACATGTATATTGGATAGCATGACTTGTTATTGGCTAGTCTGTTCTAACGTCAACACAATCAGATCCGTGTGCCTTAGATTCTAGCTTAGACCATAAACATCAATAATGTTTTAAACATTCATGAGCGTTTCCTTAAAAATACCTGATTTTAGATCGATGCAACTTTGCCGAAGCAATTGAAGGACCACAGAAAGCGAGGAATACTATGCCAGGCAAAAACCTTTGAACAGGTATACTAGCTGTGCAGCTGGCAAGTATTTAAGTCGAATACTAATACTGCAGATCGCTAGAAATATACCAGATTCTTCCTGATCATTAATGACGACATCTTCACTATCAATTGGGTAGTTCCGGGTCACTAACGACAAATCCGCTGTCTTCTTTTAAATGTACTTTCAGTCACGTAAACCTAAGTATACTTTGGAAGACAGACATCTTCACTATCAATTGGGTAGTTCCGGGTCACTAACGACACATCCGCTCTCTTCTTTTAAATGTACTTTCAATCACGTAAAGCTAAGTATACTTTGGAAGACAGATATCTCAGCTTTAATATGCATGTTTGAAACGTTTGGTAGCATTAAGTATTGTTGTTAAATATTTTGTTGAAGTGTATGCACTGATTGTGGGGTTCCGAATCAATTACGTGTGTTCCGGGTCACTTGACACTTCTGCTATAGTTTCCTTTAAGGTTTGTTTTAAAAGCATTTTTAACTGTCATTCTGACTTAGCAGTTGTCAAACAAGAAGGTATTTTTATTTCTGAAAACCTGAGTACAAATAATCACAACATAATAGTATAAAGCCATACAGCTTACATGGCCATTCTGATGTTAGACTGCAACAATAAAATCATCTTATAATTTATCAACGTTTGTCAATGCCTTTTACTGGTAAAATTATACATAAAAAATCCCAGCTAAAAGAATTAAAATAATCTGCGAAATAAATTAAATCTGTACATAAACCGGAATGCGATAAACAATCAAAAATGTATTTACGTACGCAATGAGTTAGTTGTACGTACAACTGGTTCAACAATTTGATAACAATCATAAGTATATTGATAAAAGTATCAACCTAAGAATATAAGAGTAACACAACACATAATTGAATCATAGCATAACATATACGGGTAGCACCATTCCAATGGTAACATCAACACTCTGAAACACATACATACTACAGCAAAATGATGATATGTCATACGTAAAAACATAAAGCTGAATGGTACTCTAGACTATTATATGCAGGACACAATAGATCATTGTATATAAAAGTATAAACAACATTTTAAACATAGAACTCACAGTCTCTGCTACAGTATTTAACAATCGTACAGCTTTTGAATAAATAAAATACGTATAATATACACGTATACTATACTTGCTTACATCGATCAACTGTACTAATGATATTAATGAGATAAACTATCTGAAAACATTAAAACATTGTTTGTTCGCCCAATGGCTAGCACCAGTCTTCAGTTTGAAATACCACGAAAAGCTATTATGTTATTTATTACTAATAGAAAGGTCAATCAAACCGAAAGCTATTATGTTATTTATTACTAATAGAAAGGTAAATCAAACCTATGAGAAGCATACCTATGATATCCCCTTATTTGTGTAACAAATAATTCATATTGGTCAATAAATAATTGTCTTACATAGTGCATGAGTCTACTGACCCAATAAACCCATGGAGATATTCCATAAAGCATATACACAAGAAATTGCTTGACATATCCCCCTTAAATAATGATGTCCGTTTAAGTGACCCGGAACACCCCAATACACAATTGTTGATGTTACCGTTGTTTTTTGCAGTAATCTGGAAAGCAGGGTTTTCTCTGTATACGGTACAAAGAATATATATTTATTTACCATTTGATACCATAAATGTGCCCATTTACCGGACAATTTCGATGTTTTATTGCGATGAATAAAACGTTTCTGCTACCGGTTTTCATGTAGATTTTTTAACATGTATTACTCATAAAACCCCGTTTTGGATCATGGATCAGTATTCAGAGTTGAAACTTTGACGATTTACTGCAAATGTATTGCTGTTCAAATACCAGTTAATACCAATCGAAATGGGAGGGTGGTAATTATTTTCAGAACCATTAATCTTGAAGTGACCCGGAACCACCAATGATTTGGAACTCCTTCAATGACTGTATATGTAATTGCTTTCCTGAACTTGTCAGAAATAAGCGTAGTTAGATTAAGTTCAGAAAGTTTTAGAGCTGCGATATAATACGTGAATGTCCACGTTTGTAAACTTTGTATCATTCCAGCAACTTGAACAGTTCGTTGCGTCTATTTGCGTTTACGGCACCGTAAGGGCGCTTCTGAGCAAAGACAGCGTGAGGGCTTACCTATCGGAGTGCGTGCGACTCTGCTTGCTGATGGCCGCCTCTGACCCGCCTGTTGTCGTGGAGTGCCCGGGGAGGCCGGAACTGGGACTGGAGGAGCGAGGTTTGGACCTAAACTGATTTTAAATTATCTCAGGATTGCCTTTGTGACTTCGTAAAGTTTTGTTATCGCATTTGGTACCAGTGGTATCAATGTCCCGTGCATTATTATTGATTCTGAGTGATAAATAAACCGTTAAATAATGTTGTCGATCCGAAGATCCAAAATTTGAAATTACAAAAAGCATTATAGTTCTAATCAAATGTAATTTTAAGCAAAAGAAATCAATTTTGCTTTACAGCGCTTGAAGTTAAACAACATAAGTCATTCCCTGGTAATTCCACTCGCCAAGCCGGAATGAACAGGTCACGTTTCAATGGTCCCCGCATGCAGTTTAACAAAGTCGTCTACAAGGAATACACGTGCCGAGGGAAGTACCTGGAGTATGTCGTCTGGCCTGCCATGTACGTCAATAAAGGCGGGAACCTGTTGGCAAGGGGCGTTGCACAGGGCACAGCGGAGCAAACCCTGCCCCAACAATCGGGGCCTTGGGTTTGGTGGAAATAAAAGGGTCTGTGCTGCTAAGTCACATTTGTCATTCCGTCCTTGACAGTCCGACTGACGGTACATTTTGGAGTACTTGATGTATTAATTGTTTTTGAAAAACAATGTTGCAGTGTTATGTAAATACTATATGTATAGTTTCTGTATGTTTCATTATCATGTCAACATTTAATAGTTACTAGTCTTTGAAAATATGACTTGACGTCATTTCACTGATATGAATTTATTGATATTTAGTTTATGCTCTCTAGTGATTTATAGATGAATGTCAGAGAAATAGAAGTGGTAATTCAATGTTTTAAAACAGTGAAAATTATCACTCTTGAAGTTCGCTTGTTTCCGATTTCATACAGTAAATCAACGATGCCCGACTCAACATTGTGAACTGACGTCAATATTTTGGCGTCATGACGTTATGAGTCCCGCGAGAATTTTCCGATTAAACCCAATTAGCTAGCAATTAAAATGTAAAAACAAACGGTGGGAAAAAAAATAAAAATAAAATTTGTTGATTTCGGTGTAAGATCATTTTCTAATAGTATAAACACTCGTTCTGTCGATATTCGTCTTACTGAACAAGACAGCATTTTCGTTGTCACTTATGGGATAAAATAATGTTCCACAGCATATCAATAAAATGCAAACGTACACATGTATATTAAACCTAAAATAACACATTTTCTGTCTGTATTGATAGTCACTAAAAGAAAACAATAATACAATTATATTACAATATATTACACATCTTTTGTTTTGGGTCGTATGTACGCATGAACATAATATAACACAAATAAGAAATAGCTTTAAAAAAGATATTCGGCGTCTATGATAGTTATACCAAGAGGGCCATGATGGCCCAACGCGCTCAAATGAGTGCTGGCAATGACAGATGCTAGTATTAGCTCTGACATCTAAATGGCATCGACAACAAAATGACCCACTTCAGACAGATTACTTTACTGTTGTTGATTTGGCAATCAAAAGGTGCACAGAGACCTGTCCGGCATATGCATCTGTAGTTAATCTGGCAATCAACAGGTGCACTACAGATGCCTGTCCGGCATATACATCTGTAGTTTACCTGGCAATCGACAGCACTATACAGATGCCTGTCCGGCCTACTGCTTTTATTCACCTGGCAATCGACAGGTGCAATACAGATGCATTTTAAGATCGAAACTGTTGATACCAAAACAAGCAACAAGCAATCGGCGACATAACACATTACATAAAGGTTCATCCAATCTCTGTCATCACAGGAGGTTCACACATCCAGCTGAATTCAATATACAGTGTTTTCTTTTTATTTTAACAGGCCAATACTTAAAAGGTTGCAAGTGACAGCTATAAAGACACCTGTCAGCGTTAAGTATATCATCGAGAAGGACAAGTCAATCAAACATACCATCTTACTGGATGTATTTGCGTTTTAATTGTGTTTTATTTATCATAAACAATATTCAACCTACCAGTTAACAGCTCAAATACTAAAACCAATTAACCGGTTACCGAAATACTATTTGTTGCTATCCTTAGTGAAAAATGTAATCTATATCCTCCACTTAGTCCTTTTTGCATTTTTTCACATACAACAGAGAAATAACTGGTGTTTGTACCCCAACCTGGGCAATTCTTTGAATAGCTCGGAGATCTTAGGTCATACACAATCTGCGCAAGTTTGATAAAGATTAGATGCAAAATGAAGTTCCCATGTTGCACAAAGTTCATTTGTTGTTATTTGCTATTGCGTGCATGAAGATCGCACCTTGAATCTGAAATAGACTAAATTATTAAGGAAAACACCATGATACCTGTAAATAAACTCACCAACTGGGATCCTATGTAATTGTGCAAAGACCGAATTTATTGAAAATAACTCGCGATTTACTTTGGATTAAAGCGATTTCTCCATTGTACATACGTAATAGATCAGTGTGATCACAATCCCATTTCTGTAAAATATAAAATTTCAACTATCAAGACGGCTCAAAGTCTCGAAGTCAAAATATCAGTTCACAGTACACCAAGTACCTGGGAAAAGAATCCCTAAGAGCGAGTATTTTTCAAGACAGTCGTTACCAGACGCATGTCCTGAAATGATTGAAGGTCTAGACAAATAAGTGAAGCATGAAAAGAAAGAAGCACTGAGGCTGCTATAATTTCGAGGTCACGCATTGCTTATTACACAAGCACGGATAAATAAACTAGTGTAAATTGTTTATTAATAACACTTGAGAATTACATACTCATTTGAACGCACATAGGGATGCAGGTTTTTTTTACCTGGAATGGAACAAATAGCCGATTACGTTACTAATTGTCCTACATGTCTTTCTCACACCGAGACCTATGCCTCACAAGAGCTGATAGAGACACCATTAGGGTTTTTGTTTTCATTTGAGCAAACACACTATCACACACAGTGATAACAAACATGTAAAACACCTGTAAATGATGTAAGTTCCCGATGTTTTTATAACCGAAAATGGCTGCCAATTATTGAGGGACGACTTCAATATGTTCACCGAAAATTGGGGATTTGAACACATAACCTGTTCTCCGCAAGGTAACAGTTTGGCCGAAAAGGTAGCTATTAAAACCCTTGTGCAAAAAGCATTAGACACTGAAACAAATGTGTACTTAAATAGCGGACGAGCTATAATCACAGACCGCTAAAAAAGACGGTTCAAGAGCAAAATGTTAAATCGGAATGTTTATTTATCACCTTTAGGAATTACAAAAAAACACACACTTGAACGCTCCAAGAGGTGCATGTGTTTTGGACTGGAATGTATGAACCCATATGACGATACATAATTGAATAAATTGAATACACAAAAAAGACACAGTTGAAACCCAGTAGGGTCATTAACAATAAATTCACTATGCACGTATTGATTAAGATTTATTGATATTAAATATAAAGTTTATATTCTCATAATACATTGATACTTAACAACTGTGTAACGTATCATACCAATATGTGTACACTTTATAACAAAAGTTTTATTTTTACAAAGCATCAGAGATGTTGTACAATGAGACTTACTATAAATATTATCCCAGTGCCCTGTTTCAGCTTCCATATTATTTAACTTCGTATTGACAACACGTGTTGCGTTGTTGATCCAATTTGTAAATACTCATTTGATTTCACCATTACAATATAACAAAATGGTTTATATACGCAAAAATATACAACCATAAAACATTCGATAAGAACCACTTTGTAATAGACGTTCAGAAAGTTGAAATCGATCGCTAGTTGGTCTGTTTTATCTATGCTTGAAAATAAAATAAAAACGTCACATACCAGACTTACTAAATGTATGAGTTTATAGACATTCTCAAATGATTAGATTCCTGCGTTTAATCTTATGTACGTGGACAAATAACAACTGAATAATAGTGCTACGACACCTGTTAAATACAGTGCGGATGCGTCTTAAGCAGAGAAATTATCCTAGTTCCGATTTTAAGATTTCAATTTCGCTAAACGTTTTATTGTTTAAGTAAGTTTTTTACGGATTAAGTTTGTCTATCAAATTGATTGATCGTGTCCTGTGAAATATATGTACATTTAAACGAATCTAATACGTATAAATTATATCGTATTTTCTAGAAAAAAAGTAAAGCCATATTGAAACTGAATTACCATGACAACGGGTGGATATGATGCAAGTCTAGACAATGCCAGTGACATCATTGATGAACATATAACAGAATTGTGCGAGTCTTGTATACAGAAATTACGCTTTAAGACGACAACGGCTAAATTAAAACATCACGAAATTATACTTGTTCAGAAAACGGACTCACTAAGTAGTGTTTTGGATTTTAGAGGTATGGACAAATGTGCACACCATATGAAGAAGGTAAAATTTTACTGCGAAGATCATGATCAGTTATGTTGTTGCGGATGTGTTATCGCCCATCGGAAATGCGACAAGTTTATTGAGATTAATGCCTTGTCGGTACAAAAAGGAACCGAAAAGGACTTGCAAAGAGTCTTAAAGAAAATAAAGTCAGATTGCTTTACTATGATACAGGACATGAAACCATTAGACGTTGCATTGACTGAAACGGTTGCAAATCTTTCAACGGAGATTGATGAAATTAGAAATAAATTATTGAAACTAATTGACAATGACAAATATATATTTTTACAAGAGACATAAAAAAACCATCGCAGAAAAGACTAATATGCTGGACCAAAGATAAGAGGTGTTATCCAACGTGGAAAAATATATTTCTGAAAGTTTTCAAGCGTTTTATGAGGCATTAGAAAAAGGAACACCTCAGCAAGAGTTTATCATTGCTAGAGCGGCTGAGAAAAAAATGAAAGAAGCTCAATCTATTATTGAAGAACAAAGAAAACAACCACTGCTAATAAAAATGCATTTCAGTTTTTCCAACGAACTGTCTAAACTTTTACAAACTGAAGATAACAATGACAAGTTGCATGTTGATGAAACATGCGAACATGAAGGTATCAATATCAATACAATTTTTGTCAGCAATTCGTGTCTTCAAATTAGTGGTTCGAATGACAATAGTAAGAAAACAATGTTAAAGTTTAAAATATGTCAAGCCAAAGATCAAGTTGTTTTTAATACAACGACTTTAATTTACCACTTGATTGCACAGGTTCTTAACGCGTGTCTATGCTAATTTTTAATGACAAATAATCCAGAAACTTTCAAATATAAATATAACAAGGCATCCAAGTGTTATTTATATATTTTATTGTGAAAAGTTTGTTTTTTTTTTCAGAAAAGTTGTTGTTTGTCATTTCTTGATTATTTGTCATCAAAATGATGTGTTCACTAATTATTATGATGGCCACGAGCTAACCACCAGATCATGATTGTCCTGATTGCGCTTAATGGGGTTTTTCTTTCTGTTTCAGACTACTGTAGGTAAGTAACTATATAGAGTAATTCCAACAGCTGCTGTATCACGGTTAGAAGACCGGACCACCTCATTTCGAAGTGTTAAAAACAATGTCCGGTGGTGACTTCCGAGGTGGTCCGGTGGAGTAAAGATATTGTAAACAGTAGGTATGACTTTTCAATTTGGTATTATTTTCGTATGATAGAGGATCTTTTTAAGAAATCGACCAATGTCATTACCAGTAGCAGTGATAAAAGAGCACTTGTTCGGAGTTTAGTTAAATAAAGTACAAAAATAAAGGCCCTATGATTTTTATTAGTCGAAGTCATTGAAAAATATTACTACAACCCATTATGAAGAGTGCGACGACTGATGATAATCACAAATATGAATGTCTTCACATACGCATTACATGTTTTGCAATAATTTGTAATTGTGTTTAGTTTTCTTTGAAATTATTGCAATGAGGTGGTCCGGTGGTGCTGTGTTGTCTGACTTGATAACTATTGGATGCAATAAAGACTAAAAAACATGACGCATTGACAAGTTGTCGAGCTTCGATTAATTTTATTAACACACGCATTTGAAAAACGATTTTTGATGTAGAATCAGATTCATTTCAAATGTATATTTCTTTAATAAACAATATGGCATAATTTAAAACTATTTCCACGAAATAAACTTACAGTTCTTATGTTTCATATTGAGATTGTAAAATCACTCAAGATCAATTTTAAAACATTTTAAAATTAAAATGGACCGTTTCTGTAGATTTATAGAGGTGCGCGTCTGTAAATACTGATGACACGTGTAATAAAGGGTTGAACGATCGTGACATACACAATAATTTTAAAGATGTGTACCATTATGACAAAAAACTTTGACATAGTATATCCTGTTTGATGTCTTCAGATTAAGTGCAATTATGTCCGTGAATCTGAGGGACAACAACCCAAACATCGCCGACCTCAGTGACCAGTACAGGTCTACACAACCGGCGGAGATGTTCACTGAACTGTACGACAACGAATGGACTGACCATATCTGACATTATCCATATCTGTACTGCTGGGTATTTTGATGGTATATAATTATAAAATTTCGTAAAGCGCATGACAAGAGGTCATTAAGGAATCGAATAATGTCTTACATATGTAAGTTATACAAATGATTCAAAACAGTTTTTGCCACAGGACTTATTTAATTCGGAAGTAAAAGTAGCCTGGTGTTATGGCATTACCTTTAATACGTGTTCCGGCACATTTGTTTAATTTCAGGAAGCCTATGACTTCTGTACAGACGAGATGGACAGGTCATGGGAAGTGGTGTCAGCGTGGTACATCAATGATGTATGGCTTTGTATTTCCGCACTAAAATACATTCCGTTGTCATTTAAAAAGTGTTTTTGAATTATCGTTGTTGTTTTTACCAATTACAACTCTTTTGAGTTTTCTGCGTTGGAATTAAACCAAACACATGCATGATAATAAAATTGTCGATAGATAACGAACATGCGAAAATAATTTGACGTCAGTTTCTTGCATAATTAGTGTCTCATTAGTTCACTTATTTCAAAACTACATTTACCAGGATGGATTTGCACTCTCTCCATAATGTTTGAAAAATCCGTTTTTGAGTTATGATGAGTTAAACATTTTTGGCCACATTTATTATGTCACATGCAACAATTAGCTCATGTTGAGAACTGTTTGTCTATTTACTTTTTATTTACTTTTTAATTGAGATACGCCTTTTTATAATATGTTTCCAGGCATTGCCAAATGCACAACAACTTGCAAAGAATTTGAAAGATTCACGAAAGACTCTGGTGCCTAGAATGATACATGATGTGACACAGGTTGTTTATTTTGTACATCATAAATTGATATGTAATAGTTTGTATGTCTGTGCATTCGTGCTTATGTGTGTACGTATATTCGTGTCGATATGTGTGCGAGTGTGCCAACGAGTACAAAAATGTATTTGTGTGCGTGTGTATGAGTGTGTGTGAGTGCGAATTTTCGGACGTGTATGTGTGCAAATATGCGAACCTTTTTTGCTGGTATCGTGCGAACGTGTGTGCAAGTAAGTATGTGTCTTACGATGTGCGTGTATGCGTGCGTGTATGCGCTCGTGCTAATGAATGTGTGCAGTAGCTAGCGGTATGTGTGCATATTTTCGCGCATTATGTTTGATAATTATTCACTTTTCACTCGGCACTTTTGCTAAAATGTGATTCCCCATCGTTTCAGGAATTCATCGAGAAAATTCACTCAACTTGTTGCATACACCAGTTTAAAGATTTGCTTTCCTCGGAGAAAGTTGTGGAGTACATCTCACAGAGCGTTAAACGGTGTCTGCTTGTGTGTGCCAGCGACCCGCCGGTCGTCATCGAGTGCCAAGGTAGATTTATTACATATCTCTGCCGAAGGACGTACACATTTCCTTTTGCAAAGTAGTTTTTAATAGCTTTTCCGTCGATCAATGAAGTAAGAAAATGTTTGCAAACAGTTTTACATTAAGGATAAGGAAAGGACACAAATGAATGATATCGGTGACGCATCTATATAAAACATTTAATGTTACATAATTTTATATAAAAACCAGGTTTATGACTATTATTATTAAAAGGCGAGACCGAGTACATCGTCTGTTTTTGTCTTTTATAAAGAAACACATAGAGACACGAAGACTTTAAGCGGCGAGGATGCAAATAATGACAAAAAGAAACACGAAGAAGATGTCTGCGGTAGCAAGGGTTAGGGAAAGAAAAAGAAGAGAAGATCGCATGTCACTCAGACTCTGGCCGTGGACGAGCAGTATTCAACAAAGAAAAGTTCAAAGAGTATAGTTCACGAGGTCCCTACTTGGAGTACATTGTCTGGCCGGTGATGAATCTGCATCAGGGAGGCCTCATGCTTGGCAAGGGTGTGGCACAGGGGACACCAGAGGCAGTCGGAAGTGGAGAGGAAGAGCACTGGACATGGAAGCAAACCAAATAAGACTAGACATGGAAGAAAACAATAAAACTGACAATCCCTAGTGTTGTGAACTTGTGACATACCCGTTACAGTTGTTTTCACATTAAGTCAAGACTCTCTTTCTGAAAGTTTCCGCTATCGTGTCACATTTGCGTTTATTATTTTCTGTGGCATTAAATGAGACTTAGCAAGTTTATGTACCATTACCATACCATCTATTTAACCCATATACACATGTTTTATTCTACTTTAAAATAGTTTATTTTCAAATATGTATCTGTTTAGACAATTTGCTCTGGATTTTAATACATTTAGTATATGCTTAATAAAAACAAAATTGATATGTTGACGAGTTCATTTTCTTGTTATCCCCAGAAACCGAATTCTGCTTATACGTTTTAAGACATGTAAAATAGTAATTTCTGTAGCTGCCCTGTCACCAAAATTTTGATTTTATCATTATGATTAGTACAATTTAACTTGAAAGTATTATTATTGAGTACATTTTAACTAAAAATTGAGATTGAGATCTTTATTTTATTACAACAATGATCACAACAACTATAATACATGTTCATTGTTAAAGCGTGTCCACACATACTTTCACATTAAAAAATCGAAACTATTGTAGTAGGGGATGAATAAGGGACACTTATACTGCCTTGCTATATGAGCTAGTTTTATAGCGATGCGGTAAAGCGTTTGCCTTGGAGCCAGGAGGTATTGGGTTCGATCCCCAAGCCTCAATGGGGATGGACGGACCCCCTGTTTACCAAGGCAAACGCAGAGATAACGCGTCGCTATAAAAGCTAGCTCATATAGCAAGGCAGTATAAGTGTCCCTTATGCATCACCCTACTACACTGTGTCCATAAAACGTAATATACTCGTTATGCAAACTGATAATGCGGCATGATCAAGCATTGTTTAAAATAATGGAAATTTATAGATGCAAACCTACAGGATAATGGGCATGAACATCCAAACTTACAGAATAATGGCGATACAAGCAAGGAAATTTGAAGAATAATTGGGATACGACCATGCAAGCCTACAATGTAATGGGGATAGTAGCATACAAACCTGCAGACAAATGGGGATACGAGCATGCACACATATAGAATACTGGGGATACGACCTACAAGGTAATGGAGAAGCTAGCATGCAAACCTAAATGCAAACCTACAGAATAATGGCGATGCTAACATGCAAACATACAAAATAATGGGGGTGATAACATGCAAACCTGCAGGATAATGGAGAAGCGAGCACGCAAACCTAAATGCAAACCTACAGAATAATGGGGATGCTAACATGCAAACATACAGGATAATGGGGATGCGAGCATGCGAACCTAAATGCAAACCTACAAAATAATGGGGATGCTAACATGCAAACATACAGAATAATGGGGGTGCTAACATGCAACCATACAGGATAATTGGGATGCGAGCATGCGAACCTAAATGCAAACCTACAGAATAATGAGGATGCTAACACCCAAACATACAAAATAATGGGGATGATAACATGCAAACCTGCAGGATAATGAAGAAGCGAGCATGCAAACCTTAATGCAAACCTCCAGAATAATGGGGATGCTAACATGCAAACATACCAAATAATGGCGATGATAACATGCAAACCTGCAGGATAATGGAGAAACGAGCATGCAAACTTAAATGCAAACCTACAGAATAATAGGGGTGCTAACATGCAAACATACAGTATAATGGGGGTGCTAACATGCAAACATACAGGATAATGGGGATGCGAGCATGCGAACCTACATAATAATGGGAATACGAGCATGTAAAGATTTTAAATAATGTAGGTGCGAAATTGCTGAAATTGCTGATCCGCAGACTAATAGGGGTGCGTTAAGGAAAATATGAGCATGTATTTATACAGGATTAGTGTTCACCTTTGTTGGTTTCAATATACATATATGCATTGTCTGCCATTGTTATTCTACTTCTCATATGTCACCGGCAAATTAGCAATTTACTTCCTCTTTCGATTTAGCCGCTTAATGGGTCAAACTACACCGTATCAAGCTGTCCAGGTAGATATTGAAGAAGCCAGTGACCAGGAAGAAGGTGATATTATGGGCCATTCAACGAACACGGGATGGTGTAAAAGTATGATTTAGTTTTTAATGATTTTTCAGTGAAAACTTTTTGAATGAAGTTACATTCGTACACTATTAATATATAGATAGAATGTGATTTTCTAGAAACGGGTGTCGTCTTTTATGTATGTAATGTATATATATACAAGTTATAGATTAGTATTTGTAAAAGGTCCCTGAAAATAAACCTCTGAGTTTGCTTCTAAATGTTCGATTGCCTAGTAGGTGGTCAAATTTACTTTTTATAGTTATTTACTTTTATAATGAGTAGCACTAAGTACGAACGTCTTATAAATAGTTTATGTCAATTTGCAGCTGTAGGTACATGAGAACATAGCTTGCTATATATTTAGGGGGGAGGGGGCGGGGGCTTAGTTTATGGGTCAGTTCAATTGGAAATTGTTTCCTACAGTTTATGAACTTTGATCTCGGAGAAAATGAAGAAGGAGATTGGAATGTTGTTTATGCTCCACTGACTGCTTGTTTATTTGATGTTCAATAATATATTTCTATTGAATGAATTTTTGATTTCGTGCTCTTAATTTTATTAAAATGTACGAATAATCCACGAAAATATTTTTTAGAGTTGAATTTCGAGAAATTCCACACACAAACTGTGATGATTTATGAATGCTTGGATCGATTAGGAGTTTGTTGATTGTAAGTTTCTCGGATCCGCCGGACTCGATTTCGTTTCGAAAATTAAAAAATAAGGAACACAACCAATATTGTAAACATAATAAACACAAATTGGATCGTTTATTTTAACTAATGCCTTATTCCTTAGATGATACTGGAAGAAAGTTTTTAACTCACAGTTAAAATATAAAAACACAATTACAACACGCGACATGTTGACTTTAGAAGCATGTTTATATAACAAACGTTGCATTGTATAATCATTATTAGTGTAGTGTTGATTGTGAAAAAAATGTTTAAATAATATAATGTAATTATTTTTATTTCCGACTCCAACTAGACAGTTTTACTAAATGTTGGAATAGTTTACATTTAGTTCAGAAATAGGGTATTCTGTCATTTATCTACTGAAACCCAAGCATTTTAATTATAATTCAATTTTTTTGATTGTTTGGAGTTATAATTAGATATTTTCGATGATTTGGTTGCTTTTCGAATGAAATTGGACAAATATGTAGTTTGAAACCATTTTTGTATAATGTTATTATTTTTATGTCAGTTTTAATAGCTATGGACTTTCATAATGTACCCATTATGAACTCCGTCTATTGTTTTTACAGGGAGGCCTGCTATGATACTTATGGTCCCCTTCATAGCCATCTGGAACTTCTTCGTGTTCATCAAAGAGTAAGACCAAAACTCGTAGCTCATTTTCTAATGGCATTTTTCTGTAAAAGCTGATATGCATTGTTGTTTTCCATGACCATGTACTTTATTGGCACCTTATTAATTATTATATTCCTTGAACAAAATAAAGCTTTTTGACGTTAGTATATTTATCTTGGTATTTATATACTATACCATATGTTTACGATTTCACACGTCGTTAAAGTTTTAGTATTATTATGATATACAGAAAAATAAGGCATTCCGGAACATAAATGCGTGGGTGTAGATCCGTCCAGTAGTTTACTTTTTCGAAAGACACAGAGTTTTTGAGTTCATTAGATACTATAACTATACTATTGTAAAAACTGGAAACCCGAGCCTAGCATTCCCTTCAATTCAGTGCATGCACGTACTGGACCAAAGAACGGGCCGGACTGCTGGAGGAGGTTACACAGTCACATCAACGCCTTGCCAGATTCCAGCATATCGAAGACGAACTTCAGCGAGTGAGGCTCGAAAAGGACGAAGCACAGACACGGTATATCCCAGTGTCATATTCCTTACATATAGTATAGCGTATTTTATAAACAATGAGCGTTAAGTAACAGATGCCGGGCAGCTAAACACTTTCATGTAGGATAGTAAGTTATTTTGAAACTGGTATATACAAGCCTAGAAATACTAGAACACGTAAAAATGTCATAACATGCATCCATTTGATTGAAATGCCACTCAAATAATATAAAATAGTAATTGTAATTTTTTAACCGTGGAATCCTATTGTGAAAACCATATTTAAACTGATCCTCCAAGGTTAATACATGTTGTCCAATAACGGATGATCGTTAATAAGTAAACACGATGTACGCAAGTTCATTTCATACTTATGCCTCATTCTTTGTGTCAGACTTAGTGCCATAATGTCAGCGAAATTAAGAGACAACAACCCGAACATTGCCGACCTCAGTGACCAGTACAGGCCTACAAAACTGGCGGAAATGTTAAGTGAACTGTACGACAATCAGTGGACTACCGCCTACTCGACAGTGATTAGTCAATTGAATGGACTGGAACGAGCAACTATTGACTTTCTACTGGATATATTTATGGTTGGGTGATAACAATAACTCCCTAAATTAATAAGCCGTGTAAAATACATTTGGTACGAACATGTTTTCATGTGTTAGTCATTTTAGTAAATATATTGTACTTATCAAAGACAAAGTGCGCGAATAGTTGTATTCTTGATGTTCTTTGAAATGCATATGATCAGTTGGTCGTATACAATGTTTCAGTGTTGGACACATACATGTGATATAATTCTCTTCACAGTAATAGTTCCTATATTCTGATGATTCTCTGTCGATTTCTCTAATTAATAACAAAACAGTTACAAAGAATATGTCAGAAATTAACACAGTATAGCCATGTATCATTGCAAATGTGTAGTCAGGTGTACGCTTTGTACATCGTTGTGTACTCACTGGTCTGACTGACGTGTGACGTCATCAGGACGTTTGGTATATTACTACAGGTTACGTACGTGTTCTGCAATAATGAGATGGAGGAGTCATGGCAGCTTATGTCCAGATGGTTCCTTGCAGATGCCAATCAAGTACACAGCTTGTTATAGAAACTTGTTCAACTGAATTAGTTGTAGAATTTTCTAGTAGCGTTTGCTCGCGACATCAAGATATGCTACTAAATTAGTAGTACATGTAGAATATTTTAGTAGCCTTATGTCGCAACATAAACATATTACTCACTATGTCGTGTTTGATTCAGTATGATGTACATGTATATTGGATAGCATGACTTGTTAATGGATAGTCTGGTCTAACGTCAACACAATCAGATCCGTGTGCCTTAGATTCTAGCTTAGACCATTAACATCAATTATGTTTTAAACATTCATGAGCGTTTCGTTAAAAATATCTGATTTTAGATCGATGCAACTTGGCCGAAGCAATTGAAGGACCACAGAAAGCGGGGAATACTATGCCAGGCAAAAACCTTTCAACAGGTATACTAGCCGTGCAGCTGGCAAGTATTTAAGTCTAATACTAGTACGGTAGATCGCTAGAAATATACCAGATTCTTCCTAATCATTAATGACGACATCTTGATTTGTACTATCAATTGGGTAGTTCCGGGTCACTAACGACAAAACCGCTCTCTTCGTTTCAATGTACTTTCAATCAGGTAAACCTATGTATACTTTGGAAGACAGATATCTCAGCTTTAATATGCATGTTTGAAACATTTGTTAACATTAAGTATTGTTGTTAAATATTTTATTGAAATGAATGCACTGATTGCGGGGGTTCCGAATCAATTACGTGTGTTCCGAGTCACTTAACACTTCTGCTATAGTTTCCTTTAAGGTTTGTATTAAAAGCATTTTTAACTGTCATTCTGACTTAGTAGTTGTCAATCAACACCACTAGGAAGATACTGTAATTTCTGAAAACCGGAGTACAAATAATCACAACATAATAGTTAGGGAAATATTGACGATTTTCCGACGTTTGTCATCTTCTTTATATTTCATGTAGGATGCGGGTCAATATATGAATAGGTATAAAGCCATATAGCTTACATGGCCATTCTGATGTTAGACTGCAATGATCCGAGAAATAAATGAAATCTGTACACAAACCGGAATGCGATAAACAATCAAAAATGCATTTACGTACGCTATGAATTAGTTGTACGTAGTTTCTAAACATACATGTATCACGAGTTACAACTGGTTCAACAATTTGATAACAATCATAAGTATATTGATAAAAGTATAAACCTAAGAATATAAGAGTAACAAAACACATAATTGAATTATAGCATAACCTATACGGGTAGCACCATTCCAATGGTAACATCAACCCTCTGAAACACATACATACTACAGCAAGATGATGATATGTCATATGTAAACATAAAGCTGAATTGTACTCTAGACAATTATGAGGGGGACACAATAGATAATTGTATATAAAAGTATAAACAACATTTTAAATATATAACTCACAGTCTCTGCTACAGTATTTAGCAATCTTACAGCTTTTGAATACATAAAGTACATATAATATACATGTATATTATATTTGCTTACATCGATCAACTGTAATAATGATATAAATGAGATAAAATGTCTAAAAACATTAAAACATTGAAGGGTCTTGTTTGTTCGCCCAATGGCTAGCACCAGTCCTCAGTTTGAAATACCACAAAAAGCTATTACGTTATTTATTAGTTATAGAAAGGTAAATTAAACCGAAAAGCTGCTATGTTATGTATTACTAATAGAAAGGTAAATCAAACGTATGAGAAGCATACCTATAATATTCCCTTATTTGTGTAACAAATAATTCATATTGGTCAATAAATAATTGTCTTACATGGTGCATGAGTCTACTGACCCAATAAACCTATGGAGATATTCCATAAAGCATATACACAAGAAATTGCTTGACATATCCCCCTTAAATAATGATGTCCGTTTAAGTGACCCGGAACATCCCAATACACAAGTGTTGATGTTACCGTTGTTTTATGCAGTAATCTGGAAAGCAGGGTTTTCTCTGTATACGGTACAAAGAATATATTATTTATTTACCAGTTGATTCCATAAATGTGCCCGTTTACCAGATATTTTTGATGTTGTATCGCGATGAATAAAACGTTTCTGCCACCGGTTTTCATGTAGATTTTTTAACATGTATTACTCATAAAACCCCGTTTTGGTTCATGGATCAGCATACAGAGTTGAAGCTTTGATGATTTACTGCAAATGTATTGCAGTTCAAATACCAGTTAATAAAAATTAACCTTGAAGTGACCCGGAACTACCAGTGATTCGGAACTCCTTCAATGACTGTATATGTAATTACTTTCCTGAACTTGTCAGAAATAAGCGTATTTAGATTAAGTTCAGAAAGTTGTAGAGCTGCGATATATCTATACGTATATGTCCACGTTTGTAAACTTGTATCATTCCAGCAACTTGAGCAGCTCGTTGCGTCTATGTGCGTTTCCAGCACCGTAAGGGCGCTTCTGAGCAAAGACAGCGTGAGGGCTTACCTATCGGAGTGCGTGCAACTCTGCCTGCTGATGGCCGCCTCTGACCCCCCTGTCGTCGTGGAGTGCCCGGGGAGGCCGGAACTGGGACTGGAGGAACGAGGTTTGGACCTTAACTGATTTTAAATTATCTCAGGATTGCCTTTGTGTCTTCTTGAAGTCTTCTTGAAGTTTCGTTATCGCGTTTGGTACCAGTGGTATCCATGTCCCGTGCATTATTATGGATTTTGAGTGATACTTAAACCGTTAAATAATGTTGTCAATGCGAAGATCCAAAATTCGAAATTACAAAAAGCATTATAGGTCTAATCAAATGTAATTTCAAGCAAAAGAAATCAATTTTTCTTTACAGCGCTTGAAGTTAACCAACATAAGTCGTTCTCTGGTAATTCCACTCGCCAAGCCGGAATGAACAGGTCACGTGCCAATGGTCCTCGCATGCAGTTTAACAAAGTCGTCTATAAGGAATACACGTGCCGAGGGAAGTACCTGGAGTATGTCGTCTGGCCTGCAATGTACGTTAATAAAGGCGGGAACCTGTTGGCAAGGGGCGTGGCTCAGGGAACAGCGGAGCAAACCCCGCCCCAACAGGCGGGACCGTGGGTTTGGTGGACATAGAAGGGTCTGAGCTGCTCAGTGTGTGGCAAAGTTTGTGTTTAATAATTTAACATGTTAGTTTTTTTTATAGAAATTCAAATAAACTTAAGTTTGCGTAATATATTAACGTAAGGCTAAAAAAGTTGTTGTTCCTGCAGCTCCGCAATGTATTTTTATTGCCCGCCACGAATTTGATTTAATGCTCAAACATTTTTTATTTAATATTGTTTGACGATCGCGCCTGGGTTTTAAAGGAGCAGTCCAGAAATACGTTAATAAAAGTACAACTTTGAAGAGTGTTTCTAATGGGCATGTAACGAACAAAATACAAAAAAATACGCATTGAAATCTGTGAATTATTGACATTTTGGTAACTTGCTATCGTCTATTTTCTGTATGCGATAACTGGTGATGAATCAGGAGTAAACCTGCATGTACATTATAGTATATTCCGTTCGTACCAAGCGCCTTTGAACAATGCCTTTCGTAAATAAGAAACAGATTTCGGACGAATAAACACCAAAAACGTTCGTAAGAACTATTACTAAAATTACGATGTATTGAATTAGATCCCATGGACAGCGGCTTCAAATTAAACGAATCCGCATTTTAACATAGCAGAAGAAGAGTAACTCGGTAGAGATTTCGGTATTTCAAGTAAAAATCCTGTCTGATTAAATTATTTGATATACACAAATTGTGAAATACTGTGTTAATTATGACAAAAAATCATATTCGATTGGGAACTTTTATAAATATCGTCTATTTGTTGATTTAAACTTTTGTTTCGTAGATGCTTTTGCTTGTGTAATAGCACTCCATATTTTTGAAGAAAATATGTGTCAATATAAGTCCTATGGTGACAAACGAAAATGCCAGCTGCATTGACAAGTGTTGATTTTCCTTTCAAAAAATTATTGGTGATTTATTGCAAAAATAATTCATATTTATGACAGTTATAAAAATATTAATTCCGAAAAGTTAAATTCTATAAATAGAAGTACTTTAACGATGATGGTTTATCAAATTAAAGGCACTTATTTTTAATTATGAACATTCAAATTGATTGCCTGTTTACGTCAGCTTGCATAAATGACAGTTTGTGATTAATAAATCTATATTAAATTTTTAATCCCCCGCAGCAAAGCGGGAAGGGGGTTATAGGAATACCCTTCGTCCGTCCGTCCGTCCGTCTGTCCTTAACATTTTCGTGTCCGCTCCATATCTTCTATACTCTTTGAAGGATTTTCATGAAACTTGGCTGAAATGTTTAGGTCATTGAGACGATGTGCACAAGGCATGAGTCAGTCACGCCGGCTCAAGGTCAAGGTCACACTTGAAGGTAAAATATTCGAGCCTCCATTTCGTGTCCGCTCCATATCTCCTATGCCTTTTGAAGGACTTTCATGAAACTTTGCTCAAATGTTTAGGTCATTGAGACGATGTGCAAAAGGCATGGGCCTTTCACGCCAGCTCAAGCTCAAGGTCACACTTTAAGGTTTAAATTTTTGAACCTCCATTTTCGTGTCATAAGCCCGTCACGCCAACTCAAGCTCAAGGTCACACATGGAGGTTGAATGTTTGAGCCTGCATTTTCCTGTCCGTTCTATATCTCCTGTGCCCTTTAAAGGATTTTCATGAAACTTGCCCCAAATGTTTATCACAATGAGGAAATGTGCAAAAGACATGAGGCAGTCACGCCACCTCAAGGTCTAGGTCACATTTGAAGGTCAAATGTTTGAGCCTCCATTTTTGTGTCTGCTCCATATCTTCTATGCCCTTTGGAGGATTGTCATAAAACTTGGCTCAAATGTTTATCACATTGAGGCAATGTGCAGAAGACATGTAGCAGTCTTGCCACCTCAAGGTCAAGGTCACACTTAAAGGTTGAGCCTCCATTTTCGTGTCAGCTCCATATCTAAATTTCTGAAACTGTACTTTCATATCTGATCCAACTGTGCCAGATTAAGGTCAGTGTGATACTTCAAAGTCACCTTTAAAATCTAATGAAGGATCACGGCGGGCGATATAGCTGTCCGTTGGACTGCCTTATATAAAAAGGGATGCTTATGTTGTTATTAAAACTTAAAATTGTCTTTAATCTGTATTTATTTACTTGTTTTAATAAGCCATTACATAGTGCCAATAGAAAATAGCAGGAGACAAAAATAAAAATAAATACGTAAAATTTGAAAAAGTGCCTGAGAAACAATTCATTAATTTTTTTAGCCTAATGAACATTATGTGTTTTAATTTTGTTAAGAAGCAAAGAAACATATTTTGTCAAAATTGTCTTTCCGCTTTTGACAGTCCGATTGACAGGACATCTTTAAGTACTTGATTTTTTTATTGTTGTTTAAAGTAACGCTTTTATGTAGAAATTTATTTCGAATACAGTGGTTGCAATGTTATGTAAATATTAAAAAGTTTCTGTATATTTTATGATCATTTCAACATGTTTATGTTTATCATGCACATTAACTTAATAGTTAATAGTTTTTGAAACTATCATTTGATGTTATTTCATTGATATAAATTTATTGATCTTCATTCATTTAAAAAAGATATTCGGCGTCTATGCTAATTATAACAAGAAGGTCGATGATGGCCAAAAGCGTTCATCTGATTGCTGGCAATGAACATAACTGCTTTGACATCTAAATGTCTTATCCTACAAATGACCCACATCAGAGAGATTACCTGCACTACAGATGCCTGCCCGGCATGCTTCTGTAGTTAACCTGGCAATCGACAGACGCAATGCAGATGCTTGTCTGACCAATTTCTTTTATTCACCTGGCAATCAACAGGTGCAATACAGATGTATTTACTGTCCAAACCTTGAAGACCAAGACAAACAACAACCAATTGGTGACTCTGAGACAGACAAAGCAAGTGAAGGAAGAGATTGTTTTTTGATTTTGTCATTGTCATTATTTTATTGTCATGCAATTGATAAATGTAAAAAAATAAAGAAAAAAAAACACAAATTAAATACACAAAAACACTTTGAACACAGAATATAAAACTTAACAAATATCACTTCATAAATTGCAATTAAAAATAAAGTTTTACCAAAATGTTTTCAGGCCAGATTCAAATCCGGTTCGCCGTCACAAAAATCTTCAGCGCATACCACTCGACTATACCACTTGCTTATAGTTGTCTCTTTAGCAATATGATTACTATATTTAAAACGAATTCAAATTAAACTGATACTTAAGTAGCAATTGCATTTACACCCCTATCAAATGGACTGTGCTGATCTTTGGTGTCTCAGAGGCGGCTGTCGGACTTTAGTAATAGGATGAAAGTAAAAACTGAAGAAAAAAACCTTGACAGTTGTTTTCACGTTAAGTCAAAACTCTCATTTAGCTACTGTAAATGGGATTTGCGTTTATTAAATATACTGTGGCGTTATAATGAGTATTAGCAAAATTGTGTACCATTACCTTCCCAACTGTTTATTTGATATACACGTGTTTTTATTATATTTCCAAACATAATTAATTTTCAAAAACGTATCTTATTACACTGTTTGCTCTGCCATTGATTACATTTAGTATATGCTAGATAAAAATGAAATTGATTTTGACGAGTTCATTTTCCTGTGCTTGTTCATCAACCCAAACCAACTAACACGTTTTAAGACTTATGCAGTATTAATTTCTGTAGATCCGTGGTCACCAAAATTTTAATTTGAAGTTGAGATTTAGAACTGCATGATCATCGTTAAAAGGTGTGCACACATACTTTCGCATTTAAAGAATCTAAAATATGTCCATAGAACTTCATAATGTCGTTATTTATCTCCCGTGAAAATCGAGTTCATACACTGATCTAAACTTAATAAAGTATGCATGAGGAATACAAAAAGTCCTACAAGAACAAGCAGAAGTGAGTTTGCTGTCCATCTAAAAAATGAGGATGTGGACATGCAAACATGATAATGAGACATGATCCAGCAGTATTTTTATATAACGGAAATTTCAGGATGCAAACATACAGGACAATGGACATCAGCATGAAAACCTACAGAAAAATGGGGATAAGAGCATGTACACTTACACAAAAATGGGGATGCAATAATGCAAACCCACTAGATAACGGGGATACAAGCATGCAAACGCACGGGATAACGGGAATACGAGCATGCAAACGCACGGGATAACGGGAATACGAGCATGCAAACCCACGGGATAACGGGAATACGAGCATGCAAACGCACGGGATAACGGGAATACGAGCATGCAAACCCACGGGATAAACGGGGAAACAAGCATGCAAACGCACGGGATAACGGGAATACGAGCATGCAAACGCACGGGATAACGGGAATACGAGCATGCAAACCCACGGGATAACGGGAAAACGAGCATGCAAACCCACGGGATAATGGGGATACGAGCATGCAAACCCACTGGATAACTGGGATACGAGCATGCAAACCCACATAGTAACGGGAATACGAGCATTCAAACCCACATAGTAACGGGAATACGAGCATGCAACCCAAATAGTAACGGGAATACGAGCATGCAAACCCACGGGATAATGGGGATACGAGCATGCAAACCCACATAGTAACGGGAACACGAGCATGCAAACCTACATAGTAACGAGAATACGATCATGCAAACCCACGGGATAACGGGAATACGAGCATGCAAACCCACATAGTAACGGCAATACGAGCATGCAAACAATTATGGGGATACGAGATTGCTAACCTTTATAACAATGGGAGAAACGAGCATGCAAACCTATAACAATGGGAGAAACGAGCATGCAAACCTTCATAATGATGGGGATACCAGATTGCTAACCTTTATAACACTGGGAGAAACGAGCATGCAAACCTACATAATAATACGGATACGAAATTGCTAACCTTTTTAACAATAGGAGAAACGAGCATGGAAACCTACATAACAATACGGATACGAAATTGCTAACCTTCTTAACAATAGGAGAAACGAGCATGCAAACCTACATAATAATACGGATACGAAATTGCTAACCTTCTTAACAATAGGAGAAACGAGCATGGAAACCTACATAACAATACGGATACGAGATTGCTAACCTTTTTAACAATGGGAGAAACGAGCATGCAAACCTCATAATAATGAGGATACGACATTGCTAACCTTTATAACAATGGGAGAAACGAGCATGCAAACCTACATAATGATGGGGATACGAGATTGCTAACCTTTTTAACAATGGGAGAAACGAGCATGCAAACCTACATAATAATACGGATACGAGATTGCTAACCTTTATAACAATGGGAGAAACGAGCATGCAAACCTACATATTGATGGGGATACGAGATTGCTAACCTGTATAACAATGGGAGAAACGAGCATGCAAACCTATAACAATGGGAGAAACGAGCATGCAAACCTACATAATAATACGAATACGAGATTGCTTACTTTTATAAAAATGGAGGAAACGAGCATGGAAACCTACATAATGATGGGGATACGAGGACGCTAACCTTTTTAACAATGTGGGAAACGAGCATGGAAACTTACATAATAATGGCGATACGAACAGGTACACGTACAGAAAACGGAGTTACGAGCATGCAAACTTGCATAATAATGTAGATAAGAGCGTACAAACCTACATAATTATGCGGATACAAGCATGCAAACCTACGTAATAATGGAGATAAGAGCATACCAACCTACAGGATTAGGGGAATGTATTTCTATAGAATGAGCATCATAACCACACTATAATCAATGCTAGCAGCTCGAAACAAAATATTGTATCGTCCATTGTAGATTGATATACCACTAGATGCATAATATATACAATATTTGATACCGAGACCACAGGTACGCCTACCTAGCTAGCTGAATACATGGAAACACTACTACTTTTCGCAAATCATCGACACTTAGCAATTTACTACCACTTTCGATTTTGCCGCTAATCCGTATTAAGATGTACATGTAGGTATTAAAGAAGCAAGTGAAGAGGAGGAAGTGGAAAGTATGGGTCATTCAATAAACATATTTGGATGGTGTAAAAGTAGGATTTTGTATTTTAATAAATTTTAAGCGAAAACTAGAAAACCTAGATTTTGACGTTATTTTGAGTGATGTTACGTACGAACAATATAAATCAATTACTATATAAAAACGTGATTTCTTATAACATGTGTCCTCCTTGTGTAAGATGTAAATACTTAATATATTTATAAGTTGTAAACTTAAAAACGTTTAAAAAATATCTGACAATAAGTTATGGATTTTGCTATTAAGTGTGTAGCTATACGCATAAAATAACGCTTCTTTAAGTGTCGCTGGTCCAATCGACTTTTTAAATGCGCCATATTTACCGATTATTTACTTATAAATCGAGTAGCACGAACGTACGAACGTCTAATAGGTTAGTTTTGCAGCTGTAGAAACCTTTGAAAAGATATAAGTCATTCATAAGGTATGCTGTCAGCCTGCTATAACGAGACTGTAAGTGTATCGGTTTGAAGTGAAAATTATTTTAGATACATGCATAATTATCCCTTGATACACGCTTACTTTGTCTATACAAAAAGAAAGAAAGAAATTGGAATATTGGTTTGTCGTCCGCTAATTTGTTTTTCAAGTGTATACTCCATTCGATGAATTTTGGAATTCGATCTGTTAATTTATTTAAATGTTATAATATTTAAATAAACGAACATATCGAATTATAAAATTAATCGAATGGTGTATACGAATAATATTCTTCCCCAAAATGTTCGAGTTGAACTGGACAATTCTGAACACATAAACTGTGGGTGATTAATGGATGTTTTGGATCCATACAGGATTCATAGTCCAGTTATAACAACGCCTTTATGTTACGTATATATAGTATGCAGTATTAAATCTTGCCTAACAACAAATGTAGATCTATATTCTAAACTTAACAAACTTAATTCACGGTATGTATTTTGTTTAAAAATTATACAATACTGTATTTGGGTCACAAAAACACGTTTACCGGTTACATTTTTACACCATATGCCCTCTTACTACCTGTTTGTTGTGTTATCATATATGGGTTCAAACCAAGAAAAAAGTATATATAGTTAACTTTTATGGCCACATACTTGGGTTAGACTTTAACGCGTCCAGTGATTGAATTTGTTATCATTATATAGAAACACGATTTACTTTTCTTTTTTTCCGTTCCGTATAGTTTATTATCCTCGACAATAGATGTGCAGGGGTCGAGGGCATCCCCCTCCACGCCGTACATTATACATTAAATGCATGCACAATTTTACATGTATAATATAAACAAGTGTCGTCCACAACATAGAAAATAGATATTCAGTGTTCAAGTGATGGTGTACTTGTGTTTCTTAATTTGATAAATCAGTTATTTTTATTTCGGTTTTCGAATGCTAAATGGGAATCCGTTAGTTAGAAACCATTTTCGTAAACCTATTATAACTTATTAATGACATTATTAACAGACGTGCACTTTTACAACGTACCGATAATGCATAATTCCGTGTATTGTTTTACAGGGGTGCCTGGTATGATTCTTAAGGCCCTCTTTATAGCCATCTGGAACTTCCTCGTCTTTATCTAAGAGTAAGACCAAAATTCGTACCTCATTTTCGAATGGCATGGTTAGCTATAATGTATTATGTTTTGTTGTTTTTCCATGACCGTGTGCTTTATTGACAGCTTTTTTATTAATATAATCCCTCGGCAAGATAATGCTTTAAGACGTCATTATACTTATCTTAGTTTTATGTTTGGTATTTACATATAAAAATATTATACAACATTTTACCGATACCGACAGGGTTAAAGTTTCAGTGTTATCATCATAAACAGAAATAATAAAGCTTCAGTGAACATCAATGCCGATTGCGTGTATGCAAATTCGTCAAAAAGTTAAATTTAGTAGAAAGACTCATCAGTTTGATACTATAATTATAGTGTTGCAAAAATTCGAAACCCAAACCTTGCATTGCCTCCAATTGAGTGTATGTACGTATTGGAGCAAAGAAAGGGCCGGATTGCTGGCGGAGGTTACAGAGCTAAAACGGCGCCTGCACCAAGTGACGCTCGAGAGGGACGAAGCACAGACACGGTACATCCCAGTGTAAAATACCATACATATTGTATAGTATACTTTATAAACACTTGCATTTAGTAACTGAGGTCACGCAACTACAATAACTACTCGGCAGATTTTGCGACATTTAGCATTATGCTTCAATATTGATGTAGAAAAGTAAAGTACTTTCAAAATATCACAAAGAATACCGTCAATAAGCAGACACGTAAAACGCAATTTAGGGAAAGATCTATGATCAGAAAAGGTACAGGGTGCTGCTAAAAAGGAGCAGGTGGGAGAGTCGTCTCTGTTCCTTGGCATTTTCTTATAAAATGGTTAATAAAGGGATTTGATGTATATAATGCTTCTAATTAAGGTTTTCAATATGTTCAATTTATTTATGATTGTAAATTTGCAAACATATATTGAATTATAAACAGATTTTCAACATTTCTGTTTTGAACAGTCCAGAAGGGCAGCAGGGGGGAACCAAAAAGGGGCAGGGTGTAGCACCCTGCTATTACGCCCTAGATCTTTCCCTGTAAATTATTCGTCTAGCAACATATTATAATATATCCATGTTATAATAACGCTACTCAAGTGATAAATGAGTAGTCCTAGTAACTTGTTGCACTAGAAGGGGATTGTGAACATTATCTCGTGACAAAGGTAAAAGTTCAGAGTAAATATATGTTGTCCAATAGAAACTCGTAATATTCATTTCATACTTATGCCTAATTCTTTGTTTCAGATATAGTGCCACAATGTCGCCGAAACTGAGATCGAGACAACAACCTGTACATCGCCGACCTCAGTGACCTCAGTGACCAGTGAACACCAGAAAAACGGGCGAAGATGTTCAGTGAGTTGTACTACAAAGAGTGGGCCACAGCCTACACGGCATTGCTGTGTCAACCGCAGAGAACGTAAAACAATCAATTGACTTTGGCTATTTACATATAAATACTGTATCTGCTTGCATGCTATTTCTTTCACCTATTTATACGAAATAAGCGTATAAAACTAAAATGTATGGGCTTCATAAATCATTATCATCCGTGTAGCCTCTTATTAGCGTCTTCTAATTTAGGTCAATGGATTGAGGAGGAACGAAAATAACAAAGCATGTCAGCCATGTTCCATGAGTGCTTATATATATATATATATATATATGGGGGTTTTCATTTCTCAACCCCAAATAATTTAAGTTTCATAAAGATTATTGTGCAAAAAAATCGTTTAAATATCATTTCATTCATTATTCAAAGTAACGTACGTGTACTGCAATGCTCAGATAAAAGTTTATGGACAGAATATTTCCCAGAGGTTTTCCATGACGGAGGACAAGGTTTGTTAGCTTTTAACCTGCTAAATAAGCAATGTTTTTGGACCAGCCAAATAACAAAGTGATGTTCTCAATTTTTTAAATAAATAATAATTTATTTACCATTTTAAGACATTTAATTTGTTTGTGCTATTTGAATGGAACATAGTAGGAGATCGGTAAGCTGAAACTTTTTATTTATGAATGACAAAATAAAATAAAATATTACGTAGTACGTCCAACATCAAAAAGTAAAGATGCAAGTTTTAAATAATATGTATCATATTAATCGATATAATATCCATTAAAAAATTAATAACGTATTTCTTAAAACATATAATAATATAAACTTGTAATAATATTCTTGCAATAAGGCGTAAAAATGTTATTGGTTTCCGCTTACCCGACCCCCCCCCCCCCCCTTTTTTTCCCGCCAACCCTTACAGTTTTTTTTTGCCTATCAATCATGAACTTTTTCCGATTTTCGGGATAAAAGAGCAGTTTTCGCTTATATTATAAGTTTCTTGTAAGAAATCTCTTTTTCTATGACCTTATTTGTAGTTAAGTTTTTTGGAAAAGTAAGCGCAAATCAACCTTTATTTTTGCCTAAGCACTGACTTGCGTTGCTCAGGGAGTTTGGACCTCAAAGTCCCTGGTTCGACCACTGAATGTATTACTGTCTAGATTTGGGTCTCTAACATGTATAACATGGTTACATATAATTTCACAGTTTATTTTGTAACATGCGGTCATGCACTCGTGTTAAATTTCAGATTTCATTTACTGACAATGTTCGTGGATGTTTTGAATAAGATAAATTTACATGTGGAAATGTTACGTAATATGTTTATAATAATGCATGGTTTCAGACTGATTAAGATTTTATAACTTAATTTCAGGATCGGAGAAAAAAGTGGATATTAGGCAACGCATAAGCATTTGAACAGGTATATTCGTGCCACGTTCTATGTGATGTATTTTCCAATCTGATAATGTATTTACATTCATGTTTTTGTACATAAACACAATAATTTCCGAATGTGTTTAATATAAATGTAAATATAAACAAAGGAAGTCCGCAACGATATAACAGATTACTGCGGACTTCCGTTGTTTGTATTTAATGAATATAACGTTTTGTTCAGAACATCGAACATTTCCTAGTAGGCAAGTCAGCAGGCCCTATTACTCGAAATGTGCCGAGTAATCCAAGAGTAAGATTTTACCTAGCTAAGTGTGTCCGACACTGCCTGCTGATGGCCGCCTGCGACCCGCCTGTCGTCGTGGAGTGCCCGGGCAGGCCAGCACTGGGGCTGGAGGAACGAGGTCTGAACCTGAACTGATTTTAAAATGTCTCGGGGTAACCTTGCAAATGAAATGGAAATTTCGTAACTGTATAGAATGAAAACAGGTGAAAGTGATTTCAATGTCGCGCGAATAATCTTTTTGTGTGTTTTACACGTCATTCAATCGATTATTATAACAAAAATTAGCATGGCTATCAAAAGGTCCCAGGTTCGATCCCTTTACGCGACATTAACATACCTTGTGTTGATTCAGTGGATTGCATGTATACCGTTTTCACTGTTGGATTCATTGGTTGGTATAGGCATAGGTATAGGCATAAATTGCGAGTAAATAATTCATTTGAAAAAGCACCACATTACTTCAAATCAATTCACATATTTTTTTAATAAAAATAATTAATCACTTTATTAAATGTTTGCATGAAATGTTCTGTTTATTTTATATTTTAAACTACATTTTTTGTGTTTATTTATTAAACGTTAACGCCTCAAAAACCCTCATTGCGCATACTGCTAATCTATTTTCTTTGTGCATAGTAAACAATTGAATATAACAAAGATACTCATTTTACGGTAATAGATATGATTTAAAAAATATTATTCCAGCAAATGATTGACAACCAAGTTAACTGTTTATCATCACACGTCATGGAATTTTTTGTTTTGTCAATATACTTCAATTTAGGATACAAATAGATTTTTATTATTTTCGAGAAAGTGTTGATTTAAGCAGAACATGTGCCTTTAAACAGTATAAGTTTATTAGGTTGGTCAAGTAAAGTGTCAGTTTATATTCAAAATAAAATTTATATTTTTTTTGTTGACACATGCAGTGCTTGACGTTAAACAACAAATGGAAGGGAACAACTCAATTTCCGTGGGTCCCTGGATGCAGTTGAACAAAGTCGTCTACAAGGAATACACGTGCCGAGGGAAGTACGTGGATTATGTCGTCTGGCCTGCCATGTACGTCAATAAAGGCGGAAAGCTGTTGGCGAGGGCGTGGCTCAAGGTACAGAGGAGAAGACTCCTTCCCAACAGACGCGACCGTGGATTTGGTAGAAATAGGAGATTATTCGAGGGTATAATCCTGTGAACAGTTTCGTGTTAAAAATAAGCGTATATAGTGAAGCGGGGGTTAATTTACACAAGGAGAAGCAATTTCATTTGTTGTATTTGTCATTAGGGTGCAGTCAAGGGGGCGGCTCCAGGATTTCAGGTTAGGCGGACGTAAACTTTTGATCGTGCAGTTATAACCCTTATGTTGTCTGTGGGTCTGTAGTGATCAACTACACTTTGCACATCATCATCATCATCATCATCATCATCATCAAATGCATTTTGTTTAACAGAATACAATAATATTTTCACCGTATTATTCGAAGGACATGTTGTGTTACGCACCTGTTTTGGCACTAAATTGCCCTTGTTTGATGTGCGTGTCCACTAAATACGTACATGTATTTTAAATTCAATGTTATATACATCAGGAACATCTTTAAACATGTAAAGAACGTAGCTTACTATTTTCAAACTCACATGCATCGATAATTATTTGTAATATTTGTTTACCTAAGTGTAATGGTCTCTTTTTGAAGTAAGTGTCATTAAATAACTCACACGTTCACAGTCATGCTCATCAATTGTTCACAGTTATGCTCATCAATTGTTTTCAAATGTGCTATGCACTGTGTTTTTTCGAACTAACGGACAGACAGACGAACATGTTTTTTTTACACAAAATATTGTGAAAGATATTGGTATCGTGGTATGATTGCGTTGTGAACTAATAAGGTTACTGGCAAGTAATGCCGACTTGGTGTCACTGAATTTCGCTGACATATGGTGCCGGGAAAAATGTTAAATCGCCAAGAATTGGAGCCACCCTCTACTGTATCATATCTTTCGTATGAATGCATAAAACAATATGACATTTGGTGTGATTGCTAATGGAACGTTGAACAAGAAGTTTGTCGATTTAGATTTGTGGGAATTATTTATTGAGATAAAACTGTTTAAACTCGAAAGTTGTCATTGATTTGACTTGAATATCGACTTTAAATCTTATTTATTCGAAAAGTATCAGGTCTTTTATGTGGTATATCCTGTACCAACGGTTTATTGCATCTGACACCTTTATATAATATCTAAATTTATACAAGAAAACAATATCATCCACAAATAAAGGTACATGTATATATACCCATTGTCTATCATTTTCGCTGAGCTTTGGCGCCGGTACTACGGTGTACGTTAGGAATCATAGGGCGCGGGCTAGGTCGGGTATGTTTTACTGAAGGTAATAAGGATCTTGTAAAAGCTGAGCATATTTATCCAGTTTTTACCGTTTTATAGACGCCCATATATGTATGGTCCGGGAGTTTTAGTTTTAAGGTCCGGATGCGCCTCCCCCCTGGATCCGCTAGCGTCAGTCTGACTGATTGAAACATTATTCGTATGTATTGCAGTTTTTTTGTGCATGGATTATTATTTAAATAACGTCGTTCTGCGCAAATTGTTTGTTTGGCCCTTTTCTTGTTTACACTTTAACGTCAGATTTGGGGTAAATTATATAAACATAGTATGCACATTAATATTCACATGTCAGAATAGCGAAGTTGGTTGCAGCGCTGTCTTCTGTCATTTGTTCTTACGACTCCGTCGTCATGAGTTCAATACCGATTCTGGTTTTCTTATTTTTAAGTATTTTTTTTTATTGGTTTCTATCAAAATTCTCATAATGTAGTAAATCATTCATACGTTATTTGTGTATATGCATTTGTATTGCTAATAACATTAAAATTGCTGAAGGAAATTACATTTTCGTTGACATAGTACCTTTAAATCAGTTCTTTGTAAATAAAATTAGAGTTTCTGTATACCGGTACATGTATTTCATTATCATATCTATCATATTTAACTAGATCTACTACTACATTTACTACCAGTAGTAGTATTTATAAATGTGGCACGACGTTATTACTTACATATGATGCATTTTACTTTACATGTATATCCAATTTAGTAAACAAGACAGCGCTTACGTTTTCCTTGTTTGATAAATAATGTCCAATAGCATAAAAAAGTAACAATAAATTGTATATAAAACAAACATAACACTTATATACATGAAAAGTGTATTTATGGTCACGTAAGTAAAAAAAAGGGTATCAAAAAACACACACTTATGTCCGAATTATATCTAACAATTATCTTTCATTCAAATAAGTACATCTTAATCTCTATGGTCAAGTACTTAACATAACTAGATATATTTACGAATACAGTGCACGTCCTTTGTTTTCCGCATAGTCTAACATGTATGTACACAAGAACATAAATAATAAAATACTTAATACAGCACATAATGTGTTATATTTACTACCAATTGGTTGTTCAAGATAAATAACGTACCCGGTACGTCGTTATCGTGTACGCTGTTGACGTTTAAGACACAAAAGGTACCATGTACTCGTCACATACAATTTGTGTGTTCTCAGGAAGGATTTCATTAATTTTGGACTATTTCGCCTCAGAATATGGTAAAGTGAAATAGTCCCACCAGTGGACTTTTCTCCGTCTGCTGGCCGTATATGGTAAAAGGCTGTCCGGCAGGGGGCGTTGTCACCGTGCCCTCGAACACGTGATTCTCGTCCATCTCGAGATCCTTGTACATTAGGCTCGCCTTTACGATGTTCTCACATCCCATCACTACGGTGATGGTGGAGTTCGCAGGGAGGTCCTTCCACAGAGGCTTGAAAAGGGTACACTTCAAATCCAGAGCCGCGTCGAACGCGACCGGAAATCCGGAGTGCACGTGACTAGCCTGGTTACAGTCGATTAGAAATGTAGCGACCGGTCTAAAATTTCCGGCGTCGTCTTCTTTTCCAAACAGCGTAAATTTGTAATACCCTTCGAACGGAAATCGCATTTTGATAGAAATCCCGCGATCCTTTGCAGTAACAAGGCAGAAGTTAGTGAGGTCTGCTTTTTCGTCGATGTGTTCAAGTTTGGTCATACATTTTACGCTGCGTTTCGTTTTAATAGGCAAAATCATTTCGCCCGAGTTACAAGCGTACTCACAACACTTAGTTATCTCGGAACTGAATCCGAACTTTTGATAGTTCGGCACTGCGCCGTATATTCGGAAATTTGGAGGAAATTGGCGGAGTTCCTCGAGTACGTCGACGCACTTCAGAATGTAGGTGACCAGGACCTCGGACTTGCCGGCAGCGTCCAGACTTTTCTGACCGTAAATGTTCAGCAGGTAGTCCACCTGCTCCGGTGGCCGTAGTGTGATCTTGAGGGTCCGGTTATTTAGTTTACACGCGAAGAAGAACTGGTCCAGGTTTCGGCTGCCATCCTTCCTCTGAAGAAAACGCGCAGTTACTATGTACTTAATTTTGCACATAAATTAGATAATCAAGTAATCAACATGTTACCTTAATCGAGTTTGGTGCGCATGGTCAAATGTTAGAAAATAATTTATTGGCAATGGCAACAGTGTCGGTCATGCCAAATTTCTGTATACCGGTATTTATTGAACGTAACTGACTGTAACTGTGCATTAAATTTGTCGGAGCACATAGCAGTATGTTTGTGCTATAAAATCTATAAAATAGAAATTATAACGTGACATTCCCCATATAAATGTTATTGGTAATTCGCGGTAATGTTCTAGTTAGTGCCTTTTTGCAGCGTGTGGTTAATTGACCGTAAGAAACATGACCTAAGTTTGGGTAATTTAAAAAGTTATTTAAAAATCACATGCTTTTTCCCACCTGAAACTGTACGGAGTACTCCTCAAGGATGTCGGCGACCTCCTGCAGCTGGATCTCGATTTCGCGTCTCACCGTGATGATGTGGTGCTGCGTGTGCGTCACTGGCTTCACGTCCCACTCCAGCGCCGCGCGCTCCAGCTTCAGTCTGAAACAATTGCGCATGCTCGTGTGGTATCCAGTAGCAACGGTTTCATGTTGAGTTTGTAGTTTATGGACTTCGGGGAAGATTTAGGAAACTTTTAAAATTTAAAATTTTATTATTGGATTTCCTGTCAAATAAACACATTGTTTGAATATTTTGACACAGAAATTGCAACATAATTCCAGGTGTTTTTATGTTTACTATTTTTCACACAAATATTTCAAAGCATAGTGATTGAAACACATATCTAATTTTGACTTATTTTAAACTTAAATTAAGAATATTTTAAGAATATGTATAAATATGGACTCAGAAAAGTTTCAGGGTGTATAGACAACTATGGAAATATTTTTATCCCATCATCATGCCTGCATTGACGCAATAACACCCCGTGGGATAAACTTAGCTTTATTATATACCTGTTTAAAATCTTAACAAAATACATGCTGTATCAATCGGTGAATTACGTGTCGTCAGAAACAAAATCCCGTATTATGCTACTCGCTATTTTTCCGATCCCATACTAGCCGGACTACTTTTTTTTAATGACGTCATCATCGTAAACAAATGTAATTTATACCTACAATGATTAGTCATCATTGTAGTTTTTAAACAAATACAATAAGGTAAATGCACTTTTGAAGTTTATCGTGGTATATAATAAAAGGAATATTACGCTAGTCAATTGTTCCAAGAGTATGTATTAGTCTTGTGGCTTGCGTTATTTCGTATCACACTCGAGGCTCCGCCTCTCGTGTGATACGTCATCACACAAGCCACTCGACTAATACATACTCTTGGAACAACTGACTAGCGTAATATTCCGTATGTATTCCACATTGTTGAATACAGCAAACACGCGCAGTATAATGACGTCATTTTGTTTATTTTCGTGAAGACATTTAATGTTTTTCGTGTTATTCAGTGATTTTCTTTCGTTTATTTTCAAAAGAAAGACAGAAAATGATGGAATAAATAGAATACCTGGTAAGTGTTGAATAAAGATAAGTTTATTTGCTCGGCTCGAAAACCTAAACCAATCGCCAAGGCTCGTGGTTTAGGTTTTCTAAGCCTCGCTAAATAACCTTATCTGTATTCAACACTTGTCGTTGAATGCATGCCAGTTGTGAGGGCATTACATAGGTTGTGCAATTTAAGCTATATTATTTAGGACTGAAAAACATGATGTACCGTAATCGACGATGGTACATTTGGCCTTGTATGCGTTAATGCTGAGAGTGCATATTCACGACTCACCTCTGATTGAAGGAGTTGGCGCTAACAGGTGAGGCCAGGAGCTGCCACTTGGCGCTGGCCCGCAGGTCGTTGTCCATGAACGGGAAGTGGTCGACAATCATCTTGTCCGGGTCCACGATGAAATAAAACTCCTTTAACACGTAAGAAGGAAAATACCGGTACTAGGAAAATACGTATGTCAAAAGCGTTTAGAGTAATGGTATGCGATCATGTTATTGATATTAAATGCATGCAACTGTGATAAAGAAAAACACTATGACATACGTGGATTACATGAAAAACGACGATACTTCAAAGCTTTTATTGTGTAGGTGCTTTAGCTTTTTTGTCTGGCAAAACTTAATACAATTAAGTATTAATTGTAGATAATTCACTAGTCTTACTGTATAACATAAATAAGGTGCTGGCCAATAACTTGAAGGCACGTGAGCTTCATTCCTCTGGTACACGCGTACGGAAATACAAGTTTCGCTCCTCGGAACTGTTTCTCACCTGAAACTGCCGGTTCCAGTTCCGCTTCCGGTCTACGAGCCCGGATCCCCAGGCGCAGTCGATGAAGAACCAGTTTTTGTTGATGTAGACGGCGTTCCAGAAGTGCCAGAGGTGCGACTCGGTGAAGTTGATGATGTCTCCAATCTGGTACTCGTAGCCCTTGACGATACCCTGAATCACCTTCACAGGGATCCCCTCAAATCTGGCAAGCAAATCGTGACAAAATGGTGTACAAAATTCTTAGTAAGCAAACTTATCAAATTACAGAAATGAACTATCTGAAAGGTTGGAATCGCTGTTGCCATCACAACATTTATTGGTTAATAAAATGTGTTTCTATTTTCAATATTTCAACATTGGCATATCGAACAGTCACTGGTGGAAAGATAAGCATTAATACTAGTATTTAAAGTAATGTACCGGTAAATTCGTTCATATCATTGTCGTAACATTCTGTATTTCAGCTGATTTTATATTTCATTACGAATCGTTTCATCTGATTTTCTTTACTGGTAATGTCACGCACAGGAATTTTGAACTACATTAATACGTTAGATAGAGTTCCTGCATTCGCTATTTCGTTTCAGTAAATACAATCGTCATGTGAATTTTAAGAGACAATTGTGTGGGAATATTTTGGGAAACCTGAACAACAACAACAACCAACGCACCTGCACATCGCCTGCATCAGGTTGGCATAGCCCTCTGAGATAGTGAGGCCCGTCTGCAGTACCCCTTCCGGCTCCACTGACTGGAGCAGGGCCTCACCGTAATAGCCCTCCACATCAAACCTGCACGCATAGAATGGTAGGTTTAAATATAGTGCAGCTTATTCTTTGCCTGTTCATAAACATCAGAGATTGGTTTATCAACCGGTCTTATATCTTATCTTTAGTCCGGGATTATCAACGGAACTTACACACATTTTTAGGAAACGTTACCCTATACCCTTCTTCGTACGAGGATACGTATGCGTAGTGTTTACAATTTTAATGATAGGAAAACAACATAAAATGATTAAAAATTACTGAGTAATAAAAGATACAGATTGACAGCAATAACAAAGTCATACGCAATGCTGAATGTTATCCACCGGTAGAACATGCGCACGAGCTGCAGATGGTTTTCTGCACCCTCCTTCAGATACGTCACCAGTGACGCAATCGACTCACGCGCACGGAACGGCGCCTGGAGAAGGGAATCACTCATTCTGTTTAAAGATTGTTTGGCATTTCAAGTACATACACAACAATAACCATAAAAATACATTGTATTTTTGTTTTTATTACATATTAAAACGTTTAAACAAAATAAATTCACAGCAGAGTTACGATTCAGAAAATGCCCAAACTGCCACAAGTCACAAACAACGCGCATGCCACACGTGTAGTACTCAGCATTTTGACTTCTTAGCAGAATATGTTGTCATAAAATATATAATAGTAGATCTACTAACAAATCGGAGTAGACTAGTTTCTGAAATGATCTTAATGATCAATTTACATAATTAATGCTCTTGCTTATAAACAGACCGGTGCGTGACACTTGTCAGACTATAGCTAGTTCGTATTATCGATTGTTTTAACGTGTACGCTACCTTGACGGCGTGCTTGTCGAACAGGTTGAACTGGTGTGTGTTCTGCACGATGTCCCTCTTGCGGTAGGTGGGCGGCCGGGGCTCGGGGTTCTTGTCGAGGTCCTGCACGGCCCGGTCCTCGAACGCCCAGCCGGACTTCGTGACGCCGGTCAGATTGAACTTCTGTAACAAGTTGGCAAGAGTTGAATGAAGTCTCATAACATTGATGTGCTTTTTATAACTAGAATTTGTTTGTTTTTTCCGTGTAAGAGATGTTCTACAGTGTTTTGTACTTTGTTTTGAGGCATACTAAAATATATTTCATTATTATTGTTCTTACAAATGTTTGTACATGTATGTTTGTCAAAAACCATAACAGTATATAGTTCCGTACATTTTATCCTTTAAATTCTGACAGAGTTACGCTTTATAGCGGACACACAGGAATCATACCTGCCTCGTGCAATTACGTGTCACTACCGAGACATGTCTGCGGAATATAAAACTTCACTATGGGGGTTTGGATACTTGACAGACATATCACGTATCCCGGGCTACCGTAATCTAGTACATCCATGAATTGAGACCTGTGGCACAGGACTCGTAACTCATTCAGTGCTACCTGCACTCGAGAACGACATACCGCAGGGTTGTGTACTTTGGGCTGATGCGCCACGTTGACTCTCTCCTTCGTTTCGGGCTCGAACACAAAGTTGCCGTTGGTGTCGATGTTCTGTTGCTGTAGAAACTCCTCCTGTAGCTGCTCCTCTCGCAGGATCCTGTTGGCCTTCTCCTCCATGGCAATCAGTTCCTGGTGCTTCTTCGCGACCTGGAACAGTCCGTGCGTCAGTCAATACAGTCAGCAGTTCTATAAGTGTCATCGTCGTTGAGCCATTATCATAACCATCATTATCAGCAGCAGGAGTATTTTCATGATTGTCAATCTCATCCCCATCATCATCGTCAACAGCAGCAGAGGCAGCAGCAACAGCAAAGTGATAAGAATTGTTATTTTGTCGGCATCGACAAGAACAAAAACAACGATTATTACAGTTTTAAGCAACAATATTGTCATGGCGGCATATATACAGTGTATAATAAAATACAACTATGTAATGCAACAGATTCTACTTCACGTTAGGCCACAACAAATTGATCAGTTGTTCTACGGATTTTGTCCAAAAAAAATTGGAGCGAGCGAGCGAAATAAAAATAAAAATATTTTTTTTTTTCCATTTTCGATAAAATCGGAGCTGAGCGAAAAGCGCACAATAAAAAAAAATCCTATCTTGCCCATAGTGATTAAAAATTACTGCCAAACGCCATCATAACTTGATATCTTGTCAATTATTTCCTGCTCTAGTCCATAAATTGTTGTCAAAATCAATATATATGTAATAAACTAAGCAACTAATGTCTCCATTTCTTCTTCGACCATGTCCTACAAAGGGTTTTGTGCAACAAGTCTTCAATAGTGATTCTGCTATCAAATTAATACCCGGCAGTAAATACTAAATAGCCATATCTTAACTATAAGAAAGTAGACCTTATACAAGGTAATTGTCATTATCAAAATATATATTTGATACACCAAGTCATTCACTATCAACAGTTTAATAACATGAATATGAAATGTCATGCAATAAATAGATAACAATTTAGGGGAATGATCAGTATAAGTTCTGTATCTTTAAATGACACGACGAAACAACTTGACGCCACCATTTTTTAAAAACGTAAACCAGGGCTCACACTGGCTCTTATTTTTCTTGAGCCAATTTTTTAATCGACTCGCAACATCGTTGCGTGTTTCCATGTCAGGGAATGGTTATATCTTATTGTTTTAATTGTTATAAACTTCTACTTCACTGTGCTGTATATTAATTGCATTATGGCATTAACAAAAGCATTAGTATATTTAGATTTTTATATTAACATTTTTGTTAATTGTTCATTGCAGTAAACTTGGATAATTATTTTTATTTAAACATACACTCTTAAAATATCTACAAGATGTTAAAAAAATGGATCCAAAAATAAATTGAAAGTAATAACTAAAATAATGAACTGGCTTGCCCTGTTAAATGTACCTTAATATATAAAAGCTGCACAAAATGTACACCAAACAGATACGTTCAATTTATAAAATGGACATGTCAAAAACAACTTATATGTGTGTCGCCGCAAAGTGCCTTATTCACGTCTATATCAGTACAAATTGCTTGTTATGATTTGGGGACACCACGAAGTGGGCGTTTAACGTAAAATGAGACTCGTTGATGAAAACTTCATTTAAAAAAATCGGGTGCGGGGCAAAATTATATGTGCGGGCGCAAAAAAAAGATATATATTTTTTTTCGATTTACGATTTTAAGGTGCGGCAAATCCGACGAACATCTGATCAATTTGTTGTGGCCTTACAGTATATACGTATGAAAAGGCTCAATGTCACCCCTTAAAATTCGTAACTAGACCAATTCCACGCATAATATAATAATTATTAGTTTTAAAGACATTCGTGATATACATTATGGCGGCACATACCTCGGCCTGAATGCGCGCCTGCTCAAGTTTGAACTTCTTCTCCTCATCCTTGACGAGCCGGAAGTTGTGCATTTCCTGGCTGCGCTTCTCCTTGAGCCGCTCATCCTGTATCCGCCGCAGCTCCCGGTTCTTCATCTGGCGCTCGAACGACAGCTCCTCCGCCGCCCTCGCCTTCTGGTCCTCCTGTTGGGAGATCGGACGCAGTGTGTTGGAATGATGTTTATACATATCTGGGGTCGTATTTTATAAACAGCATGTACATTCTAAATACTGAACTTTAAAAAAAAACATAATTTTCTTTAACTTTGTACTATTGTTCCATACATTCCATGTACGTGAGAACTGCTAAGGTTTTACACAAGTTTGAATGTATTTTCTAAATAAAATAAAATAAAAACACATTTTATTTTATGTTTCAAGCATATTAAGAATACATTATTGTGGAAATTATGTTCAATCAATTATTTGCACTTGCTTGTGAAAGTAATCGGCCTTGTGTTTAATCGGGAATAGCAATTCTAAGTAACTGGATTCTCAATAGTACCAACAAAGGCGATGGCAGGTGGTGACAACTCTGCGTGTTGTACTGACCACAAACATCCTGCTGTACACAAACGATTCGTGGCAAACCTTAATAAAGCCGTTGGTCTGCCCGGTCCGACCGTGGTACTGCACCAGAGTGGGCTCCTGTATAGTGAAGTCATCGTCGTCCAGGTCCGATAATTCCGTCATCATCACCTGGTTGGATTGCTTGGCCCTTTGTTTCGGTCTTCCCGCCGGCGGCGGCTGATTTAAACCCGACGAGCTGCTGCCCATGATTATATCCGTGCTATGGTGTATGTACGATGTATCTGTTTAGTTAAAAAAAACCTCTCGTTTTGCTTGATCTTGTCAAGGTATCCGAGATATCTCGGTCAGACCCAATGACGTTATAGTTCGTATTGAACAGTTACGAAATAAATATGTATTAACATGTTTTTTTTTATCGCGTATGTTATTTCACTGATTGTAAAATTGGTGGGTTAACCCACCGTCGCTGGTAAGGAGTCTACCCAACAACCAGTCAGAAAAGAACATCAAAGGAAACGAAACCGTCGGTAGCACAGTTAGTTAGTTGCTCTTTTCTATAGACTATTCCGATTCAGTAAAAACCAACCACTAATGTCACTAACTTGCATCATGTCTACTTTTATATTTCCTCAAACAAGAAAGTTCCTTCTTTTTAAAATAGATCTAAACGGTTCCACCTTGAATGGCCATTTATTTGAGTAATTAAAAAACAAACACTTACGACCATTGAAAACATGAAACACATTTTGATATAAAAAAGTGTAACATACGGGTATTTTATTTCAATAACAAACGCAACTCCATTTATTTCAATAACAAACGCAACTCCATTGTGAAAACATGAAACACATTTTGATATAAAAAAGTGTAACATACGGGTATTTTATTTCAATAACAAACGCAACTCCATTGTTTTGGCTGTTTTAAAAGAGTAACTGAACCGCCACGAAATCGACACCAGGCTTTGATTAGGTGACAGTGTGTATACATAAAGATTTGTTAACCTTATGTGGTATTTTCTGAACTCATGTTAAGTGAATCAGTCTCCACTGTAGACTTTCTGGTCTCGACTTATATTATTTAATCGACGTTTTATTCCCCCCCCCCCCCCGGGTGTGTGGGGGGGGGAGCGGCGGACTGATCCAGGGGAATTTGACTAATTCAATTTGTGGGGTCTAATTCCCCACCCTAAAGCCGATAATTTTTGTCTAAATTCCCTCAGTGGGAAATGCTATAGGGGTATCAAATGGCCCGGGGTGGGGGGGAATATTACCGGGATCTAAAATCCCGACCGGTCTATATCCCCGGGACCCGGAGTCATACGGCGTGTCAAATTTCCGGCTGTCGGGAATCGATTTCACTCTCAAGTCCCGTATATGCCCGCCGCTCCGCCCCCCCGGGGGGGGGGGGGGGATATTGATAGGTGCATATCATTCACAGAATTTATGTTGTTTTTATTTCGTTTGTTTTTCATAAGAGGCCATTTTTCGCCGCCATATTTGTGCCCTCGACCTGTAACGACATGCACACACGTCTCAAGTATGGAAGCCCATTGCTGACATCAAATCCGTGTTTGTGGAGCCGACTCGGTGCATGGTGACCGTGAAGTTAAAGGGGAATTACATCACAATAGTGTGTATATATAGCTTTGGTACACTAAAAGCAAGTAGTATTTGTGTGTATATATAGCTTTGATACACTAAAAGCAACTAGTATTTGTGTGTATATATAGCTTTGATACACTAAAAGCAACTAGTATTTGTTGCATACAAAATATAAACTAACGTGAAAATGGCGATCCTACTTTTTCAAGTTGGTTTACAATTTGCATATGAATACAAATTCATTTCATTCTATCAACCTTATATATGTGTATATTACTGATTAATTGTACATGTATTGCAATTTTTATGGGTATGTCGCTTTAATAATCGTTTTGAGAAAAGGGATAAAATTGAGTCATTTAATATGACTAAAAATAATAACAGACAACGTTGAGGATTTTAAGAAACTAGCTGCTTGCATAAACCGCGTGTTTCTTTCATTTATTATAGCATTCAAATACATCGGTAATACAGTTTGCTTTATTCAGTTGAATGAGAAATTAAACGGAATATTTTAATTACTTTAATTACTATACAACTAAGTTCAAATACATATGTCTTCTGGATAAATGTACATGGCTAACCCTTGCTGAAATACAGGATTTGCCATGGGCAAGACCAAAAGGAGAATATTTCTAGGTACTAGAATAATCGGACCACTACATATAAATGTTGAATATTTTCGATTAAACAACCTAAAACATTTAATGCCTTTTAGTCGCAACACAACAAACAAAGCAAATAGCATCAATGTAGCCAAACATGTTTTAACAATTATGGAATAGCATTTTTGTTTTATTTTTGTACTCAATTCGTGTGGTATTACATATTTAGTTACCCAATTATGTACAAATGCTTTCATTTCATGTGTGTACATCTTTAACAAATGATTAATGTCCCAAAAATATTGTACTTACATAAATCTCAACTATTAGAACAAATTAGTGTCTATGCATAAGAATCAAAATGAATTAATATACATTACACTGTAACACAAGCGTGACCATCAACAATTAACAACAAATAATACAGCATAAAATCAAAGCATCAGCCCTTTCTAACACTTAAACAGTACCCGTCTTGGAGACTTAGAATATATTGTGGCAGGGGCAGGCCCAATTTTGAACGAAGAAACATGAACGGTTTGTCCAAACAAAACTGCGTTATTAATAGCAAAATTACCCTAATAAATATCAGCATCTCATGATCTGGAATTAAGTAGGAGTAGCACTTGTTTCCCTTTGGTTTGCTAATTGACAGATCGATAAGATTGGATTTTCGACGAAGCCTCTAGCTTTTCCTTAAGTCAGAGCTTCATTGTTTGCCTTATAGGTCTTGTAAAAACAATCGTACCCTTTAAATAGTGCTTCCTGGGAGTTAGAAATGTGCGAAAATGGTTGAATACGGTTGTAAAAAAGCTTTATATTTTAATTTAGAAATGTCTCTTCAAAAAAATTGTTTTCAATGAACAAACCATTCATGATTCTTATTAAAATTTGTGTAAAATGCTAAACATTTAACAATGTTTCATTGCACAAATATTAAAAGTAATCCTTTCGAGAAAGAAACAAAAACCTGAAAAGTTCAATCATGTTAAAAAAGGCATTTTCTTTAGCAACATTCCTAAAATACATGCTTCCCAACTTCCCGTTTAAAATCATGATAATCTACCCATTAAACTGTTAATGTATTTTCAAATACCTCTGTTTAAAATGCATCGTGTAAAGACTTTTAATCTTTAAAACAATTCTAAAATCATCTTGGTTTATACAGAAAGTGGGAAAGCAAGTACATATGGGTTACCCATTTGCACTTTACAGCAAGTAAGGTTGGCTCAATAAAATATATCAAATTGTTAAAAATGAATAAAAATGAAGTTTTTGCATACTAGTGATTACCTTACCAGTAACAAATAAGAACTGTCAGAAGACAGCGCGCTCGCTCGCCTATTTGAAGTATTTCAGTTGGTACGTATTTTGGAAAGTGGATGGGGCATAAATTAATTGAAATACAAAACTGAGTTATGGCAATAGTTTCATAAATTAATCCAAGTTTCAACCTTATGTAGTTAATAACTTGTGAAGTTTTGAAGTTAAACAAGTTTGAATATAAACGTTTAACCAGAAAATCTTTCTGAAAACGGGGCATAACTCAAAAATGCAAAACAGAGTTATAGGGAGGTTGCCCCTGATAATGGAGTTGATGACAAAGATATGTTCCTATTTTAAATTGAATAACTTGTGTAGTTCGGAAGTTAGAGAAGTTTTAAATATATACTTTAACCAGAAAATCTATGTGAAAAAGGGGCATAACTGTTAAGCAGAGTTATAGGGAATGATGCCCCTGATACTAGAGTTGACAACAAAGGTATATTCCAAGTTTCAAGTGAATAAATTGTGAGATTTTGAAATTACTAGACTTTTCAATAAAAACAATAACCAAATTCAGACGCGGACGCCGACGCCGGGGGTAGTAGGACAGCTCACCTATTCTTCGATTAGTCGAGCTAAAAATCTTAATTCTAATACGAACTTGCCCTGTAAAATGTGAAAATACATGTTTGAGCCAAAAATAATTTTTATCATGAATTATTATGTTTAGCCTGCATGTTTGAATGATAAAATATGGCAAAATCAGAGAAAACATGTGTTTTCTACCATTGCAGACTAAATAAAAGTAGCAAGTTGTACAACAATGTACTAGACACGAAATTATGCATAGAAAATCAGAAAATCTCAATCCAGTATTACAAACCAGATTTGTTCAGTGCAAATGGGATAAAAATGCATTTAAAATGCCCTGTAACGATATAGCAGCTAGAATTACATTCTTGCTTGTAGTAACACATTGCAAAATGATCTAAAATGGAGAATTTCACAAATAAAAACATGGCCATTTAATACTGACATTTCTGTTCTAAGAAAACACGTGAGTTACAGAGCATTTTTCATGTTTAACATATAATAGCATACAAACTACACTTACTTAAAATTATTTTATGTACAACTATATACACATGAGCTATTTACATCATATACAAATTAAGAACTAAATACTGTGAGGGGTGAACGATGCTTTGAATAAGATACCAAACACAAATATAAGGTAAACTAACACGCAGAAAAGAAACAGATAGAAAACCAATAGATGGAAGCAAGATGTAATAAGTACGGAGAAATGAATACGCTTTATAATGTTTTTATAATAATTTCTTGTAACTGGTGGTGAAGAAACACAGTTTGGAATTTCAACTTTCTGATATCACAACTGTTCTTCATATTGCATAATTGATATGAGAACAAATACTGGAAACATATCAGATAACAAGCCACACTTAAAATTAAAATTTTCTGTATACTCAAGACCTGGAAATATCAGAAAGAAATGAAAGTGTGTGAACAGCGTCAAGAGTACGAATTATTACAAAATGTACCAGTATACATACTAATCAAATTAAAATCTTTTTTAGTAATATCTGTAACTAATATTTGTAGAAACAAAAATACCTATTCAACATATTTTTACGGTGACAACTGAATTAACAAATAAAACTAAAGATTACAAAATAAACAAGATACCAGTTATACTAATGCCATCAGGAAATTACTAGCAATTAACTCTAGCAAGTTGCAAGTTGGTTTCTTTCCTCAAGGCTTATATTACCTCCAATGTGTGATTTCAAATGTTGTAAAACAACAGCGATTTTTCCTTGTAAAGGTCATTCCCAATGCCAAACATGATTTATTTTTTCCAAACGGAATGAAAAAATCCCCAATCTAAAGTGACAAAAAAACTAAATTCATAGGAAATGTGAATATAAGTTGTAAATAATGTATTTACTTATATGGTAACAAAGTTCAACCAATATAAGTTGTAAATAATGTATTTACTTCTATGGTAACAAAGTTCAACCAATATCAGACTACTTTATGTAATTCACTAATCATATTATTTTCTTAAATGTTTGCCAATTTTCAAGATTTCACGATGCAAAAATTCCCAATTTGATGGGTACCATACCCATTCCCTAGCAGTGAAAAAATCACTGCAAAAAATACCCCATCCCCCATCCAAACAGCGCTAAATTCCCGCACATCCTTTCTCACTTAGCAATCTCACTGGGACACAGTCTGGATATCTGTTTTCAATATGTACCAATAAAAAATATATTTATGTTAAACACATGTGGGTAAATCTTCAATTGTTTTTCGTAAAACTTATTTAATTTTCGAACTTAATACAGGAAAGCAATATAATTTCTAACTTGAGCCCATGAGGGATTACAACATTTTTTAATTGACATTGAAATAACTCAATGCGAGGTAGAATCTAAAATTCATTTAAAATGTTTATGATACATGTTTAGAGTTAGTCTGCTGAAACAATGTCCAGAGAAAGAATACACACAATTTGACAAACTTTCTTTGATTTTAAATACCAGTTTAATATTGAGCACTAAGGAATGGATGTTAACACCTAAACGGAACACACAGTTGATGTCGTTTTTATGAAATTGATGTTTCCAATCTTTGCAAAAACTGTAGTACTCCCTCTTACATAAATGTTGATTCCATACTGCAACACAAGACTGTCATACAGTAGTACTCAGCACCTCGCTATTTCGTATGTCTACTGGGCACAAGAAGAAGCATTTTAATGTTTGGACTATAGATTTTTATTCATGGAGTATTTAAACATTGTACTCAGAACTATTATCCTGACTTTTAGGAACACAAATTCAAGTATTATATAAAGATATATGAATGGCACTTATCAATGGTAGTTCAAAAAAAACACTAAAACAATAATTGAGAATAAGAGACAAATATTTAGGAAAATTACATCCAGATTTAGTGTTTGACAGTTGGAATGAAAGCATACTTGCTCATCAGCATACACAAGCATATATTATATCTTTACCACACTATCACAGTATGACCACATATCAACTGCCTATATGAACACAAAAACAATCTTTATGTAACCAATTTACAGAACTTTTCATAGCTGAATAGACATAATTCAGTATCTGTTATAGCCTATTACAACAGTATTTATAATGCTTTCAGCTTTAAAATCAACCAGGACAACAACATCAATTTGTTCCAAAACAAGAAAGGAATGAGATATATGCCTAAAGCAATGAGTAATAGAAAGTCAGTCAAGACTGCCTTGCTCCCATCACATTATCACACCATCTCCCATGCGCACCAACATTCTACCTACCCTTGTACTCTTGTTTTGATTCTCACTCAAATATTTATTGCAGTAGAAATTTTATCATCGGGACACCCAACCATCTCTATCCCAGTCCCTAGAAACCTCTGAAGGGCCTGTCACATGCATCGTCTTATCAGGTTCGAATCCTGTCAGACATTTGGTCAATCTGTCAAGACACGCTTGCTACCTGTTAAATTTTCAAATTGTTCACATTGCGTCTGACGTCCCCAAATGTTTGTCAGACATTGTAATTTGTTGTCAGATTTGTCTGACTGTCTGACAGGTTTCGCTGAGTCTGCTTTCCACACCAAATATAACATAAATTATCACTACTTAAATATGGAATAGTAATGAAGTACATGTACTTTTGTCTTAAAACGGGGAGGTTCATTAAAATTGACAACCCACTTCATTTTAAAATGAAAAATTCTGCATGTGAGAGACTGCCGTTAGTTATTCACCACAGTGTTCATGTTTTCTAGAAGCCTGATTGTCATAAAAAGTTGTTAATTAAGCATTCCTCTAAAATGAATTGTTAATAGAAAGGCATCATATTCAAACAAACAGTCCCCCCGTTATTTCTCGGGCTATGTTGGGTCTAAACACAGAATTACGGCAAAGCAGCGAACCTGCTCGTTAAAAACATTCAATGTTGTTCTTTTAGAAAGTACGTGCCCATCAATCCCTAACTTGCCACGTTATTGTCAGCATATAACAGTACCATAGAAAGCATGGTGTAGAATTAACGTACATGCAAAAATGTAATCAGTGGAAAAAAACTCTTCCATAAAATGAAAAAATATAACAACTTGTTAGATACCTTTGATACTAAACTCAATTACACAGCTCCCAAATAAATTATATTAACTCAATGCCAAACCATCTGCTATTTGTAAAACATTTATCACATAAATGAAAATTTATTTCTATCGGTCTAAAAAAATTTATTTAGCAAGTTCCAAGGCAATACCAGGAAAGCAAATCAGGGTCATTAGAACAGCTTCCTCGTATGTAGGTATGGTCACTGTTGCCAGGATCGCCCGATACCTCGACATTTCTCGCCCGACTTTCCCCATACACTGACTGTGAGGTCTGACTCTCTGCATACTCTCCCCAGTGAGAATGCATCGTTCCATTTTCTTCCATGTCAAATGCGGTGTCTATGTTGTAGTTTTCATCAGTATTCACGCTGAAATCCTGGTTACTTGACCTTGCATCAGAAGAGCTTCCACTAGTCAGGTGATATAAATTAGAATCTGAGCCATATACAGAAGCTGTGCTAGAGTTGCCCGAAACATGATCGGAGTAAGCTCCCTGTACAGATGATAAATCACACTCTGGGTTATCTCCCTTGCATGCAGTAGAATCTGACTGGTTCACTAAAATATCACAAGATTGGACTGGTGCACAAACTACCTCAATTTGTTCTCCTAAAGGTTCAGTCTCTAGTCAGAAGTTAAATCCTTCCTTCGGTACACTGGCTGTTGGGTCAAACTGGTAGCCGTCTGTGCCCACCTGGGGTACTAATGAAGGGTCGTCTTCCAACTGTCAACATACAAACATCGCAATTAACCATCCGTGCTATAAATAAGCAATGCTCACTCTGCCATTTGTCAACTTTCCCAATGGACACCATGGATGAAATTTTCTTCATAAGTGTATACAATACCTCAATTGAGTTGGATTTCAAACTTTGTTCAGCGAAGAAAATTTGAGCCAGGTTAAGCTCTGATCAGATATTTACAAATATGAAATTCTTACACAGGCTCAATTTGCCTTTTACGTTTACATTAATTTAGAACAATTTGCCTTTTACGTTTACATTAATTTAGAACATTCATAGTTGAATCAAAGTGTAAATAATAGCACATCTGGTAAAATAATGTACATACCAAACAAACATATCTCTTTGAGTTGCGTTACGCTTCCATTTACATTTAATGCGGTCCAAAATTGACCAGTGCAGGACTAACAGACTTCTGCTAATTTTGACCACTGATACTTACATCTCCGGAGAAGTAGTGGTCTATGATCTCATACGCCAGTTTGTAGATGTCTCCGTTCTCATGGTTCTGGAGCTGCTCAACCTTGTCCAGACCTGGAGCAGAGATGGAGGGTCTGTTTGGTATCATGTATTCACAGACTAGTGCAAGACTCACTGATCAATTTATAGCTTTATACTTATAGTAATTCTAACTAAGGACTCAAATTTAACAAGTTACATGTATATACTGGCTGCAAAAATCAAATTGTCATATATTAATTTGTTTGGAAATCAAAAATTATGTTTTGTAGTAAACTAGAACTCTGCAAGTCAGATGTGTCACCTGACCGGGAATAACTCCAGTATGATGCAAGCAATTATGCCGAAAACCAAACCTGACCTATCTTTCATGCCTACTAACACTTCCCTTAAGTTTCATAATGACTGTACAAAAACTTCTCAAGTTATAGTCTGCACAAAATAAAGGGGCCACCGCTGACGCCGAAGTAACTTGTACATGGCGCCTTTTTGGGCGACACAAAAAGACTTAATTCCATCAATAAGCTCTTGATAAAATTTCCCTGGTGTCATTCAGGGACATACATTGCAGTAGCATTCTGACTAAAGAGTTTATCTGCACATAACAGCAAGCCTAAACAGTGACTATAAGGACAAAGATGAACTACCCAGTTCATAATTGCACCAAGTGTTTTGCGTAATTGACATTATAATATGTGGTCACTATTACAGGGCTGTGAACAGCTGATCTTAAAATCAGCTGAAATTCCCGCAAAGGCTTGTTGTTGCCTACTTATATAGTATATCACTGATAATTACACTGCGTTTAAATAGTGCATTACAAATGATCCATTTACCATTGAATTGTGCCCTGAAGGCTTTTCATTGACAGTCAATCTTGTGAATAAAATACCAATATGTTTCGCCAGTTTTACAATTACTCTATTTGCAGGCATCTTATTACAGTTGGCCATTTGAACTTATCTTAATATATGTGGTAACATTTTACCTGGCACTCTATTTGACATTTCCAATTATGCAATATGATATTAAACTAAAGACAACACAAGGAAATACAATCTGTCAATTTAATGAGATCAGAGTTTTGAGTATCAATACAACACAAATGCTCTCGAAAAGCGATAAGACCCCTCGTTCCATAGTTGATAATCTTAGAACAGACGTTGCATTGGGCTGAGCCAGCAGAGGCAACTTTGACTAAACTATCACCAATTAAAACTTCGTCACGCTCCTTTCCATTCGATACGTACACTTTACAAGCCATTCGAATCTAAATGAGTTTCGCATGCATCCGTAGATTTCTTTCACTCTTAGAGCGTCTTTTTCCGTTAAAACATTTATCTTTACACATAACAGCATTAATTGTCCGCCATTTTGGCAAGCCAGACCAACTCTGATAGCACACAGAATAGGATTGGCTGAGTGACCGAGAAACGCGCTTAATGATTGGAGGAGCAGTGACGCATAGATACAGGCTAAAATATTAACAAACTCTCGGCGGCCGATCGGCTAGTGAATTATAGAAACCGATCGTCGGGCATACCCCCCCCATTTTTTTCTCCTCGGATTTGAATCGATCTCAAAAGTGATCCCTGAAATGTAAAATCCGCGGATTTCACAGCCCTGCTAATTATCTGCCTGCGGAAGTCACAAGTACTACAAGTAAGAACGTACCTCCGCATTCCTCAATGGCCTGGCAGATGACCTCAGACTCGTCTCCGGCCATCTTGAGGATGTTGTTGAGACCGTCCAGCACCACCTGTACAACCTGGGTGTCCTTCACATTCAGCAGGTTGCAGAACGGACCTATCACCCCCTGCTGCACCACGTACTGCACCTGATAAACAGAGCAACACTGGGGTTAATGGGATTAAAAAAATTAAACTGATACATATCAACAATAGTAACAGTGTTGGTAATGCCAGTCATATCAACCATAGTAACAGTGTTGGTAATGCCAGTCATATCAACCATAGTAACAGTGTTGGTAATGCCAGTAGACATTCAACTTGAGACAAACATAACTGGTAACTATAGCATCGGTTGGATTAACAGGATAGACATTGAAACCACTACTGTCCAATATGGCCAGTAGACATTCAACTTGAGACAAACATAACTGGTAACTATAGCATCGGTTGGATTTACAGGATAGACATTGAAACCACTACTGTACAATATGTAACTGGTAACTATAGCAACAATGGGGTTCACGGGACTTCACATTTAAACAGAATATACATACTATATATATGTAGTAACTTGTTTCCATAGAAACCAGGTGATAAATAAGTTTAAGAAATGCCAACAGTATTTTCAATTTCTGATCTTTAATTATATTTAGCAATTTGCTTTTGATTCACAATTGCAAATATGATGCTCGAAATACATGCCAAATTTTTAGAAATGGAAACAGCGCCTACGCTGAATGGTTACAGAAGTATAATAAAGTTGACAAAGGTCCACAAATTACACAGCCTAATGGAGATTTTCGCACACATTAAGCACTTGCAATATATTGACATGGCAAAACAATGTACTAAATATGTTACTATATGTGTGTAATTTATGTGACATATTATTTCAATAATGTATTGAACACCCTTGACTATGTCACATTTCATTAACGGTACCACTCTGACAACATTATGGTTCACATTACTTCTGGAATAGAATCTTAAACCAGTTAAAGGCTAAGAGAAACTTTGAAAGGATGCCTTTTCCATTATATGTACATATAAAGTATATATCAATGCCAGGTTATGCGACATTGTTAACCATTTAATTTCAACATACTAACAGCAAATACCACATATACTCCAATTCACTTCAGTATTGAATTGTTTGGATGCATGCAAATATTTGTAATAAATCGAGTTGTAGTAGAGGAAACTACTTACAGCTGATTGAAACCCAACACCATCTTGCATTATCTTTCCCTAAATTAAGCAATAATGGTTACAGAAATGAGATCCACAGCATGCAACCAGTGGGGGCATACATTCCATGCAAGAGACACAGTTCACAGTGCTGGACAAAACGTATGAATCATCTTCCATAACATGTTTTGAAATTCCATATTATTGTAAACTATTGCTTGAGAAATCACTTCATCTAGCCAAGCCAAGATACGTGCCAACGGCTCTTGTGTATCATCTCTTTCCTATACAAAAAGAATGGCCCAAATGTCTTTAAAATTTATTAGAAACTTGTTTAAAGTTTTAACACAGTTGAACACATCCAGCAAGGATTTTTTTACATCATTTATTTGAATAATGTTGAACAATTACTTAGTTTGTCCAACAAAGTACTGCATTATTTAGATGACATACTGACAGCATATGAATTTCAAAACAACAAAGTCAAAACCAAGCAGTCAAAAGACTCTATACATATTCCACCACCAAGCATGGACCTGCCACATTACAACACCTATGGGCCAAACAGTGAAGCTAGCAGTCAATTCATTTGCTCATGTTACTTCTCCCAAGTTACAATGGAAAGTAACTAAAGGAGGTGGTTTTATATACATGTGGAACGGTTAGGAAGACTGGTAGAAGAAGTTAGAACGGTTTTGAGAATACAGATAGTTGCATCGTAAGTTCTAATCGTAATCTCCGTTATATGCAATAGCAGACATTTAACAGTATCAGGTAGGAGAGTAAGTGGATGTAACCCAGGGGTGGCAGAATCTGATCTTGTCGGTACAGTAATGATATACATGTAGTACATTCTGGCCAATTTTTGCTAGTCCCTACATACTCTGGGTAAAGCTCATCGTTTGAACCCACATTGGAATACATTCCGTTAACTCTACATTCTTTACGTTATCTGACTGTCAAATGTTTGTTTTCATAAATAATGATGAGCCACATGCCGACCAGTGAAAGTACATGTAACGTTGGAATACGCTTCAACTGCAATGCGTACACACAGAGCAAAAACTGATGCATGTATGTCAACGCCTGGTATTCTGCTAATTAATTAAACTACTTTTTTATCAGTTCACTACCAACGTTTTACTATGAAATCGATACTTTGACCACAAGCAGGACAACTGTAAATATGATCGACTCCCAAACTGTTTTAATAATGTGAGTTTTCCATGCAGTCTTTGACACGGAACGAATGAGATGTCTCATTAATTATTCAGGAGTACGAAGTTTTGCTCGCCTAATCTCCCACAGTCCGATCAAGAAGCATAGCATATTTAAGCGAAAGTAGGATCCAACAATGGGCCAAACAGCCACCCCTGGTGATAGATGTCACTAGGCCACACACGTGCAAGAGACATACCTGATCCTTCTTGCCACTGATGGTGAGGTTACTTATCGCCCATGCAGCCTCCTTCTGAGTCTGGAAATCACCCTGGCAACCAAACAGACAGCATAGCATTGGTAATAATCAGAAGAAATACTTAAGAATAGGTCTTAATCTATTATAATCATATTACTGTTATGGGTTACTGTTAATGAAGAGTTTCATAACTTGAAACATGTCCATTAATAATGTAAATATTTCCATTTTTTTAACATTTCATAAATTTTTCAAAATTTTGAATGAAACTGCAGCACTGTTCTTTCTTAACGGTGAGCTAAGTGCAGATATACATGGGTGAAAGTGCAGAATTTTAAAAATACTGAAATAAAGCTTTCCAAATAGTGTAACACATACTTTTTATTATACATGTTGTTTATGTTAGATGAAAAATTTCAAAAATACTGAAACCTTTACCTCATTACTATTTAATAGTATTATATACTTCATAATACTAACCACACATTTAAGTGAAAAAATATTCCGTTGCTGTTACCTTTGATAGATGGTGGATGATAAGTGGTACAAGGCCGGCGTCTATCACATACTGGACCTGGGTCATGTTACCAGCGGTGATGTTGGACAGGAACCAGACTGCCTCCTGCAAAAGGAGCACACGTTTGTGGCTTCTTAAAGGCACCAACGTAATCAGTGATAGTGAAGATTTTATTCCTGTCTAGAGATATTTAATATTACTTCTAGATCTGCCTCACTAGACACGTAGGACAATCTACTAATACTACACAATTTGTCAGCGATATAAAAATATAAACCCATTAATAATTTATAAGTTATATTTAAGGTAGAAAGATCCTAATGACTTCGGAAATACTTGGGAAATATCGGTTAACTTCGGCCCATTCGCCACTAACCGTAAATCTAATCGATCTGATCCGAAACAGACATTATTTTCGCGAAATAAACATTACTTTTCGAATGTTGAGTCATTTTCAATTAAATGTGTGAAATAAATGCTTATTTGTGTTCAAAGATGAAAGTAACACTGTAACTTGAAGAAAAACAAGGTACTCTGGCATGGGAAATACCTTCAAATGACGTCATTGTTGGGAATTTCTGTTCACATTTAATCATAACAAATTTCGCGATATGTCTGGTGTATTTCATTACACTAAAGTTAAAATAGTTATAAACGTCCAAGGCGTATTAGTATTATTGAACATAATTATTCGTATATAAAAACATATCTGCGTGAAGGAGATACGTGCTCCTTGCTGTGAAATGACATTTATTCACACCAAAAACTTGGAAAAATAGAGATGGGTGAAGAGCGGGACGTCGAATGATTGAGTTTGTCGTTCTGTTGGATAATTTGAAATACTGTTCATTGTGTAAACTTGGACCTGTTCCACTGAGGAATTTTGACGAGATCTACCGCTGTAAAAAAACACATTAAAATTATTTATCGTCGAAATGATGAGAATGGTCTAAGAGACACCTTTTTATAAAAAAAACAGTGACATTTTACCAATAGTCACAAGCTCCAAGAAGAGTCTTGATGAAGTTATCACAAAGATTTGCCAGTTTTTTTAAATCTTTTGTTAACCAAATGTAATGAAAATGTACATGGAATTTTTTTTAAACACACACTTATAAAAAATGTTTATTATTTTTCTGAAATTGGTAACCAAGGACATGTGAACCTCAGCTAGTTACATTTGTATTTAAAATGTTTACACAAAACACTATTCCTTTAACATTAATGCAAAAATAATTCATGTAATATCGATACTGCTATTAGATTATAATTAGGAGAGAAAAAAATATTTTAACATAGAAGGAAAATATTTGCTTTTTTACTTTTCTTATTTTTCATCATTTTCATTTTTTTTATAACATGGTTGCTTCACTGCAAATGTTATACCTTGAGATTTTTGTGGTCAACCTATGTCAATTTATACCTTTTTTCTCTCAGATAAGGTTATATTATATTTGGTATTACTGATTTTGACATACTATGAAATAAAAGTTTTAAAAAATACAAAAATTGGTGTTAGGCATATTTTAACTGTAATGAAATCTGTTGTTTTTTACCATATGCTTAGCCAAATTTAATGTCATAAGTATTTTTGGTCAACTTTAGTACTTATGTTTGTTATACTTTTTCATAAGATACATCTTTAACGTATAAATAAAAGCTATTCAGGAATAAATAAAATACATTTTGACAATATGTCAGCCATTTTTGTAAGTGTACCCCATTTAATTTTAGGTTGAAGTAGAAAAATGAGGGGTTATAACAAAATCGCATTTTTGTCAAAACGTGTGGTTAGATTTTGTTTATATTTCACAGTTAAGTTTCATAATAGATTTAATGATCAAAGATAATAAGAAAGTCAAGGTCTGAAAAAAGTCCCATTAGGGGCCTTCTACCTTAATTAATGATCTTCTTTGACTAAAGTAGAATTATAAAATCGTAAATAAAGCTGTTAGGCATGTCAGATATGTGATTTCCAATTACCTATCTAAAAATTCAATCATGTACATCTACAGTTCATGGTTGAATACTGCTACTAAATATTACAAAATAAAATCATAATACAATTATTTGTAACAATGTCAGAAACCAGCGGCTCAATCAAATTTCAGAAAGAAATGAGAGCATGCCGGGCAATTGGACCATCCCGCCCCCTCTTCCCAAGACTTCCAGGTTTCATCATCAGCCCTGCAACAGGCTTCAATTGCACTTCATGTTCAGTCAGGTGACCCCTTACAAGGGTGACTCTGGCCTGGGAAGACAGGCGGATACACACACACAGACACCACAACACCCTCTCACTCAGTCACTCATTATGCGTTATAATTACCAAACATTACAGCTAAGAGAAAACCACACATTCAAACACTTGTACACACAAAATAGACAAAGACACTGTCCCAATTGCCTTTTCATCATGTACTGTTTACATATACTTGTCATATAATATTATCTAAATAGGCATAACATTTTGGGTTATTACCAGTACAGATGCAATAAACCAATGCTTCTTTAACAAACATCTCTGAAATTGTAATTATAGTGTTTAATTGTTCATAATGACCATACATGCCATAAATTTTTCAGGCCAAAACGGGACGTTGACAAAAAATCGCCGTGATTTTTGACATTTGAGCGGTACACCTATGTATACACTAGCCTATTTTCACAACACAAAAAAGTTATCGTAATTTACTCACAAAGATGTTTTTCATTTTTGCCAATAATGTGTAACATCAATATTTTCAACTATGTAGTTATTATAACATCACGTATGAACATGCGTATAATAAATGTAATATATATATACATGTAATAAAATCGTAATCCGAAACGCCTATCTGAATTTTACTGTTCACGCGATGTAAACACAAGTTCTATTCATAGTTAAGATGGACATGCAGTGCATGTAAACTCTATGTTATGCTAGAAAAGCGCAGGAAAATTATGCCGATATGTACAACGCCACGTCATCCGCATGAAAAGCGTGGGTGTACTGACCGCGATATAAAAAATTTTAAGCGCAAAGAATTGTGAAATCTTTACTTTTGTATACAACATTCGTAGCGCGAAACAACAAAATTGAGTATCGGTATCTCGAAAGATGGGCAGTACATATTGTTACTCAGTCTTTTGTCACCATAAACATTTCCTTTACAATAACAAGCAGTTACACAGTATCGATAATTTTATTGTCGTTCAGATAGGTTAGTATTGATTTACGGCATACAGTTACTGTAAACTACCTCCACGGGTAGCACATTTTTCATGACTCATTGCTGTAATTCGGCTGCTAATCAGAGCGACAGCCGAGAAAAGACGTTGCCATGGATGGCATGCGCGATATTAGCTGATGACGTCAAACTGTTACACTCTGATGTTGCGCGGGTTGGGTGATTGTTTTTCGCAAAATACAGGTGTCAATGATGAGCATTGTAGGTGCGAAAATCCAGACCAAACCAGATAATAATTACTGATCTTCTTTGACACGCGGCCGACGGGCCTTGTTGTCATAGGTACCAATTAAGAGATTATTGATGTGAAGCTAATTGTTGACCCAATAAAGCACACTAAAATCTATTTTTGTGGTTGACCGGGGCAAAATGCATCTGAGTGGGACGCCGGGACAAACCTCGCGAAAGCAGGACAATCCCGGCGAGGCCGGGACGTTTGGCATGTATGGTGTTGACAGAGAACGAAAGTAAACATTTATATGTAAATACAAATTACAATACTGTATTTTGAAATAACACATGAATACCGTAGTTAATGTTTGTATATTAAGGTGTTTAACTATCCTGTAAGTGTGGACAATTCTATAGTTGTATCTACACTGTCTTGTGTATGTTTATTATCACTGAAAGGTGGAAATCAAATGTATAGAAATATTTTTTTGCAACAGTCTTACTTTCTCTTGGGCGAAGAATGTTTGACAGGAATCATATCAAAACAGGTATAGAACTATAAAATACACATCTTCATTAAATAATATGATGGGTGTCGTGGGAAACCCGGGCTTAATGCATGTGTGTAAAGGTGTAAAATGTCGTCCCGGGAAAGCCTGTGCAGTCCGCACAGTCTAATTTAGCACAACACTTTCTGCTTTTATGGTATTTTCTGTTTCAAGGAAGTCTCTTCTAAACATACATCCACCGTAGGAGGAGAGTGTCGTCCCAGATTAGCATTTGCGGACTGCACAGGCTAATCTGGTACAACACTTCATGCACAATCATTAAGCCTGGGTTTCCCACGACACGCCTCATATTATGAATAACCCATACCGTGGATGTTCAGCAGACCATACAACAGCAGTTTACATACCTTGTTGATCTTCTCCTTGGTGTGGCACAGAAGGGCAGGCATGTGTGAAAGGGCATCACAGTTGAGGACCACCTGGGTCTGGTCGTCCGTGCCCGTCACTATATTACCCACGGCACGCAGAGCAGCCGTCTGAAATCACCCAGACAACACAGTGTAACAGTTATTCACCAACACCACAACACTTATTACAAAGTTCACTTACACATGTGTACTGCTATAACAGAGTTCCATAAATCATCTTGATGAAGTCTCACGTAGTACAAGATGTTTATTTTATTTGAATAAACTCCCATTTATCTATTTTTTTAAATGGTACAACCTGGTAAAAGTTCCCCATGAATGAAGTGCTGGATGGGTAACTGTTCCAATTTTAGGATTGTTGCTGTATTAAATCTATATCTCCATATTACAACTTCTGGATCGGATAAAAATCAAAATCTGGTACATATGCATCTTTACAACGAACATTAACAATAATTAAGATGTATTTTCCCCCATGTGGTCCAGTAAAAACAGAAGGAAAAGCGTACCTGTACTTTAACATCGGAGTGGCTTAGTAGAGGAACCAGGAAGGGTACTATTCCGGAGTCAATCACCATCTGTATCTGCTCATTGCCCCCGTCGGTGAGGTAAGACAACGCCCAGACAGTGTCCACCAGGATCTGCAGGCACACACAATAAGAGACACCATTCAAACATAGGAAGTTCCACAACAGAGCCGAACGACCAGCAATTTAATGGAAACAGGAATTTACTTTTCAGAATATTATCAAATCCTACTTGTACAATGCTGAAGTGCTAATATGGCAAAGTGCTGAACTATGACAATCACTATGTAAAACACCAGGGCCCAGTTGCTCGAAACTTTAACGGCCAATTAAGCTAACAGCCATTAACTTTTGGATGAAGTTTTTGCTGTAAATTAAATGTTGAATTGTTAAATTTGCATTTGTTTTTTTTTTTTTAAATTGATGTGCTCAAATAATTGATAAGGTTTCATACGCGATTTGCTTGTAATATTAGTTTTATTTACATCTAAAGTTAACAGGCCGTTAGCTTAACTGGCTGTTAAAGTTTTGAGCAACTGGGCCCAGAAGTTAACATATTTTAACTGACCCACATAATTTACCTAATGTATATCTTTTACTTTGATACAACTACACAATTATTGTATAATAATCAATTCTACTCCAGAAAAGAGTTTGCAAAGCTCTTCCAACCGAAAAAGTATATAAACACTTCATAATGATTTCAATATATCACATACATTTATATCTGTATGATTGATAAGCACACAAAGTGCAGGCAGAATTTCTTTGATGGTGTCCACGGGCGGAGGGGGCTCCTTGTTTCGGCACAGATTCACTATCACCCAGGCAACATTACGCAGGAAGGCCAGGGGGATTGTGGGATTTATGAAAGACAGCAGAGGCTGGACTGCCCCTAAACTGATGACATAATCTCTACACTGCGGACCGTCACCTGAAAACAAGAAAGTTCTAATTGAAAGAAAGACTGTTAAAGCGCCTTGTGAACTGTTTTCAATAAATAAAATATTGCCCATCTGAAATGATTATTATTTATGACAAACATGGCTATTAAGTGCTATGTATACATTTGCAATATTTAAATAGCCAGTATATTGCAGATGCTGCTAATGCAGGAAATAATTAACAGGAATGGTAAGAATCGAAGATTTAACAGATTCAATCCAAAAGCTGATAACTATATATATATAATACGCATAATACGCATTCTCGATAAAATGTTATCCACATGTAATCGCCCACCAATATGGAAATTATACATAAGGCGTGGGAAAACCGGTCTTAATGCATGTGCGTCAAGAGTCTTCTTTCGGCACTTCCCGCTACAGTGGATTTGTGTTTAGAAGAGACTGCCTTGAAACAGAAATACCATAAAAGCGAGTGCCGTCCCGAATTAGCCTGTGCTGACTGCACAGGCTAATCCGGGACGACACTTTACGCACTTGCATTAAGTCCGGTTTTCTCACGATGCGCCTAATATTAACTTCAACTTGAGTGGCTCACCTATAATATTGCCGAGGGCCCATACAGCTTGCTCTTGTACATTCTGCTGTGGTGAGTTTAGTAAACGCAGGAAGTGGGGAACGGCACCTGGCGAATTAAATAATCAACAGAACTTCAATGGAAATGTTCTATAGTAAGTTGTATGTTAAGACAATTTATCTATAGTTGAATATCAGCAATCTATGCATTATAATTTAAAATCTGAGAACAACTAGTAGGTTATACTTAATGTAAAACAATGTATAAATCAAGCTGGAAAATAACTGCTAGGAGTTATGTTTGCATGCAATTGTACGTGAATGATGTAAAGCTAGCAGTCTGCATTTCAAATTCTTTTAACACAGACAATTTCAACAGACTGAGAGCAATCACAGATCAAGAAACAAAGAGCACAAACCTGCATCAACCACAGCTCTAGTCTGGGCAGAATTGCCGGAGGCAATGTTAGTGAGGGCCCAGGCTGCTTCAAACTGCAGAGATGGCCGAGTAGGGTCACTGAAATGCAATGGTTTCTAACATAACATGGGTCGAAATCAGGCTTATTCGCGCTGCTAATTTTGAGCAGGGCTTACTCTGATCTTGAAATATATATAGCTGGGATTGTAGTAAACTCTTGAGCCTTAGTAATAATTCTAGCTTGCTAGACTAATATGCAATTCTAGCTTGCTAGACTAATATGCAATTCTTGCTTGCTAGACTAATATGCAATTCTAGCTTGCTAGACTAATATGCAATTCTAGCTTGCTAGACTAATATGCAATTCTAGCTTGCTAGACTAATATGCAATTCTTGCTTGCTAGACTAATATGCAATTCTAGCTTGCTAGACTAATATGCAATTCTAGCTTGCTAGACTAATATGCAATTCTAGCTTGCTAGACTAATACAGGGCATAGCCGTGAAGGCGACGTGGGCGATAACTTCGCCCTGGAGCTATCGACATCGCCCATAAATTTCATCAAGGAGAAGTCCACTTCGCCGTCTGTTTTAAACTTCGCATAGTAATAATTATCAATCAAACACCAGTCATAAAAGCTTTGAAGTCAACTTCCATAAAAAAAAGAACGTAAAGTAAATTTCAAAAACGCACATAATTACCTGATATGCAAAACACGTATCAATCCATACTAGATGTAAATATTCATGTTAATATCCAATAATTTCCCTTGTAATACAGTTTCAATTTTAATTTCAAGAGGTTTATTTCATCACCCCATTTAAATATCCATTTTATTCCATGCAATAAAGCAACTGTCTGATTTTGTTCACACCCTTGACATTTCCTCTGGAACACTAATTCATTCATGCTCTATGGACAGTGCTTACATTGTTCAGGTACAGTGGTATTGATTGATGCTTTTTTCACTGACCATGTGCTAATTGCATTACACCATTAGTTCTACAAACTGCTAGACAATGGCCCATCTCAGCAGTCACATCAAAGACTTTTTGAAGTCAAAGGACACACCTTTGTTATTAGCTGTTGCTAAGGGCTTGCAGATTTGAAAGCCCAATCTAATTGATTACGTCACGCTGTCACTCTTATTAGATTTAAAATGTGTTATTATTAATGACTGGTGTTTTTAACAGATTTCATTGTTTGTTCAAATTAGGTAAATAATTGCAAGGTAATTTTAACAAAGTGTTTTATTGAGAAAAAAAAGAATTAATACCTAACAAAATATAATTAATATATAATTATTTTTTAATTCCAAAAAAAACACAATGTTTTATGATGCACTGTTAACGTTTAGATAAAAAAATATATATATTTAAATTTAAACTTTTATTGATGTGTGTATTGCTAGAATGGAAACTTGGAAACAAACTTGGAAACTAGAATAATGTAATACTTCAAAATATCTTGTTATTAATTTATGGAGAATTTGATGATGATAATGACCTGATGATGATGGACTTGGTACTATGATAATGATTGACATGGTCTGATGATGGTAATAACAAGCAAAATTATGGTTAAGCGCTTTTTGGAAAACACCTCCTGACTTCTCCCTAAACTGAACTGAGGGAGAAGTGACTTCTCCCTAAAATTTGTCCCTAGGCTGAGCCCTGTAATATGCAATTCGGTGACTGCTGTCAGTTTAATATCTCTGTCTAACTCTTAGTTTGATCTGTGGAAATATCCAAAATTGTAAAGATAAGTCCACTGAAATCGCTAGTAGTTAATGACACATGATAAATCGATAGTAGATAAATATTGGCATCACATTAGTTCAAACTTGTTTTAGAGGAACAGAATATAAACAATGATGTTAAGTACTAAGTTAAGTGCATGATTCATAGCATGATTCATTATCATATATACAGATTAGTCATGCTATAACAAATGCATAATACAATGTGTATTTAATACTTGTACAGTTTATGGTTGAATACTGCTTCCGTGGGAGAAAGTACAGAGTTTTTAAAATACTGATACTGACATAAGGTATTTAAAATACTGAACTCATAGTTTAAATTATAATTGGTGTTCGAATAAAATTCTACTGAAAACATTCACCTATGTTCAGACAGTGTCAGTAAACCTGTAACAAGGAGAGATCCACAACTTGGTTAATCAATATGGTGACAACTTCACACCAAGAGGTCAAATTGTCTCTGATAGTCTGAAGTAATAATCAAGTAAAGTCTTACTCATCTTCCTTCGAAAGACAATCGACCAGGATTGGAAGAATACCAGAAGCAATCAAGTCATCTATGGGAGGGTTTCTGTCACTGGAGAGGAGTTTTCTGAAATTGACAAGTAATGTTTAATATTGAAATCAGAGCAATGATCTAGATACTGACAATTTGGAATAGTAGGCTGACAAAACTGCCAAATGGTTTCTTAATAATTGTTAACCATTTAGCATGAATTCAATTCAAAAACAAACAACTGTGAAACTGAAGGTTAGCTATTCCATAAAGTATGAAACTTGTAAATCAAGGTTTAACCTTGCATTGTATATATGTCAGCGCTACATGTACCACTAGCCAAAATAGTTTTGGCTACTAAAATCTAGAATTGGATACTAAAATTTCTGAAAATATTTGAAAATTATGCATATTTTCCGACTTTTTGGGGAAAATATGTCTAAAGACTGGTTCATGTAACAGGTTATCTTTGAAAAATAATCATTTTCTCTTCTAATTCAGATTTCAACCTAGCTGCAGAACAACACATTTAGGCATTTGTTTGTATTAAATTGTGGGTAGTACCTGGCAGCTTGTACAGCCAAGAGCAGTACTGCCGGCTCAGTACTGTGAGCATTCTGTACAATAGTTTCCAATGACTGGGGAGTTGGTTTCTCACTCTCGTCACTGTCTGTGCTGTCTGCAGCTAACGGCACATTGCGCCGCTTAAGCATTGTCTCATCCCGCTTGCTCTGTGAAATTTCATTTAACATTTTTTTGATTTCCAACTTCTTTTACGACATAACTTTAAACACAAAAAGGTCATGATGGCTCAAAACGCTCACCTGAGAACGTGTACAGATGGAGACCATACTGTTGTGACTGGTTTGAAAATTAAGGTATATGAACAATACGCAAAAGGGGATAGGATCGATTTGATTTAAAACATCGGTTAGTGCACTGGGCTAACTAAAGTACGAGTTCGGTAGTGGATGTGCCGTGTTTTTGCTAATGGTTCTCAAATCATTTTTTTCGATATTCTTTCCTGACCCTTTGTCATTAAGTCAGTGACAATTCTGGAAAATGCCCAAACAGTAGATTTTGGTGTCTTTTTTGCAGACAGTTTAGGAGAACTAGTTGCAATGCGATAATTGCGATGGTTATGCTATAAAGTCAAGTTTTGCGTTTTCTTTTATAATTTTCTGTCCAATGATGATAAATGATGTTAATGGAGGCTCTGAAGACATCGCTGTTGAATGTACAAATAACCGTATGCACTTGGTTTGCAACTGTTGGAAATAAAATTTTATCAATCAATTTTTATGATCATACGCAAACTGTGTAAGTTTGGTCAGCAATGAATAAGAAATCGTGTGTGCAAGCCAATCATTGATAACTTGTTGATGTTTTTTTTCACACACACGGGGCAATAACTCTGGTGTTTCTGGCCTGAACATGCTTATATGCGACTTCACCTGTAATCTTACATTTATAGACAAACTGTGCACAATTGGTGAAGACTGGATAAAAAAATGGAGTCTCTATTTTGAATTATTTTTGTATATTTTTTTCACAAAGAAAGGGCTATACATACGGTGTTTCTGGCTCGATTTTGCTTATTCAACTTCACCTTTACTTTTCTGGTAATAGACGAACTGCGCAAGATTGGTGAAGATTGGATAATGTATGAAGTCTCTATCCTGAATAATGTCCATTTTTGTATATATTTTTTCCTTAAAAAAGGGCAATAACTCAGGTGTTTGAAACATGATTAGGGCTATTTTTGGCGTCTGCTGAGATCTGATAGTCATGCACTAACTGTGAAAGATCGGTTAAGATTGGATGGCAGGGGTCTCTCTCTGGTTTGGGGAAGAGTACCTGTACCCTCAGGCGGGGGAATTTTAGCGTCGTTTTACACAGAAGGGGAAATTTTGAATTAGCAAATGAGTCAAAAATAAAAGCTATTAAATATCTTTTTCAAATCACTTTATTTAATCTAACTATTTACCTGACAACTTTATTCATGAAAATTATAAATAAATTGAATATTATATTAACTAGTCAAATTTTAACCCTCTACGGTATACCACTTGACCATTATAAGGTGGAGCAGTGCAACAGATAATTTTTCATGCAATTTAATAGATTTTCACTACCGATTTTTTAAATCATTTTTTAACTTCCAAGTTTTAACCGTAATTAATTTTGTAAAACTACTTTTACTAATTCTAATACAAATACAAATACAAAGTCTTGCAGTCGAAAACACAGTTTAATACATTAAACTGTGTTTTCGACTGCAAGACATTGTATTTGTTCCTTTTTGCTTCACCTGTTTTATAACTTTTAAGCAGAAGCCATTTTCCCAAAACAGAAATTACGGTTCCCCGCCACAGTTTCCAGTAGGATTTCTTGAAAGCATGTCAGCATCCAGTCACCACCACACGCAAAAAAAATTGGCTAGATACCCGCATTGTGCGACCCCACCTTTCCGAAATCGGCTATGACGTTCGAAATCTCGGCAGCGATAAAATACCCAGTATGGCTGTAACTACTGCAATTTATCGCTTAGGCTGCATATTTTTATGGAAAAAAACTCAATCATACATATATTCAGATTGGTTGAAAAACCTTACTTGTTCCGCCTTCAAATTCTGTCATGAACGCTCATTTTGTTCAAAAATGTTTTTTATTTCATTAATTGTTTTCGGATGCAAAAGAAATCAATAATTAACTTCATTATACTACCTGCGGACATTAAAAACCGAATAAATAACCATTGTTTTTAATAATTGAATATGCGGTTCCTTATCGACATAAAATACGGGCCTGTATCTCCATGTACAAAGTGTGTTTTGCTACAACAGCGCGCGAAAATTGCCATGCAGCGCACGAAAATTGCCATGCATAAGGTCACGGATGCCTCAAGCTCGTACTGGTCACGTACTTAATTGCATTGTTTATGAGAACAAAATAACGACGTCAGGGCTTTCCTTTGACCCGAGCTCCCGGGTTTTGATGCATGAACATTTCAAAATACGCTTGTTTGACTCGCGATGTAATTACTTCATGCGTCACCTTTGACCCGGGGCGATTTCCGGACTTGCGTCGTACAGTATAACTCGGCTGGCTGATTATCCCAATCAGTCGAATAGCGATGTCAAAGTTGATAAAACACTCGGCGATTATTGGTAGGAGGCGGAATCAACTTTAAATAGACGCAGTCCATCAGCGGTCAAGTTACCGTGTAGCTCCGCCCATTAGGCGGAGTTGTGTCGCTCAGAAAAATCTATATTGACCAACTAAAATGCACAATTATATACGCTTCCAATGACGTGAACAATTGACCTATCGGCGTAATTCCCGACCATTAAACGTTTAAAACACAATTTACTCACCGCTTCCGTTGTTGATAATATCCACAATTAGTTTAGTTCCTAAATATAACGGCATTGTTTTAAATTACTTTCCTTTATATCTCGGGTAAAATTATTAATATATTTCCAAAATTTGAAATCCGATTTCAGCGAAAATTCTGCCTTGCGTAACACTTCTTATATCCAAAATATCTAACATCCAATTTTAGTGTTCGAGTGTCATAAATAAATTTTTTGTGTATTTCATGTAAATCCTTTGTTTTTCAGAAAAGCGCGCGAACGTTATGCTGACACAAACGACGTCACGTTCCACGCATGGAAAGCGTGCGTGTATCGACCAAATATATACATGTCATCTGAGAATAAAATCTTCGTAGTGCAAGAACTCGGAAATCTTTTCTTTTTTATAAAACTTTCGTTGTGCAAAAACGTTGCGATCTTTAGGATTTGAATAATTATTTTATGGCAGTTTATTAATATACTTTGTATCAGTAAAACAATATTTGCGGACCGTAACTACGTATATTTTTTTAGGAAGGAAAACCTGTTTTATTGTTGTACATGATATACGATTTAGTAAAAAAAAAAAGCAGTGGTATTTTTAGTATGTAAAGAATATTCTAAAATCATCTTAATAATTATAATAATAATAAATAATAAAAATAGATCTAATAATAATAATAATAATTACAGATCAAATAATAATATTAAAAATATAAAAATAATAAGAAGAAAATAAAATAAAATAAAATAAAAAGAAAATAATAATAAGTTAATAAAAAAATAATAAATAATAAATTAAAATAATATTACTAAATTATACAATAAAAATAATTAATTAAAACAAATAATAATAAAAAGATAGAACACGAATGGAAACTACCCATAAAGCATTGACTCTTGAAGGTTTATATCCGACTCTTGGGGAATTTGATTTTGACTCTTGAAAATTTGACCCCAAGAGTCATTGACTCTTGAAATTCAAAGTCTAAGGAAAGCCCTGGACGTTAAATTGTGTTTTTTGAAAGGAGGCTCTATATTACATTATTCGTTTCCATAATTTTGATTGTCAATTTGTGAGTTGGATAAGGAAATTACGGGGATAAAATAAAACGTTAAACATAATAATAAAATGTTTTAAAATGCCTGTTCATTTTTCCCGTCAACAATAGTATTTGTTGTCAAACACTTTTTTTAGTTCCGAATAAGGTATAAACTCCGCCCTGCAAAAATCGCCGTATTTGATTGGCTAATGAGATCGTGTCTAAACAGTTCAGTCACTTGTCAATTACACTGTTGTAAGTTTGACGTTATTGATCAATACGGCGTTCTTTTATGGCCCTGTGACTAAAGATTGGTGTAACAGATAAAGGGATTACGGGTTACTGCTTTGAAAATTAAAGCGTGTCGGCGTTATTTAAGCATGTCGGGAAATGACTAACTTCTTTGAAGGCTTGTCGGGCCCGACAAGCGAAACAGGCCTGCGGGAAACCCTGCCTGAAAATCAGCTAGCAGTTTACTGTATATTAATGAAGTTTTATTATGAAGCACAAATAATCGGGAACCAGGCAAGTCAAAATGGTCATTTAACATGACCATGTGGTGTTCTTCTGATTTTATCATTAACTGTTTGTAACGGTGCTTAAGTAAATTTGATTCCCTAGAATTCCTCCCATAAACAAAACGAAAACAAATTTGATGGCAGTTCATTTAGGGGGAATTAGGTCTGAAATGGCGGAAAAATATATACTTTTTAGTTGGGGGTATGATGCCAAATTTCAGCATCAAAATACGGAGATCGAGACCCCTGGATGAAAAATAAACATGTTGGAAAAAGGCATTTTTGCACTTGTTTGCATGAAAATGGGCAACAACTCGAGAGTTACTGGTGTGATCTTGCCCAATAACAATCCCGTCCGAGATTTTATTATGGTCATACACATACTGTGCAAGTTTGGTTAAGATTTGATAAAAAGTGAAGTCTCCAGCGTGAGAACGAAACAAACTGAAGACGGCACACGGACGACATACCACGGACGACGTAGGAGAGGCCCCCCTATACCAATAGCTCACTGTGCACTTCTTGCTCAGGTGAGTTAAAAATGAATGTGGGCAAGAAAGCAAGAATTTATTGAACTAACCAGGGGTCTCTCTCTGGTTTGGGGGAAGAGTACCTGTACCCTCAGGCGGGGGAATTTTAGCGTCATTTTACACAGAAGGGGAAATTTCGACTTGCAAACGAGTCAAAAATAAAAACTATTATATTTTTCAACTCGTTTTATTTAGTCTTACTCTTTACCTGACAACATGAAAATTATCAATAAATTGAATATTATATTAACTAGCCAAATTTTAACCATCTACGGTCTACCACTTGACCATTTTAAGGTGGAGCAGTGCAACAGATAATTTTTCATGCAATTTAATAGATCTTCACTTCTGATTTTTAAAATCGTTTTTTAACTTCCAAATTTTTAACCTTAATTTTGTGAAATTACTTATACTAATTCTAATACAGTCATAAACTGTGTTTTCGACTGTAAGACACGGCATTTGTTCCTTTTTGCTTCACCTGTTATGATAACTTTTAAGCAGAAGCCATTTTCCCAAAACAGAAATTACGGTTCCCCGCAAATAAGCTGGCAGTTAACTGTATATAAATGAAGTTTTATTATGGAAGCACAAATAATCGGGAACCAGACAAGTCAAAACGGTCATTTAACATGACCATGTGGTGTTCTTCGGATTTTATCATTAACTGTTTGTAACGGTGCTTAAGTAAATTTGATCCCCGAAAATTACTCCCATAAACAAAACGAAAACAAATTCGATGGCCGTTCATTTACGGGAAATTTTGGTCTGAAATGGGGGAAAAATATATACTTTGTCGTTGGCGGAATGATGCTGAATTTCGGCAGCAAAATACGGAGATCGAGACCCCTGCTAACTGTTTTGTTTCTGTTATATTGAAATATAATATTAATACAATTCTATGACTCAATATTACATTGTCCACTCATATACCTTTCTTATTTCCACTGTGACTTCAGTTCTTCTTCTTCGCATTTCCTGCAAATACAAAATAATAGCATATGAAAAGATTTATACCAATAAGAATTAAAGTTCTTTAGATCAAATTATGTTGAATGTGACACCTGGTTTATGTCTTTATACACTGTGTTTCTATCTTTCTACTTTTTGCTTTTTATATTTAAAAAAATGAGTTATCATATTTATTTATTTTTTAATGTGCTGATAAAGATAAATGAATAAATGTCTTCATCTTTCCATACTATGTTAAACACTGGATACTGGTCATTTAAATACCGTAAATTCTCGTGAATAGGACGCCCCCCGCGTATAAGAATTAAGATGCACCCAAAAATTCAGATCCTAATTTAAAAAAAAAAAATATCAGCGATTTGAAAGCTTCTAAACATCAAAATAGCAAATTTCGCGTCCATTGTTTATTGACACTGAAAATATTGTTTTGTAAATAGGGGGAATCATGGTTTTCTGTTTACAAACACGCTGTAATTACCTGTTATTTAAATCGTTTAATTTACCTGTACTTATTAGTCTATGTTTCAGGGTGTCCTTTCCACACCCAAGCTCCAGGGGGGGGGGGTCTTTACCTGTGATTTTCATGGAAATTAGGAAATTGACACATGGTAAAATCCCCCAAAGAGACATACTGACCCTTGGTAAATGTCTGGATTGCATCATCACTTCCTTTACAACTGAAGCCAGTCAAGATACTGTCTGTTATTAACACATTAGGCCTACCTTATCTTAATCTGTTTTGCATTTACTGATAGGATGCTCCATGCCAGGAAGTTATCAGTGTATGTATTTGACCCTTCCACCAATGAAAACACTGACATTATGCACCTTCAGCCTCATTGTGAACTTCTGTTTGTTACACCTTTTGTTACAGTATTTGTGTACTGTCAACCTGGATAATTCTGATGTTTACATGTCAGGGCTTTCCTTAGACTTTGAATTTCAAGAGTCAATGACTCTTGGGGTAAAATTTTTAGGAGTCAAAATCAAATTCCCAAAGAGTTAGATGTAAACCTTCAAGAGTCGATACTTTGTGGGTAGTTTTCATTCGTTTTCCTTCTTTTTATTATTATTTGTATTAATTTATCATTTTTATTGTATAATTTAATAATATTATTTTAATTTAATTTAATTTATTAATTATTATTTTATTATAAGTTATTAATTTTTATTTTATTTAAGTTATTAATTTTTATTTTATTTTTAATGTATTTAATTTATTTTCTTCTTCTTCTTATCATTATTGGTATCATTAGATCTATTATTATTATTAGATCTATTATTATTATTAGATCTATCATTATTATTAGATCTATTATTATTATTATTTATTATTAGTATAATTATTAATATGATTTTAGCATATTCTTTACATACTAAAAATACCACTATTTTTTTTTTTTTACAAAATCGCATATCATGTACAGCAATAAAACACAGGCTTTCCTTGCTAAAAAAATATATGTAGTTACGGTCCCCAAATATTGTTTTAAAGTGTATTAATAAACTGCAATAAAATAATTATTCAAATGCTAAAGGTCTCAAAGTTTTTGCACTACGAAAGTTTTATACAAAAAGAAAAGATTTCAAAGTTCTTGCACTACGAAGTTTTTATTCCCAGATGACATGTATATATTTGGTAAAGCACATGGTTGATACACGCACGCTTTCCATGCTTGGAACGTGATGTCGTTTGTGTCAGCATAACTTTCGCGCGCTTTTCTAGAAAACAAAGGACTTACATGAATTACACAGACTATTACAAATGGCACTCGAACACTAAAATTTAATGTTGGATATTTCGGATATAAGAAATGTTATGTAAAAGTCAGAATTTTCGCTGAAATCGGATTCCAAATTTTGGAAATATATTAATAATTTTACCCAAAGTATAAAGGAGTCATTCAAAATAATGACTTTATATTTAGGATCTAAACTATATGTGGATATTATCAACAACGGAAGCGATGAGTAAATTGTGTTTTAAACGTTTAATGGTCGGGGGAATAAACATACTCTAACGGACTCATGTACATTAATTAAAGGGTTGATACATGTATATTACGCCAATAGGTCGATTGTTCACGTCATTGGAAGCATATATAACTGCATTTTAATTGGTCAATATAGATTTCTCTGAGCAACTAAACTCCGCCTAATGGGCGGAGCTACACGGTAACTTGACCGTTTATGTACAGCGTCTATTTAAAGATTGACTCCACCTCCAACCAATCATTGCAGAGTGTTTTATCAACTTTGACATCGCTGTTCGACTGATTGGGATAATCAGCTAGCCAAGTTACACTGTATGACACAAGTTCGGAAATTGCCCCGGGTCAAAGGTGACGCATGAAGTAATTACCTTGCAAGTCAAACAAGCGTATTTTGAAATTATCACGCGTCAAAACCCGGGAGCTCGGGTCAAAGGAAAGCCCTGCATGTTCAAATGTAGATGAAATAATCTTTAAAATGTTAAATTATAACAATATTTCACATAAAATATAATAATCTAACAACAATATTGATTAAAAACAGCAGAAACACTAATGAAACAAGAGGGCCATGATGGCCCTAGGTCGCTCACCTGAGTTTAAGGCATAATGGCTAATAACAAGAGGGAAAAAATGGCACTAAACGCCTTACCTGAGTATAAAGATCTGGGCCTTGCAATTTCAGATATTTTTTTAGTCTATATAAACCATGTGACCCAAAGGGCATGGCCACCTTGTACCCCAGGGGCATAATTTTAACAATATTTGTAGTGGACCACTTTTCAATGTTACATACCCAACATGATTACACTGGGCCTTGCGGTATCAAAGGAGATTTTACAAGTCATTTTGTTATTTAAATGTATATAAACCATAATTAGAAAAATTTATGTAGAGGACCATTATACAATGTTACATATCACATACGAAAAACTGCGTTTTCAGGAGATTTTTAAGTCATTTGGCTATTTAAGTCTATATAAACAATGTGACCCCCAGGGCAGGGCCAGTTTTGACCAATGGAACATCAGTTGAACAATCTTTGCAGAGGACCACTATAAAATGTCACATACCACATATGAAACCTCTAGGCCTTGCAGTTTCAGAGGAGATTTTTAAAGTCATCTTGCTATTTAAGCCCATATCAACCATGTGAGCCCTGGGGTGTGGCCAGTTTTGACCCCAGGGGCATCATTTGAGCAGTCTTTGTAGAGCAGGCCTTTTTCTGACCTTTTGGGGAAAAAGTACCTTGGTTAAATTGGGAAATTCATGACGTAAAATTTTCAAAATAGGGAAAAATTCATCAGTATAATGGAGAAATTTACAGTTTTAAATCAATAAATAAGAATTTAACAGCACTAATAATTTTAATTTAACTCTAAATTGTGATAAATACCTAAGCAAGTTATGCAACCAAGAGTTTGTAATCATATGCATGTATCATTTCCTATAAGTATGTGTATATTTCTAAAAAAGCATCACCAAATCTGACTAACTTCACCAAAATAAAATTGTGGGATCTACTGTCTACATGATTTAGTTTTAATGATGTGTTTATAAACATCGTGTAGTGCCTACACTATGTAGGCCGCGAAAATATGTGATAACTTGAAAAGAAATTTCTACCTCCTTATATTTAAATCCTTCCATAAATGGACACATCCACTTGTGTAAATAACAAAATATTTGCTCATAATTCATGTTAAATTTCATCATGATAGAGGACAAACAAATCGTTTTTCTTTGTGTTACCCATTTTATTACACAGCTATTAAGAGTGTTCTCCCCTTGTAAACAATGTCAACGATAAAATTAGAGGATATCCAAATGTAATGCCAGTGTGAAAAAATCGGCTGTAAAGTATTGAACAAATCATATTTTCACTTTCATTTTCGAAAAAAAATACAGATTTTTTACAATTGGGCATTTTTGGGCCAGAATTGGGAAAAATAATGCATATTTGGCATTGGGAACGGGTCCGACTATCGGACCCGTGAGAGCAGTAGAAAAAGGCCCGTAGAGGATCACTATACAATGTTACATACCAAATATGAAAGCCCTGACATATTCCAGTTAAGAACGTAAAAGTTCCGTCAAATTTTATAAAACGTGATTTTTTTTATTAAATTTGCTCCCCTGAGAAAAAAAAAAATTATGTTAATATAATACAACAATAGAATCAAGAAAAAATCAAAATAGCCGATGTTATTTTACACTGATGTGAAAAAATAAATAAAAAATTGATAAAAATTCATCGTCTTTTTGACGGACTGAACTCCCAGCTTCTTCACCAGTTCGGCCCATATAGGCATTTTTCTACTAATTCGAACTTTTATGTCCAACAAAGAGAATTTGTTGTTGGGGTATGTATTGCTTTGCATTCATTTTGCTTTGTAATTTCATTTTTTCAATTATTTTGCAAAATAAAGGATTTAGAATTATGTAGATTATGAACAATGAATTTCTGTCAAAAAAGCGACGTTCACAAAAACGGTCCATCTACTCGGTTATTGTGTACGTATGTGGTGGGTGGGGAGTCTAACACAGTGTTAATCTAAGTTCTTTCTTGAGATACAGATGGTTTCTCAAGTTTTGAAGCCATAATCAGACATTTAAAGTAAAAAAATGTGCGATCGTAATTTCTGTCAATTTTTGTAATTGACGTTCGCACAGTCGTTGCCCAGTTTTACTTGTGACCGGTTTGACTTGACCCCTGAAAAGAAACTGTGATTAAATCCGTGCGTATCCTAATGCAAAAACATGGCCGACACGATGCACATCATAACGTGATGCAAATTATTTTGTGTAAGTATGTGTCTGTCAAACGATTTGAACGTTCGCAATTGTTGACGATGGCAACATTAAGTACTTATATATGTTTGTATACATTTTAAAGCAGAGAAAACATATTATAGTTGAGATGTATGTAGTAAATTGACGAACACATTTTCGTCTGTTGCTACCAATGGCTCTTTATGCTCATTTTTTGACGGACTTACTTGTTGCATACGTCATATTTCGACAGACACAATTGTTGCTGTCGTCATTCTTTGACGCCTACTAATGCAACACCATTGAAGTTGAATAAATCAGTATCTGACATGTTCTATGCAGAGATAGTACTTCCTTTACATACAGTTTTCAATCTTTTGTTACTTTTGATAAATGTTGATTATTACAAAAATGGGAACGCTTACATTTTTAACTTTTTAAAATTGGGAACATAAAAATATCCATCAAATATCCTGTCAAATTATGACATTAGCAACATAAAATTTAAAACATAAAAAGCTAGAATTTTTATTTTCATGATTTTGTCTTAGTATAATAGCAATCTTATCATCTATATTAAAAAAACTGCATTTTTTTAATACAAACGAAAAAAATTCTTTGGGATCTATTTTGACAGAAATTTTATGTTCTTAAATGGAAGATGCCTCCTGAGCCTTGCGATTTCATAGGAAAAGATTTTTAAAGTTTTCAATTTTTAAATATATTTTAGCTCTGGTGATCTACAAATGCAGCAGACCGAAAAGATTTGAACAACTTTAAAAGAGGTCCACCTAAGGATCATTCCTGTGAAGTTTGGTGAAAATCTGCCAAGCGGTTTAGGAGGAGATGTTGTTTGAATGAAAAGTTGACGACGCACGCACACCGGACAACAGGCGATCACAAAAGCTCACCATGAGCACTTTGTGCTCAGGTGAGCTAAAAAGCGACCGAAACTTTCCAACTGTCAATAATTTCGGACAACACTTTCGGTTATCTGTTGATAAAACAAAAAAATAGCAGCATTCAGGTTCGTCTTTCTTTTATGTTGATCAAGTCTTTCTAAACAATTGTACATTGCATGAAAAAAAAAAAAAAAACACCTAACACAAACTTACAAAGGCTAATTTTTAATATTATGATCAACACCATGTTGATTTTTTATTTTAGTAATATATTTTGTGATATACTATCTTTATTAGTATAATGTGAATGTTGAGTTTGTCTGTTTTTGTTTCGGAGACTTTTGAATATTTGAATTTGACTCTTCAAAATTGAATTTTGACCCTTGAAAATTTTGGTCAAAGGGTCAATGACTCTTGAAATTTATAGTCTACTGAACACCCTGATGTTTATAACGGCTCCCACTTGTAACTTTTTACCGATTATTTCGTATTTGCATATTTCTGACTGAACTCCCGCAGTTTATTTTTGAATTTTCTAAGTTCATCATATAAATTAGTATGGACAGCATGAATGGACGGTCTTCTGCAGTCAACACAGCTAATAAATTGATAAAATAGAAGTGCCCCCCGCGATGTTTATAAGCGCAACACCAATTTTAGGCGCCCCCGATATGTTAAAGTTCAAATTAGGCGCCCCCCCCAATGGGTCGCTAAAGAGGCCTGGGGAAGGCCCTGGGGTGAATGGTCCCGGAATCATGGAAAAGCATCCATTAATTATCAATGATGAATGACTATCAAATGAAAGCCGTGTATCAAAAACGAATATCTACTAAAATATCAAATTTCATTAAATAACTGAAACTGTTGACCTGATTCGCACTACCTAGAATTATGAAACACTATGTATTACATCATTTAATTCGAAAAATCGTGTTTGCGAAGTTGATTTTCATTATTTCAACCTAGTTTTGTTTTTTTTAAACAATTTATACTTTGGTAAGAACGAAAACTTACCTCCGCATCTTTCCCCTTATTTTTATAAAGGTGAGTCCGCTCTTTTAAAGAAAGATCGGTTGACATTTTATTCAAAAGTTAAACGATTTTTCTAAAATTCTTTAAACCACGATTTTCATCCAAGATGTCGGATTGATCAGTCAATATAAATCATTTTGTAATCCGGCGTTTGATTGGCTGTCACGGAATGCCGCGAGAATTCGTTTAAAAATTGTGTGCAATGTTAATTAAAATGGCAAACATGTTTCATATAATTTTGTTTTAATCAATTAAATGATCATAACTTTCAAGCAATATACCAAAATAAACTATATTATACATATGTGAAGAAATTAAAACTGCTTTATAACCAAGACGCAATTATTTCTTATCAGCCAATGACAAATAGTCTTTCATTTGGAAATTGCATCCGTTCTGTTAGTCAGTCATAACGTGCAGACTGATATGCGAATTTTATTGATATATTGTTTGTTAGCCAGTAAGTGCAACTAGATTTATATTGAAAATACTTAATTTGAATTTCTCGGAACATTTACTGGCCTTATTACAGTATGCTGAAACATATAAAAAATTCGAACTTTCCAACACTTTCAGATTCGATCCAAAAAAATGTGTATCCAGACGGCAGTATTTTTAGCCGACGAGGCAATACAAAAGTTTGCGTTTTTAACCCGATTCGATAGTGATCTATTATCGACCTCAAGGATCTGTTTTTGAACTGACCATATAGGTATAAATTATTGAATGACTAACTACGATAAAATGCATTGAGTTTTTCGGCAAATTCGGATTCGTACCGTGTAATATTCGTACCATTTTTGGTTTTCATATTGTCACAAGGGCAATACGCATAGGCATAATAAAATAATCGACTTGGCATGTCCTGGTGTTCATTGTATACCAAGATAGAAAATTTTTATATTGAATATCATGGTGTTCATTTAATACTAACTTATTTTTATCAACACTTGTAAGGCGTACAAAAAATATGTTTGTTTCAGGTAACCCGACCTACCCTAAAAAAATGCCCCGACCCTAGAACATTTTATTGGGTTTGTCAGATTGATTTTTGTTTTATTTTCCTTTTTCAATAATTAAATGTGTTTTGGATAAATAAGTGTTTTGTTTTGATAGTATCCACGTATAAACGATGTTTAAGGATATTACTGATATGTTTTGAATATTGATTCAGTTTAAGAATCTTCAAGTTGACCATTTACCAAACAAAAAAAACAAAAAAACAAAATCCCGACCTACCGACCCTAAATTTTTGGGGCATGTTACCTGAAACAAACATTTTTTTTGTTTACGCCTAAGTGAAAGAACCAAGAAATTGAAGAATTTCAGTCTAATTTAAACTTGGTCACTATATGTAGGGGTGCAGTTGTGTGGCAACCCTGGGTCAGTGATTTTTTTAATTCCTTGGACATGTTTGGAAAATTATCCAGTCGAAAAGTGGAAATAAAATACTAAGTACAATTCCATGATGAACAGTTTTTTTCCCGCAATTATAGGCACGGCAGTAACCGTAATAATTCAATACAATGTTTGTAATATAAACATACATATAAAATCAATATGATTTACTTTGAATGAATATCTCTTACTGTGTTATTGCAATGCATTATAACTGTGAGTGGACAATGTTTAATCTCTTTTATCAAAATACTTTGGTTTATTATTTTTACAATATTTGTTTTGTTCCGATTTTTTTTTTTGTATTTTCAAAACAATCGGGCCTGCGGATCCAAGAATTTAGAAACTAAACATCAACAAACTCTGGCCTTAGTAAAAGTACAAATACAAGTGGTGATCCAGAATTAACCGGACTGGCTAACCGGACTGGCTTTGAATTTTATTTATTGCTTAATATAGTTTGATGAAAATTTCAGAAACAAGTGTTCATTTATTATTTAATATGGAAACAAAACAATATTTATTTCAAAACAAACACTCTGTATGTTGTTGGTTGCTATAGCAACCCACACCCGTGTAAGCGGGGACGGTGTCGTAATTTTGCTTTAATGCTTGCGTTTGATAAAAAAAAAATAGTTTAAAACATGCCATTTCGGCGCCAATTGACGTATTCAACGTCGTTTGTCAATTTTCTGATGTCATTGTTGACACGCCTGGCTAGCAAAACTAGTTTTATTGTTAATACCGGTACTCGTTTTCTTTTATGGCGTCATCTGATGCAACCGGAACGCGCGGTATTATAAATTTCTGTTGTGACCATAAATATTCGCATACCAAAACCTGCCAGATGAATCAGGAGACATTGCCAAGCACCAACATGTCACGGACGCAGGTTTTTGAGTTGCACAGAAGAAGGCCGTGTGTCGCTGGAAGATGATAAAGGAAGGACCCGGAATACGTCAATAGATTCAACAATTTTTGCTACAGTTAAAGACGTCATTGATAGGGATAGGCGCGTCTCTATTCGGGACATTAGCAGACATGTGTGATATACTTCACCACGACAAGGCACCCTCCCATACAGCCGACACAACCAAGCTAGATATAGGGCTCTTGGGATTCAAACTTGTTTATCTCTCTGCATACTGGCTGGACCTCGCTCCGATGGATTTTCACGTGTTTCCCGTGGTCAAGTCGGCACTGAAGGGCACGAGGTTTGAGACATTTGACCACCTGTCACGTGCAGTCCAGTGTGCGGTGTCCCAGTTAGATGAAGAGTGGTACATAAACATGTTTCAGCAGTGGATAGCGCGCCATGACAATTGTGTAGCTTGTAGTGGTGATTATTTGGAAAAATGACCGAAACAGGTTACGTCATTTTGAAGTACAGTTTTCGTCTGATTGTCCCCAACTGTCAATTACTGTTGTTATGTTAATGTACGTACATTTTTTATTTCTTGCATTACAGGTATTAAACTTTCAGATAATATAGATCAAAGATTGATAAGTTTAGCTGTCTTTTTTATTTATGTGTGTGCCTTGTTGTTTTAAAATAACAGCCTCAGTTCGGTTATTTCTGGATCACCCCTCGTATATATAATTTCAGTGCTTTGACAGTTTGATGTTTTCCAGTATTTGCATTTTGATATACTCAGTACATGCATAATAAATAAAGTCTTTAAAATCTGTACTTGTATGCTGTAAAATCCATGTCATGTAGATCAATAAGTAAATCATCATGTTCTATCAAGCAATCAATTGTTTATGATCATATGACTTTGTTTGCATTTCCAGAAAATAAAAACTAAATTTAAGGATGGATGACTTGAAGGGTGAGGAAAGTCCACTGATTTCCATAGTGACTGTGGTATCCCTGGCAGTTACAGCCCTATACTGTGTTGTGGGTCTAGTGTTCGCCATGGTCTTCCAGAAGAGAGTGAGTCGTGAAGACTTCTGGATTCTTGTCTGGCTGGTGTATGACTTCCTCATTCACCTCACTCTGGTAAGTGGTGGTTGTAATTTTATTCAAAAATAGTATTCACATTGATAACATCCATTTTATAATCGCAGTGGATATGGTGTCTGTCTGGCAACCGAAGGTCGTGAGGTCAAACCATAGGTGGAGAGTGTTTCTAAAAAAGAAACCAAGTACTGGTTATACCCAGGAAAAGGACTCTAAAAGTGTTTTTTAGTCAATAAGTCTCTGGCTTTCTACACAATCAAGCTAAAATAAATATGTTTATATTAACTTCTTCAACCGACCTTGTACAACACTACACGAGGACTGTAGTATGTAGTAAAAGAATTAATAAGATGTACTAGTAACAAAAATACATGTATGTTTTGATTTATGCAAGTTTACTGTTAATACTCATAACTTAGTCTGTGTTTCTTTTTGAAATCGTTGCCATCCATAGTTTGACTGATAGGGCATTTTTAAGATATCAGCATCTTTTGCAATATGTGTTACAGGAAGGGCCGTTTGTGGTTATCTCTTTAATTGGAACTGTCAGAGATTCCAGCCATTTTTCTGCCCTGGTTTGTAAGTACAGTAGTACATTTTACTTAAAAACAGAACATTAATTTAGCTTTCCTAATTGTTGTTTCCTATAAACATAAAGCCAGTTCCCAGGGCTTTTTTTTGGCGCTGATGAATGGATGGGGCCCTTTGCTCTCAGTTTGGAGAAAAAATAGCGTTATTTTTGACATTTTGAGGAAACATTTTCATACGGGGAATGAAAAATTCTGGGGTAAGATTAGTTTTAGGGGAAATGCTTGATTTTAACAAATTTTCTGAGGGCTCCAACTATAGAAGGAAAAAAGCCCTGGTTCCGATTATAGTTTCTAAGGTGAAAACTTTGCACCTGGCATAAAGAAGTGTGAACCACTTCCCCGCAATGGTAAAAACCAAAGGGGTAAAGTTATTGATTCTTGTGTTCATTATAATGATTTTTCTAGGATTTCCTTAAGTTATCCTAGGTATTTAAGTTATCGATACTCAAGTTACATATGCTGTACTGTATGTTCACATTGAGAATTGGTAATTGAGTACAATCTATCTCACTAAATCCAGGGAAGGAGTATGCAAAGGCAGACACAAGATGGGGAGTCTCTGACCCCACCATCGTTTCCTTGGAGATCCTGACTGTCACCATAGTGCAGGTGTTTGTGCTGGGCACCATATACGGGATAGTGAAACACAGGTCCTACAGGCACTTCATGCAGATCAGCCTCTGTGTCTGCGAGCTGTATGGAGGTACGTGTCTTTGTGTTGCCATATTTATAACAAACATCAGTATTTTGAAATGCATCTAAAATATAATTAAATAGAATCAAATCTTAAATAAGCCATCTAAGCCTTTACTTTAGAAATGACATATGATTTGTGAGTAAACAAAAGGCTGAATTTGGTTTAAACTGCTTTTGAATCATTTTCTGGGGAAAGGCCTGTGCTAGCATGGGTTATATTGAGGATGCCCACTTGCCCATGACTAGCAGGCAAGTACATTCGAGACACTACTTGCACTGTACCATTTGAAATTTACCAGTAATTTCTGCATTTTTGCAACAAACATTGAAGCTATGTGTCTAAAAGATTGGTAAAGAGTATCAGAATTGGGCAGCCTGTGGTTAGTGGGGCGAAGAAAGTCAAAGTGCAAAGTAACTTGGTCCCGGACAAGTGGATAACACATTTTTAGTATAATCCCATCTGCTAGTATCATCATGAGTCCTCTCTTATTTGTCCCTCAGGTTGGATCACCTTCTGTCCCGAGTGGCTGACAGGCAGTACCAGTCTCCACACAGACAACTTCCTGTACCTCTGGGTCTACCTGGTCTTCTTCAACATGCTCTGGGTCGTCATACCCATCTACCTCCTCTACCAGTCTTGGGTGGCCATGGCAAATGTGTTCGATGGTGCTGGGGAGGTCCTCAGTGAGAAGCAGGAAACCACGGTGACAACGAACGTTTCCAGGGTTTACACCAGGTCAAAGAATCCTGGTCTCAAGTCGGAGTGAAAAATGAATACATCAAATTAGTTTTATTTGGTTTTTCTAACATTACCCTGTCAAAACAGTATACTCGACCATATGATCGAGATGTCTTATAATACCGGTATATGGTTATTGTTGCTTTATTAACAGTCTATTTCTCAGCTGTGCCATAGCTTATTAATACCTTTAATATGTTATTGAAAACAATATGCAATGTTATCAATATTTATATATTACCGTTATAAATAAGAGCACTTCCAAATGCAGTCTTGATAATATAGAATGCCAAATTATTCAAATTACAGATGCCATTCCACGTGTTATATTTTACTTGAATGAGCGTGTACATTTTTTTTTTTTTTTCAAGGAATACAAAAACATATCAAGCAATAATTACATATTAGTAAGGCAGCCTTCGTAAAGAAAATATATGGTATTGTGAAGAAATGTTTTGAAGTCTTCCAATTACCAACATGTATCTTCCAATTTTTTCTATATATTGTATACATGTACACTGAAGCTGTGGCACATATGTTCAGGTCCCCTTCTAAATACTGTCATTACAGTTTGTTAGAACAGTATGCAACTCAGGATTTTATTGTGGTTTCTCATCAAATAGAAGAACCTTTTGAAACTTTAGTGGCCTTGTCTGCTGCTTTCTGACTCAGAGATAAAAGGTATTTTACATACAGTTTAATATCAAGCTTATTTATAGGCATCTTTATTTAGTCATTTTACGCTTCCATTTGTAGTGTTTAATAAAGTTCGTTGTTTGGAAAAAAAATTAATACAGTGGTTTTTGTGTATGCCTATCCATAGACATGTTTTTATATGTGTTATTTATATATTATTTACATATTCCAGTGTTTATACAATCATATTTTTGATTTACCCGAAAAAGATTGGACAACAAAATACCTGCTGGGTTTGCCACTAGGATTTGTTCCCATCTAATAAATAAGTGGGTTATTAGTGAAATATGTGATAGAGTTTAAGAATACTGTCAGTGATTTTTTTTTGCTATTTTTATTGCTGAATAAAGGCAGTTTACCCTTGCCAATAAACTTACATTTTCCCCCTAAATGACCCAATTTTTCAAATTGTTCAATAAAAAATTGAAACTTTTATTGCTTTTTTACACACAGTATTTGGTTGCAAATAGACCAAAAATCAGTGTTTGAGACATGGATAAAACAGTAATCCTAATACTGTGAATAACTCGCACCTGAGTCTCGAAGCAAAAAGCATAGCTTAATGAATGACTGTTACCTTGTATAAAAAACTTTAGCTATTGCCCCATTTTGAGGATTGTCAAAGTTAGATTCCCCTAGTTCAAAGGCACAGGTATTTGTAAACATTGCAAAAAAATCACTGACTTAAAATTATGAATGTCGCATAAGGGTAAACTGATTTGTTTTAGAGGTATTCAAATTACACATGATTTTAACTTAACTAGGTTATAGTTTAAATTCTGGTGAATCTAGTACTGGACTGTTGTGATTATAATGCTGCTTTCAAATAAATTGAAACTCATACTATTAGTAAATAATTGTCATGACAAAGATATAACAAATGCCATTATTCTTGGTACATTTATCACTGTTTTCCACTAATAGTATTCTTTCAAATGCCAGCTAGGCGTATAGATCTGTTTAAAGTCAGTCCTGTTTTTAAGGCTTATTTGGTGCATATTTTACATACACTATGTACAAACATTTACTTAACGTACTATATACAGTATGTTAGCTTATACAAATATGATATCTTGTGTGCTCGTATTTATGTTGATGTGAAGGGAAATGACTCTTATGCATGACTTGCGAGACCTGGGCTAGTATTCACATAGCTCCTAAGGAAATTCTTAACTTAAGGTGAATTTCATATCAAAATTTCTATGTAAAATCCAATGATATATGTTAACCAATTGGTAAAATGTGGCAGCCCATGAGATTTTTATCCCAATTGCGGCCTGCCTTGTTTCGAGAAAAACTGACGTCAAAGTTGAGGCTCGTGATTTCTTTTAAAAAGTCAAGATTATGATTAAGAGATTTCAAATAATTGTTTAAATCTTGAAAACTGTCAACGGAAAATATTATTTATTGTGTTATTTGTATTAAAATGTCATTTTTGCTATGATTTCTTGTTTGGTTGCCATAGCAACCATCTCTTTATTATTATTATTTTTGTCCGAAACACTTTTACATTCAAAGTTAGTTAATTGTGAAAGACAGTCCAGTAAATATATATAATATAAATTACTTGTCCTCATCATGCTAGGTTCTGTATTGTATGCTTGGCAAACATTAAAATCTGTGTGAAATGTGAAAATTCGTCGTTATGGCGATGTTACTCAAACTGCTCATTCTTGCTCAAAATGCATGATTGAAAGGAAAAAAAGGAAGCCATTTCCAGTTTATACACATGTCAGTGTATTCAAAACTGCCAATAACTCATTTTTGCCCAGATACCGCATTTGGGCCAAAAATCTCATGGGCTGACACAAATATGAAAGACATACACAATATTTACTAGTTTGGACCATTTTAATGTAAAATGACCTGCCAACAGTCACAGAATTCAGGAGTTTATGACTAAGAAATTTCCTCAAGTTTTCCCTAAGGAGCTTTGTGTATATGGGCCTTGGTATTTCATTTAAGACAAAATTCATCTCAGGCTATAGTTATTTTATCTCAGAGAGTATGGTCTCCATGTATATGCTCCGTATAGTGGTTTAGTTTGATGCTCATATTACTCTTATGATAATTTGTTACTGTTTGAAAGCAGCTCATCATTAATGTGTTAGTGACCAGTCTTTTAAAGTTTATTACTTGCTCAAATATTTATCTGTATGCCAGTTATATTGTCAACTTGCTCTTTAATATTTTGTCCAATCGTTATATTTGGTTCTGATTAACAATTAGTTTATTTACTACTGGTTAACTATTACCTAAAAGTATGTGTATGTATGCCAATTTTTTTAAGTTTCATAGGTGGGTGTTCTCTTTACTGTATAGGCTGCATTTTTTTAAATTGAACAGTTAAACTTTTTAATTTAATTCAACTAAAACCTGTTCCAATAGTAGTGTGTTATGTTATAGGTTTTGTATGTGTTTTCTTAATTTGCTACTTTATGATAATGCTATAAGCTTGTTGTTGTTTTATTTTTCAGTAATACATTATATTATGTGTTTCCCATTGGCAATGAGATTTATATTTGTTTTCTCTGTTATAACATGTTTATTTACCACGTCCACATGTATGAGCAGTTGGAGGCCATCATGCTCCATACCATACACAGTTTATTATTCTGTTAGTACAAATGTATATCATTTGTATGTGTAATTGTTAGAACCACTTTGAATTGTTGACAAAAATAGTGAGCTTTATACTAAGCATTCATTTATGCCTTTTTAGCTCACCTGTGCATGAAGTGCTCAAGGATGAGCTATTGTGATCAGTCTTTGTCTGTCGTCCATCGTCCGTCCTCAACAGTTTACTTCAAACAACTTCTTCTCTGAAACCACATTGCGGATTTTAACAAAACTTGGAAAGAATGTTCATGGAATGGTCTTTTAACAAATTTTCTTCAATTCATTAGAATATATTAAAAACTCTGGTTGCCATGGCAACCAAAAGCTTAACAACTGGAACACCTATAAAATCTTATTGTCCGAAACCACTGGCTTGATTTGAAAATAGTTTTTACAGAAATTGTTCCTTGGGTGACCCTCTACCAAATTCCTTTAAATCATATTGATTCATGAAAAAACGTGGCCATCAGGGGGCGGGGCAGTTGTCCTTATATGGCTATATTGAAAATCTTGTCTGAAACCGGTGGCTGGATTTGAAAATAGTTTTCACAGAGATGTTCCTTGGGTGACCGTCTACCAAATGCCTTCAAATCACTTCTGTTTCCTGCCACATACTTATTCATGTTGTTATTCAATGGGAAATTACTGTTAATGATTGAGGTGGCGAGAGTATTTGCGCCATGACGGTGGCAGTTCTAGCTAAACTAGAGTGAGTGATCCAGGGTCATCTTGGCCCTCTTGTTATTTACTGGTATTTACTCAGTTATGTCAGATACACATTTTTCAACAAAAAAGATGGATGCTCTGTGTTTCTAGAACTCATTATTTATGTTTTTAGCTCAACTTTTCGAAGAAAAGGCAAGCTATTCTACTCACCCCAGCGTCAGCATCCAGGCAAGGTTTACCGTTAGTTTTTCGGTAAGCTAGTTTCTCAGCAGGGGCATAAAGGATTTCATTCGTGCTTAAAACACTTATTCCCCATATTTAAATGATCCTATTGGCCAAGTTTGATAACTCTAGAAATTTGTCAAAATTATGGGTCTTTTTACATTTAGAAATTTTACATTACAGTGCTGACGGAGAAATTTGTCAAAATTATGGATATTTTTACATTTAGAAATTTTACATTCCAGTGCTGGCGGAATCAACTTTTGATTTCCACTCTCTAACTTAAGAATGAATCTTCATACATAGATGCCCTTAAGCAGTACTTTACTTGGGATTGCATTTGGGGTGGGTTTGGCGGTGTCAAGGTCGAGTGCACTGTTACTCAAAATAGAAGAATAGTTTCTGCTCAATAACTCGAGAACAAATTGAACTATTTTAATAAATTTGATGATACCGTTTAGTGAGACTTTGCATGAGATTGCATATGGGGTGGTGGGGTCAAGGTCACTGTTTTGAAAATTAGAACAATGCTTTCCACTCCAGAACGAAAAATTATTTTGTTTAATTGACCCCTACTTTTCAAACAGTTTGTTTTATAAAAAAAAGACAAGTACAGGAAAAGTCGAGCGCACTGTCCACCAACAGCTCTTGGTAAACTAAAAAATTCCATTAATATTCGTTAAACACTAATATTCAGGGATTTTGTGGGAAGAATGAACCACAAATTTAAGTACTTGTTTTTTGTGTGAGAAAACACTCAAAACTGCTACATGTATATATGTTTTATGTAATAGTAGTTGCTAGTGGTGAAGGGTGCACAGACATTACATATTTTACAAATGTCTTCCTATATCATACTTTATCATATATTTTCTGAAAGGTACTCTTACATGGCAGCATGTTTGATATGAATGACTTCCTATGACATCATTGCTCATTTGCAAATTGTTAACATTTTATGAATGAATACCTTGTAAAAATGTTCCGTACAGTAGAAGAAATCCATCATTTCTATTTTTGTAATGGTTATGTATAAGAAAATTTAGCTTTATATTTGTTATACTCTGGTATTAAAACCATGTTTGGAAAATGCTACTTATAAAAGTGTGTGACACAGAAAGAGTGTATTGTATCCTTGAGTTCACTACCCGCCCAGCCTGTCGTGTATCATTGTGAACTGTTTTCACAGCATGCGAATTCTGGACATCGTTTAACATGGTACATAAAAAGATACTGATTTATGGATAAATGATGACAGGATTTGGATAACGTCATGCATCGCTTTGTAACCTCAAAACAATAAGCAAACTGAATAACTTGAGATCATCCTCGAATCATTAGGTAAGCTGCATTAATGGATTATATATAATGATTTTGGAATAGCACACGCGGGTGTTGGACGATGCTAGAGATAGGCCCTAAAGTGGTCGCAAAACGAAACAGAGATAAATTTAAAGTAAACATAACAACTAAATGATTTAACAGTGTCCATGTTTTTATGCTCCCGAAATTTTTTCGGGAACCATATAGTCGCCGCTTTGTTCTTCGGGAAGCTTCATTACCATTTACCAAGATTGGGTGTTCATTTTATCAGGATATTCTGTTTCATTCATTTTTAGCTCACCTGAGCACACCGTGCTCAGTGAGCTATTGGTATAGGGGGACTGTCCGTGTCGTCCGTAATGCATCAACAATTGGGCCCGTAGACACGATACAGGCTGCATTTTTCATTCAATCTTTACTAAACTTGCACAGTTTGTGTATGACTTTAAAATCTTGGATAGTTTCGATAATGGGCCAGATCGGACCAAGAACAGAGTTATTGCCCCCATTTCATGAGAAAAACTGCAAAATGGACTTTGTGTAACAAACAGCCTCCATTTTTCATTTGAACTTGACCATACATGCACAGCGTGTGTATGACCTAAGATTTAAAATTATCAAAACATGGCCAGATTGGGGTACAAACACCAGAGTTATTGCCCCTTGTTTGTTAGAAAACATGAAAAACTGGACAATGTTGTGTGCAGAGACTTCATTAATTGCCTAATCTTGTCCAAACGTCCACTGTTTGTGTTGGACTGGAAGGTCTCAGTCCATGTCCAATATGTGCCAGATCAGACCAAAAAGACCTGAGTTATGGTTTGGCTTTCAGTGCCCGTAGAGAATTAACTTTTTTGACTAAACTTGCACAGTTTGTGTATGACCATTAAATCTCATCTGGGTGCAATGATGGGCAAGATAGAACCAGAAACACTAAAGTTATTTCCCCATTCTATTAGAAAATTTGCCAAAAATGGACTTTGTGTAACATAAACAATTAATTTTTTAGCTCACCTGAGCACAACGTACTCATGGTGAGCTTTTGTAATCGCCTTTTGTCCGTCGTGCGTCGTCAACATCTACCTCGTCAACACTAGAGGCTATATTTATTGCTTAATCTTCATGAAACTTTGTCAGAACAACTGATTCAATGATATCTCGGTTGAGTTCGAATCGGGGTCATGTGGGGTCAAAAACTAGGTAACTAGGTCAAATTGAAGAAAAAGCTTATTAACACTCTAGAAGTGACATTTTTTGCCCAATCTTCTTGAAACTTTCGCTGAACATTTGTTATAATGATATCTCAGCCGAGTTGGAAAATGGTTGCCCTCCGTTGAAAAACATGGCCGCCAGGGGGCGGGGCAGTTTTCCTTATATGGCTTTATTGAAAACTTTATAAAGCTTGTTAACAATCTAGAAGTCACATTTTTTGCCCAATCTTCATGAAACTTGGTCAGAACCTTTGTCCCAATGATATCTCGGCCGACTTCGATTCTGGGTCATGTGGGATCAAAAACTAGGTCACTTGGTCACATGGAAGAAAAAGCTTGTTAACACTCTAGAAGTCACATTTTTTTCCCAATCTTCATGAAACTTGGTCAGAACATTTGTCTTAATGATATCTCGGCCGAGTTCGAATCTAGGTCATGTGGGATGAAAAACTAGGTCTTTATGTCAAATTGAAGAAAAAACTTGTTAACCCTCTAGAAGTCACATAGTATATTGGTCGCCAAATAACACACCTACTGTTTTGGTTGATAAAATTTTAAATCCCCATTCTATTGACCATTTCCATATGGAGTTTTGACCTGCTCGGGCCCTCTTTGCAGGCGTGACATATTAGACCCCTTTAACCAAGTGCCGGAATCGTCGGCAAACTGGAAGATAACCATTGCTGAGTCTTTGACGGATTCAGGAAGATCATTGACGATGAGGGAGAACAGAGTTGGGGATATTACGGACCCCTGGGGGGTACCGCGGTCAGTTATGGCTTCATCTGATAACTCCCCATCGACCTTGACCTGAATTTTCCTGCCCTCTAGGAAAGCTCTGAGGTAATGGAAGCAGTATCCAGTGATCCCATAATCAGCTAGCTTTTTTAAGACGCCAAAAGTCCAGGTTAAATCGAAGGCCGTCTGAAGGTAAAAAAATATAGCTAACACATGATATCTCAGCCGAGTTAGAAAATGGTTGCCCTCCGTTGAAAAACATGGCCGCCAGGGGGCGGGGCAGTTTTCCTTATATGGCTCAATTTAATATGCTAGACAATGGTCTTGAATATCCGTATGGAAAATTGTTCGACTAGTGAAACTCGTGAGCGAACCAGGGCCATTTGGCCCTCTTGTCTTCAAATCTTGCTCCGTCTTGCACAGTTTGTGTATGGCCATAAGATCTCGTGATAAATCAAGGAATTGCCCTGAATGGATTATAAAGAAAAGAGTTATTGGCCCCTGTTTGTGAAAAAAGCAAACAATTGACTATGTTAGGAAAGATATTTTTCACTAGGGATGGCAAGACATAGTATTTCAGTAACCGGTTAATTGGTTGTGGTATTTGAGCTGCTTACCGGTAAGCTTAATATCATTAATACGACCTAAAAACACAATTAAAAGGTAGATGTTCTGTTTGATGGACTAGTCCTTGATCGATGATAAACATTACGTTCTTTGTCGATGATATACGTAACGCTGACAGGTGTCTTTATTGCTGTCACGTTGCGACTGTTTTAGTCATTGTTCTGTAAATTGAAGGAACAAAACACCGTAGATGGAAATCAGCTGGATGTTTGAACCTCATGTGAATGTAGAGATTGGATGAACCTCTGTGTAATATAAGTGTGATTGTGCATGGCGAACATCACTGATTGCTTGAGCCTTGTTCCCTACAGTTTCAACTGTAAATGCATCTGTATTGCCTCTATCAATTGTCAGGTAAAATAGGCCAGACAGGCATCTGTATAAGCGCCTGTCGATTGCTAGGTTAACTACAGAAGAAGGCAGGACATGCATCTGTATTGCACCTGTCGAATGGCAGGTCAACAGCAGTAATATATCTGTTATGTGGGTCATTTTGTAGGCGATGACATTTAGATGTCAGAGCTGTTCATTGCCCGTACTCAGGTGAGTGATTTGGGCCATTAAGTCTCTCTTGTCTTGGAGTTATGGAACTTCTAAAGATTGATGAAATTACACATGTGGTATATCGTGCAGACTTCTTGCCCTGGCTATTTCTCAACAACTACTGGCTAGGACTCACTGTAACTATGCGAAGATGCAGTACCAAGAGTGGGTAAGCATTGTACCGGGATGTTCCGCTTCAATGGATTCATTTGGAGTTGTGGGACTAAAAGATTGCTAAAATTAGTATATAGTGGACAATTATTTTCCAGGCGATTTCATAGCAACTATGGGCTGAAATATGATGAAACTTCATGGGAAGTTGTTATTTGACTGCAATGGCCGTTCAGTCGAAACAAGCAAACGAAAAAATCTTTTAGACTAATAAAACAATACCGGTAAGTGCTTTAAAATACGTTTCCAAACTAATCAACTGGACAAATTGATAGATATATATTCGAAAGCAATATACAAAAAACAACGTTTTCATCATGAAAACGTATATATTTTCATGAACTTCTCTTGAAAATTAGTCAACATTTTCACGAAAGGCATCTGGAAATAGTATGCAGAAATATGCCACCATATACTTGATGCAAAAAATACATGGTCGCGACAACATGTTATGGAAAAAGTAAGGCTCTATATGTATTTATATGCTAACACTGATACTTGAATGAGGAAAACGGGCTCTTGCCGTGCCCACTTTAAGCTTCCGTATTTGCCAGTATAAAAACGACGTCGATGTGTTATATGTCGTTTTTCAACAAATAAAACATCGGTTTGGCGCGTTAATCTCGACCGGTTTCCTGTTATTTGACTGCAATGGCCGTTCAGTCGAAACAAGCAAACGAAAGAATCTTTTAGACTAATAAAACAATACCGGTAAGTTTTTTAAAATACGTTTCCAAACTAATCAACTGGACATATTAATATATACAATATTGACGTAATCGAACGCAATATACATTCAGTCTACATTTAAAGTCATAATGAAATTTTGATACATTTGCGGATCTGAAATATTAGTATGGATCACTTTAATAGCCATGTTTTCGTGTAAATATTTGAACAACATTATCAAATAAGTAACGTTTATACATAATAAATGAAACATTAACAATAAATGATAGACCGGTAGTTATAAATGCATTGGACAAACTTCTGGGCCAAGTTGCTCAAATCTTTAACGGCCACTTAAGCTAACAGCTGTTAACTTTTGAATGAAGTTATTTATGTAAATTGTATGTAATTTTTTAAACTGTGATGTTTATTCGAACTAAATTAGTATTCTCACATAATTTTAAATGTTTGACAAGCTAGTTGCTTGAAATATTAAGTTTATTTGCATCTAAAGTTAACAGACCGTTAGCTTAATTGGCCGTTAAAGTTTTGAGCAACTGGGTCCTGGTACTATAAATGCATGATATATGACAGCCACACCTACCTAACAAGGTTACCATAAACTGTTAGACATAAACCACCGGTCCTATAAATGCATGTTATATAGCAGCAACAGCCACTCAACATGGTAATCATAAACTGTTGGAAAAAAACTTAAACAAACTGCGTATAAATAGGCACCAATAACCAACCACAAACACATTTTAGAAGTCCTCAATGTCGTCAATAACCATGTCCCGCTCCTCGTGCCCAAAGCCCTTCTGGTTCCGGTTTACCCGGGGCTGCACCACCGGTCGGCTCGTATTGGCCAACAGGCTGGAGGCCCGGTGCGCAACCGAGTCAGCCTTCGAGTTCCAGGAGCTATTCTCTCTCGCCCCATTTTGCTTCGTGCCTTGCGTTGGGGTTTTGGGCCCTGTAAATACATCCGACAGCTGGCGTTGTCCGTTCGAGTCTTTATTATCGATTACATTTTTTGTCCATTTTGAGTCCGGTTTTAACACATCACGATGCTCCACGGAAAGAGATTTATCTAGGCGCATTTTCTGCTCTCGTAACAAGTCTCTGCTCGTGTTACCCATGACGTTGATACCTAGTGACTTGTCGAACAAATGTGTCCCATTTGTGCTTGCGGTAGTTGCTGCCTTATTGCCATTGGTGACGCCTGCACCCCTACCGGAGGTAGGGGTGGTGGTGGGGACATCGTAGCCGTCTAACACGTCCGTGTCGTCGTCATCCAGATTGGTGATCTGTATTGCACCGACGTGCTTCTGTCGTTGGTTTTTGCGAACGTTATGCATTGCGTTAGATTCACTTGAATTTATTGTTGAGGCTGTGGTAAATTGTCTAAATTTTCGTCAGAGAATTAGCTCTACGACTGCTCCTGATTGTTTTTAAAGGTTTAAACAGTGAGTGTGCTTGTATCGAAAAGATTTAAAACAGTCAGTGAACTTTTTTGTAAATACTTGTTTAAATCAACACAATTCAGCAGTACTATAAACAATAGCACATTGGTAATGCAAAGTCGAATGTATTCCCGAATCTCTCTGTCAGACCATTGTGCACACTACTTACATCCGAATGGTAGATAAGCTCTCACACTTTGTAATGCGATATAACAATAAATTGACAGATACTATAATACTCCTCTGTATAGTACAGCAATATTACTTTATTATATTTTAATCACATCACAGCGGTGTGCCACTACTAACGTTCCAATCAATGCTGCTGATGATGTTGCATTCTGGCTGCGAGAGTGCCAGCGATGTTTGTCTTATCAATCCACCGTCTATCTTAGTGTAATGGATTTTCTATCGACCAGTCTTCGCTGCCATAAGACGCGGGCTACTGTACCTGAAAAGAACATTAGCATGCAAGGTCACTATGTACACAGTGCGTTTATTTGCTGAAAACATTTGTATTTACATTTTGCAATACTTATCGCTTGAAAAGCGGAATTCACAATCGTGTTTCCTACTGAGGTTATACATTTATTCTTTGCTGTTAGAACATAAATAGTTCCATCGCCGATTCCGTCCTTTGTATTCCCCCACAGAGTGGGATGCATTTAGCATTTTACTTCCGTCCGTATGTACGTGCCGAAAGTTTGTGGACTCAACTTCTGTTTAACTGCTTTAACCTGAAGGTAATCGTAAAGGAATGAATTTTGGCTTCGACAAATTTTGGCTGAATTATGGCCCTTTGGCATGTTTCCCCTATAGAATATATACTTCCCGAAATGTTGTGGACTCATCTCCTTTTTAACTGCTTGGCGGATTTTGCTCAAACTTTCACAGCTGAAGAACCTTAACGTGTAGGTGATCGTATAGGAAGGAATTTTGTCTGCGACCAATTTGGGCAGAATTATGGCCTTTTGTGATTTTTCCACTATATAATGATATATATACAGCCCGAATTTTTGTGGACTGAACTCGTCGTTAACTGCTTGGCGGATTTCGCTCAAACTGTCACAAACGATGAACCGTAACATGTAGGCGATCGTAAAGGAAGGAATTCTGGATGTGACAAATTTTAGCTGTAGTATGGCCCTTTGTAATTGTTTTCACTATAAAATATATATGAAAATAAATTTGTGGAGGCAAACATTACTGTTGGCAACATGCCCCTTGTCTTCGTCCAGACAAGTGTCGCGGGGGCATCGGTGTCTGTGACACATCAAGTCTAAATATGGAAACCGACCTAAGCCTGCGCTGCTTATACTTTAAGTTAATGTTACCCCTTGTGGTAATCTATATGCTGGCATGCCATGCATGCATGTGCACGGCGCTATTACACTGTGTTTATATTAATATTTGATTATTTAAATTATGTGTGTGTCGGCCCGGCTAGCTCAGTTGGTTGAGCGCTGGAGTGTTAATCCGGGGATCGTGAGTTCGAATCCCAGCCACATAACTTGTGTGGGGATTGGTCATAAAAATATATTTCTACGGCCATTCTCCCCCTACCCCTGATTCAAGTAGGGCAGTTGTCAGTATGTGCACTTAGTACTGGTAAACCGGTTACATCGGCTAAGCTTGCACAGGAAAAGTGTGAGTAGGTTAACTGACCGCCGTGATATGACTGAAAGACTGTTAAAAATGGCGGAAAAATCCAAATAAAACACACACAAAATATTTGTGTACATACATTCTTGTAAGTTTCGAAGAATTAGCGACACTCTTTAACGACACGATTACAGAACCAATCCAGATTTCATGTTTTAACAAAAGAAAATCTCTTAAATATTCATTCGTTTAAAATGAAATTCTAATGTCGGTACAGTAAAGCAACCCAACGCAATCTTCCCATTGCTGGAGCATGTTGACATTATCATCGACGATGTTTGCTAAATGTTACTGTAGGAATTGTATTGTAAATTTCAAATATCAAAACGCATACACACCTATACAAGGCGAACATTTAATGAAACTAGTTTATTGTGTCACCTGCCAAAGCTAACAAAAAAACATTGGTCGACTTTAATCATTCATGGTTGCTTTTTATAGATAAATCACGGTTGAAAGGTATATCGTTTAACACTAGCCTGTAATAAATTTAATCGCCTATCAAACGGTGGTTCGTTGTCATTTTTGGTATAATTGCAATATCGAGAGCGTGGTTATAAAACGAGTTGCCCCTGGTTAAGTATTGGTGATCAAACGGATTGATTTAATAAGAAAACAACGCGAAATGTACTAGTTTACCAACTAAATTACGGTATGGCCTATTTAAGAAGTTAATTTAATTGGTATTAACATTTCGTTCAATTAGCGAAATGGGTAATTGCCCCCACTATAAGATCGTGCCTTATTTGCGTTCATATACCGTAAATATTTAAATAAGAATATTGTTTAAATACTCAACGTGGCTTAACCGATCCTCTTTGGAAATATAATGCAGATATGCCTCGTTTACAGACATGTTCACAAAATCATTCATGAATATTGTGTCGTAGTCTCGAGCTCCTCTTTGGCAGAGTTTATTCCACTTGAAATTTACATGATTTATGTCCCCAAAATTTTCATTAACATAGATGTCGTTAAACGTCTCACATAACTTGTCACACATATTTACAAAAAGCCTTTTATGTTGAGCAGTTATCTGTCACTGGTTTGGTAAATACAATGTTTATTTATTTGGGTTGTTTCTTCTCTGTCAGATTTGATTCCATATCAGCAATTATAGAATTATCATAAAATATTTTACATACAAATTCCCAGAATTGACGTATATAAGCATGAAAATCTCGCATTCTTGTCGTTCACAATGATTCATGTTTTCTATGAACAGGACCCATATTGCACAGATTTTTTTTACATATATGTTCTCACAGCAAATCGTATTTCACATAGCTGATGTTGATAACAGTTTTAGCAGCGTATACACACATACATTCTCCAACTATTTGTCAATAATGTATACCCGGTATTACAGACGATGGAATGACACAGTAGGAAGTCTTCCCCCAAAATATAATTTTTGTAATTGCTTAATGACAACATATTACATTTTAACTCACGCAAAGATGTGCCAAGTTTAAAAAAATCAACAAGAAATAAAATGAAATAAAGTGAAATAAAATGAAATAATTAATAAAACATACCTCTTTAACGGTAAGCCTTTAATTACGCGCCCGTCCTCGTATCAAATTGTGGTCGAAGACTGCATACAGATTATTTGCCATATAATATGTATCTGTTTATGGATAAAACTAACAAATAATTGGTACTTAATCCGGTTGCATTATAGTAATCCTAAAGGTATTTTCCACGTGTCTGTCTTAAGATATTGTGCGTTTATATCTCTTCCGTCCATTCATTGATACTCAGGGTTTAATTTCTCGCTAGAATGACATTGGCTCTATAGAAGAAATATATCCAATAGCGTACGCCTGCCTAAAGGGACAGTTACACAGTTTGGGGTTTGAAAAATATTTATCTAAAAATGGAATTTTAAAACAGAAATTTGCAGAATCTATCGAAACTTTTTGTCTGTTATGCTGTTTTGGTTGTAAAACATAATAATTTTGATATTTAGTATGCCTTTTTGTGTAACAAATTACCCGTGTATATCTACCAGGTAGCAATTTTTCTCGTAAAATAATATATATTCGTAAAAAGTTTAACTTTGCAGTAGCAATCTGCTTTTAAAACCTTATATATATATATATATACAATGTATTATAGAACAGAAAAGGGATAGTTTTAGAAAATTATTTCTCACAGCCCAAAACTGTGAAACTTCACCTTTAAATCAAATTGGTGATTAATCCGGTGTTCGAAATATTAGCTTCGTACTGTACCATAACACAGTGTAGCTTACAGTTCGTGTACAGTGATTGTAAACTTACTTCAATACACATCGACCTTGGTCAGTGGGCATTATTCTAACAGCAGTTAATAATAATCAGTTAATAGCTATGAATATGTCATGACTTGGTATATAGAATTATATGTATTGATTTGAAAACAAATATAATTATATCCCAGCATACGTTGTAAAATGTTTATTCTACCGTTATCGTATTTTACACAAAGATTTCCGCTTGCCAAAACAGGAGGCTCAAAAACTAACGGACTAAGTAAATGACTGACTGACCGACCTTTTCCTACCGTCGGTCCGTGCGACAGATCGACCGAACGACAGTTCGACAGAGCGACCCTCCTACAACTTACCGTCCATAAGACTGACTGTTCGACCGTTCAAACCGACCGTCGTCCGGCAATCCGACAGACAGACGGACAAGAGGGTATGTTGTAACGAGTTACTGCAAGTGACTTCCTGAATATTTAATTAATCTTGACTCGTGAAGCAAGACATTTTTATTTTTGATTTTCAATTTTCGTGTGATCATTATATATTTAAATAAATATACTAACAACCGATAAACACATATTATATATGTGGATGTTTTAAAAAATACCATTATAATATAATACAATGTATTATATACTGTAACATAATCTGATCATTACAGTACAATGCCTAATTTATCCTGTACAAATGGCAATTATATTTTGGGTGCTGTTTCTTCTAACATGTGTTTTGTAATATAATAAAATAATTATTTTGCAATGTTTTAAAACAATAAAATGATTTTTTGACTAGGTTTTTTAATCAATCCATAAAACTAAATATTTTTGTAATATTGTTCATGGTAGCCAAACATAAGTAATCGGTTTTATTTTAGATGTTATATCATTTAAATAATTCTACATAAGGTCATACAAATTTGATTCTCTGTTTAGCGTCCCCATGATGTTTCGAAACCTACCAACCACACAGGAAAACAAACAAACAACAAGTCGATAAAAAAACATGTTTGTTTCACAACCAATTCTTGGCAGTGGTACAAGCCAAAGCAAATGTTTACTTGAAAAACTGTTATATATCATTTCCATATTGGAAACCAAACTTTAACACAGTATTCAAACTGTGTAACTTGACTAGTTGCTCACTATTTTTTTTTTCAAATATTGGTAAAAACACATACCAGTCATTTCTTTTATATATTTCCAAATTTTATATACGCTTTTTGAACTCGATTTTTCAAAATTGCCGAAATTATGTTGTTTTTTTCGTTCAGGTATCCGAAAACCTACCAGCCCGAGGACGCTAAACACAGAATCAAATTGGTATGGCCTAAGGTAACATCTTAAAGAATATTTGAAAATAAATAGGTGAACAGACCAACGATACTCCAGCACAAACACTCATTCACAAGAATATCAGTAGCGCGATTGTTTAGTGACATTTATATGGCATACAATCTGACGGCTATTGTTATTTAACACTGAACATCTTGACAGTATTATTTTAAAATATACTAGTATATGCTGGACTATAAAAGCTATAATAGCTCTAAATTGACCACGTTTTGATCAAGTGTTCAAATATTCATCCATCCAGTGCTCAAGAAATAAGAATAAAACGAATACATTGTACAGAGGGATAATTCTTTCCATTGACACGCTTTTACTTGCGAATAAAGAATATTCCTTGCTGAGTATAATCATTTATATTGTGTGCATTAGGCGTAAAATATTTGTGCACTAGGCTTCAAATTGTTGCTTCAGCGTTTATTTGCTTATCGATCATTCACTTTTTCTGACTTTCGGTCAAAATATCAGTTTTCGCTTATAAGCGGCACTTCGGTAATTCATATTTTGAAAAAAATAAATTTCAAACTCATCTTGTGAAATGTCTTTTTCTATGACCTGATTTATGGCTAAGGTACGGTTTCTTGTATGGAAGGCGTTTAAACAATTTACACGCAGTCCAACATACCTAAACTGTGTGGTGAATAGGCCGCGAAGAAAGAAAATAAAAAGTATGGAAGGCCGGTGTGACATGCTAACTGCTAAATGACAATTGCCAATTGCTTATTGACAATTGCTATATGACAATTGCTAATTGCTAATTGACAATTGCGATTTGATAATTGCCACAAGTGAATTGATTATTGCGAAATGCTGAATGTTTACTGTCAACTATGTACTTACTAAATGCTATCTTAAGTAACATACAGTACTCGTATAACGTGTATAATCACAACACAAGTAGCCTCTTTTCCTGTATATTCGGCCATTGAAGAGCTAAACTGCTTTTATACTCTAAATAAACACAGTTTCAACACCATTGAGACTTTTACCTATAACTTTAAGGTCTCTCCTACTAAATAAAGGTCAAATAATGTAGAGATCAGCCATACTGACCAATTCTAGGAAGGTATGCTAGCAACCATGAATTCGTCAGATGCTTCCTATCATTTGGTTCAGTCTTCATTTTGATAAGAAAACGCTAAAATTGTGTTACAATTTTGATACAACTCATTAGAAGCATTCTTTATAAGACTAACACACACTAGCAGACTGTTTGAAAATGAATGTTTACAAAATTCTTGGCTTATGCATAAAGTGAGTAGCAATGTTTGGGAATTTCTTTTAAAAATCTTAATTTTCTCAGACAAAATCTAAAATTCGCATTTTGTTAAGCCACAAACAATATTTATGTGATAGAATAGTCTCAATACAGATAACTAACAAAAGTTTTATAAGAAATAATAGTTAATTTCCATTATTTGGGGGTGGCCGAAACTATAAGAATGGCTGAATCTATAGGAAAGAAGGATATACTGACTGATTTATTCGCTGTACGATCAACAGGCATTAAGGCAACTATATTAGACTATGTGTGATCACCTAGTTTACGATATTTTTTTTTGTATATTATATATATTTTTATTAATTATTAAAGACAGATGACTGGAATTAACATTTTGTCACAACATAGAATCTAATGTTATAACATTTGTATCACATTATTATTGTTACAAGCACTCAAGCACTGGTTTAACATGATTTCTTTTAATTATTTATTTACAATTGGTTTATTAAAATTGTCTGTTGTTATTGTTTTTCAGTGAGCAAACCATCAAAGATCAAACAGCGATTTCAATAAACTGACGATTGGTCTTGAACGCTGTTCACGCACTGTACAGTTCTGTTTTTAATGCAAAAGCATGGAAATGACAGATGTGTTATGTAAATTACAAGGACCTTGTACTTCATCTATTAATTTTCAAAGGTGGTGTTGTAATTAAATTGTAAATAATATAATTATATTATTTATTATATGAATGCTTAACTTGTATAGATTGTATTTGAAGTTATATCTTCATGTAAAAAATGTTTATCTGCCTAACAATATAATAATGATCTACATGTATATATGAATACATACAGACATATATGTGCATATGTAGATACATGGTATTCCCAGTTTTACTGTCTGTCTTCACTGGAAATTTTAATCGCTAAGTAGGGTTACCTTTCTTTGCGGAGTATTCGAAAAATTTGAAAAAATTATATGAACATCACTATTTGGTGTAGTATTATTGTTAGTGCATGTAGAATGTCATGAACTTATAAACATTTTTCTCATCATTGTATATATAGTATTTGTCCTCTTATAATCACCACATATGAATGCTTGTATTTCACTTTGGGAATAATGTTAAATAAATTAATATAAGATAAATATGCAAAATTAGTATTGTAACACATATTTGTTCAATAAAAATGAATTCAAACTGCTTACATTGTTGTCAATTTTCAGGCACATTCACCAAAGCTAATGTGAAAGTCTGCATAAGGTTATTTGAAATATTGATGAATACAATATTGATCATCACTCTGTGGGTAATTATTATTGTATTTATACAAGTAGAATTCTCATCATACGTCATGCTCTCTTATAAACATGTGAATGTTTGGATCCCTTTCAGGGTATATATTACATGCATTAACTATTCATGTTTTGTAAATAATACACAAGTACTATTTAAAAATAGTTTTATTCAATAACAAGTTCCACACATGACAGCAAATAATTTCACATACATTGTAATTATACACAGGTTCACTGTATTTTACACCAAGTTTGTTTAAATCCAAATCCAAATACTTATGATGTCAACATTTATTCTATGTTGATTTTGAAGAGCATTTTATTTTAATTATAATACTGAATACTGCATATAAAGCTGACTTTCTTGTTTAAAAATGAAGTGGTTGATCAATATCAATTGTTCTACCTAACGTATATAAGTGTTAAGACATGTGATGATTTTCAATTATTATGTAAATAAATGTTCATAATCTTAATATTGTTACTATTTGCAAGATTGAATGTCAGTTGTTTCAGTCTTGTTGGCTGGCACGGTCTCGATAAAAAACATAAGATAATTTATAGCCTGTTCTGAAATTCTTTTATGACAAGCAAACTAAATGCGTTCATCACAAATTAACAAATGTGGTCCTGTAAAGAACATTCTTTACTTCTGTTACATTCATATGTCTGATATGCCCATATACTGCGTAAAAATATGTAACTATATGCTACAAACATTTCAATATATTTGCTATTGAGTTAAAGAACCAAAAGTGCACATCGTGTATATCATTATGAACTAACAAGATTTTGCAGATTAGCATATAGACAATATAATACCTCTGTGTACACAGACTACTCATACCAGAGGATATTTTCCATTGAAAAATAAAAATATGCACAAAGTAAACGTCAGTTGGATTCCTCAACTTTCAGTCAAATAAGTTTTCTGTTAGAATATCCGCCTTAAATATCACGTATACAGATATTCCATCGGTATGCTACATGTCTTCGCCATTTATAAATGTATGCCGGTGTGCTGTGCCATTTAACTCTGTTGCCTACTTTTTACATCCATCTATTTTCTTTCATGGAGCTCTTGCATGGTCAGTGAAGCCACCCAATTCCAGCTCAGTTTACCTACAACATAAAGCGTTGAAATTTACTGCATATTAATACATGCATCAACAGAAATTGCTAATGTTGACCATAAAGGCATTGTCAAATAATCCGAGACATAAATGACCAACACAACACAATTCTCTCACTTGTTATGGGTCGTATACTAATTATTGTAAATAAAGTAATGGACATGCTTCAAATACAAATCATTATGTTGATACTGACATGTAAGACACATATAATCTTTTGCAACAAACTATACATGGCGAATGACGTCGACACATGAAAACGCAATGCATTCGATGTTCGAAGACTGAATTTCAACTGATAAAAAATAATTGACTCACAATCACATTCGGCGCCAGATTTACGTGTGTTAACTATAATTAGTTTTAAGCTTTAAATTCAATTAAATTTATATATGCATATGTCTAGAGTACAGAAACAATATACGAATGATACTGGTTCAGTTATTTGATTATCATTTAGCAACTGGCAATTAGCAAAAAAACACAACTTCTGTTGTTTATTTGGCAACTATTAGTTATCATTTAGCAATTGTCATTTGGCAAATAGCAATTGGCATTTGGCAACTAGCAAATCGCATTCAGCAAATAGCAATTGGCAATTATCAAACAGCATGGTGCACCGGCCTGCCATAGTAAAAGAAAAAAAGTGTGTTGTTTTACCCCCTTGCTTTTTTTGAGATGTAAGCGGAAACCAACAATTATATATATTATTTTTTTGGCCTTATATAAATAAAAATGAATATTGCATTGAAGGAATGACACGCAGTTTTAAGCAATGATGCTTCATCATCTGCCAAAATAATCAAGTATAACTAAATTTATTTAAAATGATGTTTAATATACATAACAAATGCTATCGGTAAAAACGCAGATATTTTAGAATGTTCACGTTAATCAGCTTTATCAGACGACTGTATTTTGTCATAAAATGTTTGATGCGGCTGAAATTGTATCCAACAGTCCTCGAATTATCAACTTCTTAGAAAATCAAGTTAAAGCGTCGGCACGCCACATATTCATAAATACAATTGGTTTCATCCTAATGGATTCCTTGTTACTGAGAAACAGTGATGCTGAAATATAGCGTTCAGAGTGTGCAGGCGCAAGAAATACGATATAACATTGTTAAAAATACACATATAGAACAATATTCGTGTTCCATATTATCGCCTACTGTAAAATGTAGTTCATATGCCAGTCCACTCCTTGAAAAATACAATTACAGGAAGAACCACTTGTATTTATGGAAAACAACTTAGCAAGGAGGATTTCGAAGTAGATCTTAACACAATAATCATAACGTATCCAAAGCACATGATTGTTGACTAGTTGGTCGGACAAAGCAGTACTGTATTAATATAGTAGGTGATTTTGTTGTTAAAAATTAATTCTACTATTTTTCTTCGGAATTAATAGCAAATATTCGGCATTTAAATTTTATCAGCAAATTCGTAAAATATCAAGTTTCTAATATACCTTTTAAAGTAGGAACTGGGACACAACAAATGCAACAATGGAACAAATATTCATGTAGTAGAGTTAACAAGAAGACTACCATTTCAGGTGCTGGCATCTTCCACAGGCAGTCGGACATGGCTCGAGGCAAAGGGGGCGACGAATGCTGCGTGGTATGCGGAGCGGCAGGTACGTGAGCCGTGACGTCGACGTTAACGTTAACGTATATAGAGGATATTTGTTGATTTCAGTGTTTAATCATTATTCCATGCGTGGTCATTTAACACATATTTTACGAGTACCGCAGCCACTCTACAAAAATACATTTATATTTCTAATATCACCACGCATTGAAAATGAAATAAACAAATGTTCTTTTTATTTCAAGTTTTTATTTATTAAGAAATAAGAATTTACAGCAATCGATCTGCTTGCTTTCATACTATACCACACTGCGATATTAAAACCATAAGCTGCGATAAGCTGTCAGGAAGTTGACGTTATAACATGTACGTAGAAGTTTTCGCGACATTCATCAATAAGTCATGCATGGCGTTCACGTTACAACATAATACGTACAAGCTATCGTGACAGTCATCAGTAAGTGGTGACGTTGACTTTACAACATACACGTACAAGCTATCGTGACAGTCATCAGTGAGTCATGACGTTGACTTTAAAACATACACGTACAATCTATCGTGACCGCCATCAGCGAGGCATGCCGTTGACGGTATAACATACATGTACATGATATCGTGAGAGTCATCAGTGAGTCATAACGTTGACTTTACAACATACACGTACAATCTATCGTGACCTCCATCAGCGAGTCATGACGTTGACGGTATAACATACATGTACAAGCTATCGTAACCTCCATCAGCGAGTCATGTCGTTGACGGTATAACATACATGTGCAAGTTATCGTGAAAGTCATCAGTGAGTCATAACGTTGACGTTATAACAGACACGTACAAGCTATCGTGACAGTGAGCAGTTCGTCATAAAGTTGACGTTATAACATACACGAAAAAACTATCGTGACTAGCATCAGCGAGTCATTACGTTGACGTTATAACATACACGTACAAGCTATCGTGGCAGACATCAGTGAGTCATCACGTTGAAGTTACAACATACACGTACAATAAATATATCGTGACCTTCATCAGCGAGTCATGACGTTGACTGTATAACATACATGTACAAGCTATCGTTACTAAGGTTAGTAATATGTTAGTCCTGAACAACAAATGCCCCGTACGATTCATGAGTTCTAAATGTACATTTCAGTTCTTTGCTGTGTCATCACCATCCTAGTAATCGGCCTGGCTGGACTCGGCATTGCCAAGATCGTAATGGGTACGCAATAGTTTCTATGATGCATAAAGTAGTGGCGTGTTCATATTGCAAGACAACAATTGTGCAATATTTTCTAATGATAATGCACGAAGAAGTTACGTATGTTGTATTGGCAGTATTAAAATGTTGGCACGCTCTTCTCTAGAATGCAATAACACATGATGTATAACTATCTTGACAAGAGTTACTTTATATGTGTTGCTTTTAACGAAATAAAAGTACTATACCTTTGTTCTCGTGCTCACCGTTTCAGGCGCAATCTACCTGCATGACTGCAGCATAGAAAAAATGATACCGATCTACCTGATTGTGAGCGGCGTGGTCCCCCTCCTGTTCAGCAGCTTCAGTCGCCATGACGACGACCGCGGCTTCGGGCTCTCCGACCTGTGTGGACTGCTCGCCTTCCTGTTCAACACCGCATGGCTCGTATGTGGTACGTGTCTTAATGCTTGTTAATTCTTATATGTGGTATTTGTCTTATATGGTGGCATAGAATAGCCTTACGATAACTAATTAAGGTTCGCGAAAAAATGTCGTATTACCACTTAAGTTTCGTATTATTTATCTTGTATCTTAATAGCGTTCGCGATTTTTTTGACGTAAGATATTTATTTGATTAAAGAAAAAGCAGGTCTGAAACTGCCCAGAACTGACATCAAAATTTCAGTTAATAAAAACTTATGTGGTATCACAAATATTAACTAGATACAAATTGCGTTGAAAGATAATTATCATGATAATATTCGTGTTAGATAACTGGCAACACGGATTGGTTTGCGAATACATTTGCGATACATGAATATTAACAGACTGCCCGAAAACCGTCGGTCCGACGGACAAGACCGGTAAATTTTGAGTGGGTCCGATATTTAGTTCCTAAGAATCGGTCCGACAGTCCGACAGCTTTTTCAAGACTCATTCCTATATATTATTGAATAACAAAATATATAAATATCTGAACAATTGAATACAGCTCCGCTATATCGCGATTTCCAATACATCGCGAATCGTCCGTGGATCATGTTCTTAATTAATTTTCTTATTACCCCAACTGCCTTAAATAAATGCCGTTTGGTATGGATTTTCGCGCCTTTATCGCTACTCTTTTCAGTTAAACTTGTGTTGTGCGACCAACTATAACCCGACCTGCGCAAAATCAAAGTGTTACAGCTTGGCGTTGCCAGCTTACATTGCGCGTGCCACCCTTCAAAGTCCTTTCACTGCAGTCGCTTTAATTAGCAGCACAATAACAAACATGGTGACAAGTATGGGTCGTGGAAAACGTGCTTCACGCCGTCCACGTGGCGATTGATAAAAGTAACTGTAAGTCAAAGACCTAAACGACAACAATATTCTCGATACCGCGTTTAGAGGTAATATAATGGTGTTAACAAAAGATTGAGTAAAAATATGCGGCATACATACAGACACCTAATTGTGTTGTTTTGCGCAACGAAACTTTTATACAAAAGTAACATTTCACAGTTCTTTGCGCTACTAACTTTTTTTATAACACGGTCAATACGTCCACGCTTTCGATGCGGATGACATGACGTTGTGATTGTCAGCATAATTTTCGCGGGCTTTTTAGCAAACCACTGGTTTTACATGAAAAACCTGTGCATAATAAATGTAAATAGAATTTGCGTGTACTGTATGTATGTTGCGTTGTAAGAGGATTATCATGATAATACTCGTGTCAGTAAGATAATGCGGAAGACCTCGCGCACAAACTAAGTGGTAAGACGAATATTATCTAGTTAAGAGTCTCGTTGTATATAATTATCATGGTAATATTCGTGTTAGTAAGATAATGAAGACCTCGCGCCGAATTAAGTGGTAACACGAATATGATCTAGTTGAGATTCTCGTTGTCAGATATTTATCATGATAATATTCGTGTTAAAAATATAATGCGGAAGCCCTCGCGCACAAATTAAGTGGTAACACGAATATGATCTAGTTAAGATTAGCATTGTCAGATAATATCATGATAATAGTCGTGTGAGTAAGATAATGCGGAAGGCCTCGCAGACAAATTAAGTGGTACCACGAATATTATCTAGTTTAGATTCGCGTTGTCAGATAATTATCATGATAAAATTCGTGTTAGTATGATAATTCGGAAGACCTCGCAACCCCAAGAAAAGGTATCTAATGTCAATTCTGGACACATTTAGGCCATTTAATATAATACTTAAATATATTGCAGAAAATTATTCGCAAACGCTATTTTAACATCCAGATAAATATCCTAAAAACAGTGGTAACACGAATCTGTTCGCGATCGCTAAGTAATTAACACGAAAGTTTTCGCGAACCTTAAGTGGTTATCGTATGGCAGTTCTATGCCACCATAGTCTTAGTACGTTTTAACATCTATACGTGGTTTTTGTCTGAGTACTTGTTAACATCTTTATGTGGTGTGTATCTCAGTGTATATGTAGTAGATGTCTAAGTGTTTGCTAGAATGTATATGTGGTAGGTGACTAAATATTTGCTAGCATGTATATGTGGTAGGTCTCTTAGTGTTTTCTGCCATGTATATGTGGTAGGTGACTAAATATTTGCTAGCATGTATATGTGGTAGGTGACTAAATATTTGCTAGCATGTATATGTGGTAGGTGTCTAAGTGTTTGCTAGAATGTATATGTGGTAGGTGTCTAAGTGTTTGCTAGAATGTATATGTGGTAGGTGACTAAATATTTGCTAGCATGTATATGTGGTAGGTGTCTAAGTGTTTGCTAGCATGTATATGTGGTAGGTGTCTAAGTGTTTGCTAGCATGTATATGTGGTAGGTGTCTAAGTGTTTGCTAGAATGTATATGTGGTAGGTGACTAAATATTTGCTAGCATGTATATGTGGTAGGTGACTAAATATTTGCTAGCATGTATATGTGGTAGGTGACTAAATATTTGCTAGCATGTATATGTGGTAGGTGACTAAATATTTGCTAGCATGTATATGTGGTAGGTGACTAAATATTTGCTAGCATGTATTTGTAGTAGGTGACTAAATATTTGCTAGCATGTATATGTGGTAGGTGTCTAAGTGTTTGCTAGAATGTATATGTGGTAGGTGTCTAAGTGTTTGCTAGAATGTATATGTAGTAGGTGACTAAATATTTGCTAGCATGTATATGTGGTAGGTGTCTAAGTGTTTGCTAGAATGTATATGTGGTAGGTGTCTAAGTGTTTGCTAGAATGTATATGTGGTAGGTGACTAAATATTTGCTAGAATGTATATGTGGTAGGTGACTAAATATTTGCTAGAATGTATTTGTAGTAGGTGACTAAATATTTGCTAGCATGTATATGTGGTAGGTGTCCAAGTGTTTGCTAGAATGTATTTGTAGTACTTGTCTACGTAAGTGTTTGCTAGCATGTATATGTAGTAGGTGTCAAAGTTTTTGCTAGCATGTATATGTGGAAGGTGTCAAAGTGTTTGCTAGCATGTATATGTGGAAGGTGCCAAAGTGTTTGCTAGCATGTATATGTGGAAGGTGTCAAAGTGTTTGCTAGCATGTATATGTGGTAGGTGTTAGAGTATTTGCTAGCATGTATATTTGGTAGATGTCCAAGTGTTTGCTAGAATGTATATGTAGTAGGTGTCAAAGTGTTTGCTAGCATGTATATGTAGAAGGTGTCAAAGTGTTTGCTAGCATGTATATGTGGAAGGTGTCAAAGTGTTTGCTAGCATGTATATGTGGTAGGTATCTAAGTGTTTGCTAGCATGTATATGTAGTAGGTGTCTAGGTGTTTGCTAAAATGTATATGTGGTAGGTGTCTATGTGTTTGCTAGCATGTATATGTGGTAGGTGTCTAAGTGTCTGCTAGCATGTACATCTGGTAGGTGTCTAGGTGTTTGCTGGCATGTATGTGTGGTAGGTGTCTAGGTGTTTGCTGGCATATATATGTAGCAGGTGTCTAAGTGTTCGCTGGCATGTATATATGGTAAGTGTCTAAGCGTTTGTTGGCATGTATATGTGGTAGGTGTCTAAGTGTTTGCTGGCATTTATATGTGGTAGGTGTCGAAGTGTTTGCAAACATGTATATTTGGTAAGTGTCTAAGTGGTTGCTGGCATGTATATGTGGTAGGTGTCGAATGGCTTGCTAGCATGTAAATGTGGTAAGTGTCTAAGTGTTTGCTGGCATGTATATGTGATAAGTGTCTAAGTGTTTGCTGGCATATATATTTGGTAGGTGACTAAGTGTTTGCTAGCATGTATATGTGGTAGGTGTCTAAGTGTTTGCTAACATGTATATGTGGTAATTGTCTAGGTGTTTGCTGGCATGTATATGTGGTAGGTGTCTAAGTGTTTACTGGCATATATATGTGGTAGGTGACCAGGTGTTTGCTAGCATATATATGTGGTAGGTGTCTAAGTGTTTGCTGGCATGTATATGTGGTAGGTGTCTAGGTGTTTGCTAACATGTATATGTGGTAGGTCTCTTAGTGTTTTCTGGCATGTATATGTGGTAGGTGTCTAAGTGTTTGCTAGCATGTATATGTGGTAGGTGTCTAAGTGTTTGCTAGCATATATATGTGGTAGGTGTCTAAGTGTTTGCTAGCATGTATATGTGGTAGGCGTCTAAGTGTTTGCTCATATATATATAGTAGGTGTCGAAATGTTTGCTGGCATATATATGTGGTAGGTGTCTTAGTGTTTGTTAGCATATATAAGCGGTACGTGCTTCGGGATTAATCAATTCATTAATTTATTTACTTGTACATGTTTGTGTGCGCAGGTTTTATTCGAACGTTAGCTAGATTAATTTCTGTCACGTGATCATTGTGTTACACAATAAAATGTCGCCAAGGTGTAGTATATATGGTATCCGCCTTGCGATTGGTAGATCGTACGTTCGATCCCTACGCGAGGAGCGTTTCATCGGTCTTTTTCAAAGACAAGTACTCGTTCTACCTAGTTCTACCTAGGAAAGCAACTCGAAAGTACTTTAATAACCCCAGGCATTCGACGTAATCGAGTTAAAAACAGGTTTGACCTATGACATTATTTGTGTTGTGATTATTTTCTGGTGCTATAATAAACTAACTATACATACATTCAAATACATCATCATGTATACAGTATATGCATGATGACCAGATCCAATTATGTTGCAATAACAACAGTAGTTGTTTTTCTCTCCCCAGGCAGCATATGGGTGTATCCCAACTACGGCAAACTGACGTCACACCGCGTACCCTGCTCGGCAACGGTTACACACCACTGTGTTAGCGGCACGTGCAACATGTCCTTTCTGACGTTCGCCCTCTCCATGGTTACCATAGACTGGATATGTTTCGCACTGGGGTTATGCTTCATCGGCTTTCTATACTGCAGAGCCGCGTGCCGATGAACTCTCATTTCGTCTTAACTGTATTCCAGATGCGGGAAAATTGCATATTATCGCTTGTATAGCTATAAACGTTTGAACTTGAACAATATATTTCGTTTAGTCGCTTGATGTCGGTATAATACGCAAATCATTTAGTATAAGGCCATACAAATTTGATTCTATGTTTAACGTCCCGATTATTTTTCGAAACCTATCAACCAGACAGGAAAAAACAAATAAGTTGATAAAAAAAATTGTTCTTTCACAACTTATTCATGGCAGTTGTACGAGCTAAAGCAAATTTTTACTTGCAAAACTTATATATCATCTTTATATTGGGAACCTAACTTTAACACAGTATTTTAACTGTGTAAATTGACTAGTTGCACACTATTTTTTTATTTTACAAATATTGGCAAAAACACCTACCAGTCATTTTTTGCTATATTTCCAAATGTTACATACGCTTTTTGAACCCGATTTTGCACATTGCCAAAATATTTTTTTTCGTTCAGGCATCCAAAAACCTAATAGCCCGAGGACGCTAAACATAGAATCAAATTGGTATGGTCTAGTAATAAAAATGAAATATTATTTTAATGAATATGTACTTTATAATCTTGTTACAATGTATGACATTTCGGAAATAAAATTGATACATAATTACATAATTTTCACAGTGATAACCGGCGTATCAAACTCAGCATCACATTTCAAGATATTATACAATGTAACATTTTCACCACCACCCCCCCCCCAAAAAAAAAAAAAAAAAAAAAAAAAACAACAACAAACAACAACACTAAGACGTCTTGAGTTGAGTGTCTATGTGGTAGGAATACAGACGATGGAAGACGCCATCTTTCCCGCAGCCTTCGACAACCACCTTGCAGTCGTTACCCGGCATTTTCACTGTGCCTTCGAACGTGCGGTCGTCTTTCTTTTTAAGTACTTTACTGTTGCACTTCAGTGTTTTTACTACAGGTGATTTGATACAGAAGAAAACCTCCGTTGAAGGACTGAGTGCTTTGGTTAACGGCTCTAATATGCAACACTTATATTTCAGAGCATATTCATGCGCGTCAGGAAATGCCGCGTCCAAGCACGCTTTTGTACATTTAATAAGATACGTAACAAAAGGCGCAAAGGCGGAACTATTTTCTTGCTTACCAAATAAAACTAGTTTGTAATAACCTTCGTAACGCAGCCGAACAATGACATTCAGAAATTCCCCGCAGTCCGAGTGGTCAACGAAACAGTAGTTCTTCAGGTCTATGGTATGGTCGTGAAAATGAAGTCTTGGAAATATGTCTATATAGCGTTTTGGCTTCACTGAAAATATTATCTCCCCTTCGTCCGCAACGTGGTACACGTCAGGCTCTATGCTGTCAATACCGTATTTTGCTAGGTCTTTAACGGGCCCATACACCGAGTGGTGGGTGGGGTAGGTCAGTGGTTGATCGAACGATTTGATACATTGTAAAATGTACTTCACAACTGGCTGGAAGTCGCCGTGCGGACTGTCGCTTTGTCTGCGGCCATACACTTGCAGAGCGAAGACCCCTCTTCCTGGCATACATACGTGAATGCGCACTACTTTATCAGTCCGCATAAATGAGTAAACAAAGTTGTCAATTTTTCGTTCTCCTTCGTATAAAAACGCGACAAAGTCAAACATTTTTGTGTATGTTGTTTCAAGTTCAATGTCTATTTCATATTCAATATTATAAATTATAGCTTTATGGTGCGTTAGACTGCGTAAACCCCAGTCCTTACCGCATTGATCGAAATTTACAACTGCACAGAATTCCAGTTTGGACAATGGCGTCTCCAACAGTTGCCACTTTTTATCACTTTCATAATGTTCAAAAGATTTTACGGGGCAAGGAAAATGATCTGTTATAAATACTTCTGGATCTGTAAGAAAATAGGCGTTGGAAAACCGTGCGACGTATTTCTTCTCCTTTGACTTCACAAAGCCTGCTCCCCACGTGACATCCACTAGGAACCAATCGTTGTCCAGATATACTGCATTCCACGCATGCGCATTATGACAATCGCTCATGACGTCATCGCCAGGTTGATAGCCATATGATTTAGCGTAACCGCATATTGTCTTCACTGGAATCGCAGCTGCGCTGAAAAAACATGTTTTTAGTATGGAGGAGCTTGTGACACATACAGTCAGATATACATATACGTTATATACATGTATGTAGGAACCTAATTCAGAACAAACAACACTAATTTCCTCAATGATTTTCGTATTTGCTCTTGATAATACAATGCTTCATAGAAATGGCTTGAGCACGTTTTAAAAGGTTTAAAACTGAGGACCTGTTTATGATAATGGTTTGGTGCGCTATAACCTTTTTTGAAGCCAAGATTCAATATTCGGTGCGTCCTATGCTCATTATGAAATTATTCAAACAACTCCTATAAAGTGTCATCTTTTTCATAGTATTATGTTATTATTCACATATGTGTGTTAAAACAAAGGATGTATCACTTTTCTATTCTAACTTTACATATCAAAATAATTACAATGAATCCTAAATTCAGTGATAATCTTAATAAACGAGTATCTCATATCAATGCTGACCTGCAAAATGCTTCAAACAGTCGACAGTAGCCCTCACACACGGTGACGCGATTAGCCAGTACCGAATCCGGATCGGTTGGAAGCAGAGGCGCCCGGTTGAAGTACCCGGATATGTCATAGCTGAAAACGAACATGCATTTACATGTGGAAGTTTGCATTGCCATACATAGAGGCATAGCATAGAAATTCTACTGAGCTTGATGTCGATGGCAGAGACCGTTTAGGGTAAGTACCCGCCTTGCAACACGACTGTTCCCAGTTCGAGCCCCAGGTGTCATTCGATCTCGTTAGCCCTTTTCTTCGAAGACATCTCTCTTGTACTTCGAAACCTAACTGAAAAAATATGTCAGGGGTATCCTATACGCCTGATCAATCGAACTCCAGTGTTTAAACTAGAACTTGCGGACAAAATGTCCGGAACAACCACTCCTTAAAACTGCATACGCGTTGTTGATATAGTCCATAGAGGACCATATCTATTCGAAGCGTGACCTCATCAGTTATTGCAATACTTTGTGATACTTAAACTCCGAGCGTGTATTGTTTATGAAAACATATGTATCTACATGTAAGTAAGTAAGTAAGTATGTAAGTAAGTAAGTAAGTAAGTTTTGTTTATTATTGTGACATTTGTAGCAACCATGTAAATGACCGCTTAATAAAAGTAATGAGACAAACAACACCCGACCCAATGGGTCTATATAGACACAAACATATAGACATAGATAATTATGTATCACATGTATGTGGTGGTCATTAAAATATATAGGAACTTCAATGGTTATGATCATATCTTATGAAGGAACACTAAGCCAACACATCACGGCTTGCACGTACTTGATGTTGTGTGTGATCCAGACATAGAAGGCTCGAACCTTCTCGAACGGGTTGTCGGCGTAGGACATCAGATACTCGACCAGCTGGGAGAGGCTGTTCTGCGCCAGGGGAGGCGCCTTCAAAAGCAAGCATTTTAACACCTAGCAAATAAATCATTGTATACAAACAGTATGCTTTGCGAGCAGAACAGCATTATACTGTGCGATGGAATAAACACGTACTCTACAGTTGAACGGTTGCAATTATAATGTAAATAGAAAACGCCCTGAATATAATCAAATTGTATAACAATAGTGAAATGAACAACAAATTTAAGAATCAAACAAATAGCATATTAGCAAATTTACAAACAGTTTACGCACAAACTTGTAGTAGTAGAAACATTTGTAAAGGAACCAGTTTCTATGTGCTACGTTTGAGCAATTTCACGTATCCAGAACCATACTATAATTCCATAGAGGCTCGGCACATAATCATACGTTAAAAATAAACTGAGGCGTGTCGTGGGAAAACCGGACTTAATACATGTGCGTAAAGTGTCGTGCCGGATCAGCCTATGCGGACGACAAATTTCCGCTTTCATGGTATTTTCTGTTTCGAGGCAGTCTCTTCTAAACATAAATCCACTGTAGGCGGAAAGTGTCGTCCCGGATTAGCCTGTGCGGACTGCATAGGCTGATCCGGGACGACACTTTACTCACATACATTAAGCCCTGGTTTCTCACGACACACCACAAATAGACTATGTACGCTGCATATATTGCAATAACTAGAGCAGTTTGAATACCGACAGGAGGTTGAGTTTTAACTTCCTACCCGCATTGCATGCTGGTCGATCTCTTTGAACGCCATGTCATTGCGCATGATCTCTTTCCGCCGTTTCCTCGCTGTCTTTACTTCCGGTACAGGGGATACAGGCGCCACAACTTTCTCGTCTCGGGAGTCGAAACTTGTCTGCCGAACAATTTCGTGAACTTAAGCGTAATATCATGTAACACGTTTTACAGGTCAAATTACACGTAGAGCTAGTTGCGTTGGTCATTGTATTTGCAGAAAACGAGTAGAAATGAAAAGTACGAAATGGCTAAAATGTTGTTTTTTTCATGCTATTAATATCCGCAGTTGTAAGTAAGCTAATCTTTCAAATGAGAAGGCTTTAATAGGAAATATTTACTAGATTTTTTTTCTGAAAACATTATATTTTTCTTAATAGGAAGATATATACTTACTACTGCTATATAAATCGAGATAAGGATTCTTACATACAAATACACCACCGAAGGGAATAAAAACACGACCACAATCAAAAAAGGACCACAATACCTGAGCATTCCTTGACACCAAACGGGAAGGCTTCATGACTGGCGTGTAGGTTTCTCCGACACCGGATATGCGCCCCTCCTCCCCGACACGACTGTCATCTATGACTGACACAGAGCTTTCTCTGTCAGAGATTTCATTTTGTGATTCTTGAGTGCTTAATGGTTTCTACAAACAGATCAAAACCATGTCTCATTCGTTAGACATAATGTATACACTTAAACATTAGATATATTATTGTAATAATAGCACTTTATCAAGTATAAGTTTGCGCCGTCTCGCGTTTTTTTTTTGTTTTTTTTTCTTTCTTTATTTCAGCCTAGCTATTCAACGTTGCTAAAGTTTTTAAACGTAATTCTTTGTTCATCACAAGATATCATCCGCACAGCTCCTGCAAAACCAATAACAATGGCGTGACACAATCGTTTTTTGGAATACCTCTTTGTGATTAGAGTCACGAAAATTAGTGTCACACGACTAGTAACGGTCTTGCAGTAGCTTCGAATCGTATAGAGTTTTAATTGATAGAGTTGTCGCTTCTAGTCAGCACGAGATGCCCCGTGCCCTTACCAGTACGGTGGGCGCCTACCCAGGTTTGTACAGCTGTAGGTTGCCCTGCTCGTCAATGTAGTGTACTTACCAGTATGGTAGGCGCCTCCCCAGGTTTGTACAGCTGTAGATTGCCCTGCTCTTATCTCTAGTGTACTTACCAGTATGGTGGGCGCCTCCCCAGGTTTGTACAGCTGTAGGTTGCCCTGCTCGTCCCTGTAGTGTACTTACCATACAGCTGTAGGTTGCCCTGCTCGTCCCTCTAGTGTACTTGCCAGTATGGTAGGCGCCTCCCCAGGTTTGTAGAGCTGTAGGTTGCCCTGCTCGTCCCTGTAGGCCAAGGGCTGGTCCAGCCGCACCCTGCTCGACACCGGGGATGTAGTGTCCTTGCTGGCCATATCTGGTCCTAGGTGGTGGCTTCAGATTTCTTTGCACCACGCTTGTGCAGAGCTTTTTAATGTTTTACGAATATCTCTTTCTTACAACCCTATTCCTTGAGCAATTATATAAAGTTTTAAAATTTAACAACCTAGCACGCTGTGAGCCATAGGACCGGACTCGGGTACAGGGTATATATTGTGACTCTACCTTGCTGTTTCAACACGGTTGTAAAAATCCTTATAATGTTCTTATGCATGTACTGGCCATTTGCTATACAGTCATTTGGCTTTGCTGCTTTACGATTTCATGGACGTGTAAGTTTGAAAACTGCAGTAGATACTTTGTTTATTTATGTTTGGGTCACATATTTACACGTAGTAGTTGTCACAATCATTAAAAAGTAAAAGTCATCATAGCTTATCGCCTTTAAAACAAGCAAACTGATATCCACACATTCCTTATGTATAAATTGTGTGCTTGAAAATCACATTTTGAGATGGTCTATTTACGTTATCATTCATCACTAAATGTTTACTAGTATAAGATTAATTCATATATTCTTTCCTTAAGCATGTATTCCTTTCAATACTGTAGTACACTTTCCTAACTTTAAAACTAATACTTTCTTAAATTGTGCACTATACAGTTTTATGTTGTACGTTACAATCGATTACTGTTTTATGAACTATTTATTACCGCCCTAATCAATATACTCAACAATGCGACTAATCTTTTGTTAAACGAGCAACTTTAAAAAATCACTTGACTATTTAACATTTCACGTCTCTGTAACATGATACGGGATTTGCAACAAGTGGACGTTTTATATAGCGAAACAATTATTTCTGAGTACATTTTCTTTCAAAAACTGTGAATCAACGTCTAGAAAGATAAAGCTTAAATAGTGTAATTTTTGTAAATGAACATTGAAATAGTAAAATAATTATTTGGTTTTCAATATGTGATAATTTAAAACAACCTTTATATCGTACTTGTTCGAGTTATTCAGGTTACATTTGTAATGAGTGTATACAATGTGTCCTATCGAGAGGTGGCTAATTCGATATGTTCCGGAGCCATACGTTGACCTTGCTTGATCCCTCGTACTGATTCTACCACGGAAACCATCTCAATATTAGCTGATATCAAAACACATGATACTTTATAAAGCTGTATAATGCACTAATATCTGTAGTTTTAATTTAAAACTACAGGTATTAGTGCATTATTCAGCTTTTCTAAACTTTCTAAACTTAACGTCTTACTTGAAAGTCTAATTATTAGACTTTCAAGTAAGACGTTAAATTAAGAAATTCGTCAACATTTAATAAAAATAATTTTACTTAATAGACTTCTTCTTAATTACGTTTATTTGTATTATTCCCCAGTAGTACCTACTACTAATGCATTACTCAATAAAAAACCTCAATGTTGGTTAGCAATCCTGTCAGTCTGACAATAACTAAATGAGAAACGGTTTTGCATTAGGCGTAAAAATATGTTTGTTTCAGGTTACCCGACCTACCCTAAAAAATTAGAACCCTAGAACATTTTATTGGGTTTGTCAGATATTTTTTGTTTTATTACTTTTTTTCCACTAATTATATGGGTTTTTTTAAATATAAATAAGCGTTTTGTTTTGATAACATCCACTTATAAACGATGTTTAAGGATATTACTGATATGTTTTGAATATTTATTCAGTTTTAGAATCTTCAAGTTGACCATTTACCGAATAAAAACAATAATAAATTCCCTACCTACCTACCCTTATTTTTGGGGGCATGTTACCCGAAACATACATATTTGTTTACGCCTTATTACGTTGGTATACTTTCATTGTCAGATAGATCTTAGTTGTGTAACATTTATCCGTGAAAAATTCGTGCCCATTTAAATAGTCTACTTCTGTACAATGTTTACATCTTAAATACCATTTTGTCAATAGTGTGCCTAAGGCACAATACACAGACTGTTAGGTATATTAACCCAATTCTTATGGTTCTTTTCACAAGATTGTATACAAGATTTTATTTCAAAGCAGTGTTTATTAGCAGACAGTAATACATTTAGCAGTGATTGTAATAGCAGCGGTTGTTGTAATAGAAAAAGTAGAAAAAAAGAAGTAGTGAAGTTGTAGAGTGGGTAGTAGTAGTAGTAGTAGGGTATCCGGACATTGGTTCCTACGGACAATGGTTCCTACGCTTATTTTGACATTGGTTCCTACGTTTTTTGACAACCCGGACAATGGTTCCCACGTTATTTTGACAAACCGGACATTGGTTCCTACATTTTATTGACAGCCCGGACATTGGTTCCTACATTATATTGACACCCCGGACATTGGTTCCTACAATTAGATGCCAAACTTAACAACATAGTATACGCCGATCAAAGGTTATCACGTCATAATTAGCCGACAATTCAATTTACCTAACTTGTTAACAGTAAGCCGATGTAATTTTAATTAACTAATTTACAAATTAAATAACTAACTGACAGTTTGTCCATTCTTTAACGGCTAATTTAGCAAACTGTGAAAACAATATGTATATATAGTAATGGCACACTCCTTCAAATTCACTTCCAATATGGAACTTCTAACGAACAAACGCGGTCAGTCTGTGCTATGCTTCGAGGGTCACTCCTACGCCAAGAAACACACCTCTAAGTCTACAATACGATGGCAATGCAGTAGAAGTCACTCCGAATCCTGCAAGGGTTCGCTTATTACAGATCTCAGTGTAAGTCGATATATTCAAATAATTTTTAACCTTATCATGCTAATTATCATGCTCACGAAACATTCCTTTAATTGTATAAAAATATAATAATAGTTTGACTATTTTGACGCTACCTACGTGTCTGGTGCATTCCGGACTGTGAGTACCAACGGTCGGATACGCTTCAGGAGGACACCTCCTAGGTTCCAGCCAGAACTGTGGAATGTCCACGCAGCGACTATCAGCTCCGGCGACCGCACCAACAATGTCTGCGAAAGCTGGAATAATGGTTTCCGGCATCTCGTCGGCTGTGGGTTTTGATCGGCTGCCTCCAGAAAGACAATGCCATGGTTGAAACAGATGTTTACAGACTGAGCACGGGCGAGTCGGTGACGAAACGGATGAGGAAGAAGACTGTGAGCCACCAGCAGACATTGAAGATGTTGTGTGAGCAGTATGTTGATGGCAGCAAGTCGATGGTGGGGTTCCTGCAAAGTGTTGGCCACCGAATTCGCCTTGGGCACTAGGGTGTGTTGTTGATAATTATGGAACCATTGTCCGGGGTGTCAATATAATGTTGGAACCAATGTCCGGGCTGTCAATAAAATGTAGGAACCAATGTCCGGGCTGTCAAAATAACGTAGGAACCATTGTCCGGGTTGTCAAAATAACATAGGAACCAATGTCCGCCTGTGCCAAAATTAGCATAGGAACCATAGTAGTAGTAGTAGTAATAGTAGTAGTAGTAATAGTAGTAGTAGTAGTAGTGGTAGAAGTAGTAGTAGTAGTAGAAGTAGTAGTAGTAATAGTAGTAGTGGTAGCGGTAGTGGTAGTAGTAGTAGTGGTAGTGGCAGTAGTAGTGGTAGTAGTAGTAGTAGAAAAAGTAGTAGTAGTAGTAGAAGAAGTAGTAGTAGTAGTAGTATAAGTAGTAGAAGTAGTAGTAGTAGTAGTAGTAGTAGTAGTAGTAGTAGTAGTAGTAGTAGTAGTAGTAGTAGTAGTAATAGTAGTAGAAGTAGTAGTAGTAGTAGTAGTAGTAGAAGTGGTAGCAGCAGCAATAGGAGCAGCAGTGGCAGTAGGGGTAGGAGTAGCAGTGGCATTTGCAGTAGGATAAGGAGTAGCAGTGGCAGTGGCAGTAGGAGTAGCAGTGGTAGTGGCTGTAGGAGTAGGAGTAGCAGTGCTAGTGGCAGTAGGAGTGGCAGTGGCAGTGGCAGTGGCAGTAGGAGTAGGAGTAGCAGTGGCAGAGGCAGTATGAATAGGAGAGGCAGTGTCAGTAGGAGTAGCGTGGCAGTAGCAGTGGCAGTAGGAGAAGGAATAGCAGTGGTAGTGTTTAATCTAGAAAGGCAGAGGGGCATGGCGTTTGATATGGAAAAGGGACATTTCGTGCGCGGTGACACAGTTAACAAGGGCACCTTAGATTTCAATAAAAAAATTTTCTTCAAGTATTACTGACTGATTCCTTTTATATATTTGATGATTATTAAGTCAATTTATTCACATATTTTAATTTTCCAATATTATAAGTTCTTATTATTATTAAGTTATATTATTCGCAAAGATCAGAAAAAGTATGTATTTATTATTCATTTCAGGTATTTCCAATAAGCAATCAAACAATACAATTTTTAAACTAAAACAGTTGGTGGGCAAGTTAAATGTATGTTTATAAATGGTAAAATCCTATTACTCTAGTATAATTTTTATTTTTCATCTCTTTTTTTTATGGTAGGAAATATTTTTATTTTGATCATAATGGTTTATATGAATTATGCTGTTGACGATGACCTTGCTACTACTATTTTGATTAATGATGAAAAGCAAAAGTCAAGACTGAACATAAGGAAAACAAACTTTGAAATTCGGATTGAAATGATTTATCCGAATATGTTTGTCCGAAATGATAGCTCGTTCTTCAGTTCGTTTTTTTCAAGGATTTTTGGTTATTATTGGAAGAAATATTGTATACACATGTATTTTTTCATAGTTTATGAATAAAGAAGACATTGAGTTTACATTGATATGCATTCTTCCCTTTGTTAACACATTTATCATAAAAATTCACGAAACAAAAACATTTTAGAAATTGAATATGAAAACGAGGCTGTTAAAAGCAGACAGTGTGCGCTCATTTTTAAAACAAACTCAGCATGTTTTATTGTATCTGGACACTAACTCGTAATCTGACTGCCGATCTTATCAGTTGGTCACAGATTTGTTTATAATAACATGCCATCACAAAGGGCCCTCGTTAACAATCAATACAGTCTATAGATAAGATGGCACGAGGCGCTAATTGCCTTTGAAAAGGGCAGGGTGGCGGCTCAATAAAGGGGCGTGGCGCGGCGCCGCGCTGATTAGGTCTGGATAAAACACTAAGTGGCAGTGGCAGTAGGAGTAGCAGTGGCAGTGGCAGTAGAAGTAGGATTAGCAGTGGAAGTAGGAGTAGGAGTAGCAGTGGCAGTAGGAGTAGCGTGGCAGTAGCAGTAACAGTAGCGGTAGTAGTACTAGTAGTAGTAGTAGTGCTTGTAGTAGTAGTAGTAGTAGTAGTAGTAGTAGTAGTAGTAGTAGTAGTAGTAGTAGTAGTAGTAGTTAATAGTAGTAGTAGTAGTAGTAGTAGTAGTAGTAATAGTAGTAGTAGTTGTTGTTGTAGTTGTTGTTGTAGCGAAGGTGGTGTTGGTGTAGTAGTAGTAGTAGTTGTTGTTGTTGTTGTAGCGAAGGTGGTGTTTGTGGTGTGGTGTTGTTGTTGTTGGTGTTGGTGGTTGTGGTGACTGTGGTTTAAGTGGTTGTTGCAGTAGTAGGAAACTGAAGAGTTAAAACAAGGGGTGTACCCAGTGTGGGCAAATTATTTACGCTTCAACAAGCCATAAACATGGTAAACCAGCTGCGACGGAGGCCAAACAAACAGAGAACTGTAGTTTCCTTGTGGAATGTCAACACATTTGTTTGCATTTTGCTGTATTCCGAAGTCGTAAAATATGGGAACAGTTTTTAAAAGATTGTAAATTTAAGAATTGAATCACATTTAAGTTTTAAAGTCATTCACATTCCAACCAAACATAGAGTGTAGACATGTTTAATGGTAAAACTGATAACTCGAAACACTGGTTTATTCTAATTGAACAAGTCATATAGTTTTATATAAGAATATTTAGTTCCTCATATACAGAGATAACCCAGATAATAAAAAAGTAAATTAACGAACTCAAAACGTGACATAATTTGTTAATCCATATCCACTTGCATGGTCACAAATAAAAAGACATCTAAACAAATAAAAGTATGAAACGCAAATAAAGCAAAAATATAACGATACGGGAATATTGTTTAACCCTTAGAAATGGTAGCTAGTTTTCTTTATGGTTATAAGTATGTACTTGTACATGTAACCACAAAACTAACAGCTGTTTTACTGCATTTGTTTGGCCTTCATTTCAATCCTAAGGACAGCTGCATGGACATTAATAATCCAAGTTTCTCCAATTTCATTGCGGTATATAGTCGTGGGAAATAAACGCCAATAGTTGATCTAACGGCCGAACTTATACAGGTGTGATAGATCTATTGCAGTGGGTTTTGGCGATGTCTAGATACCACCTGAGTACGGAGAAGGTGGTGAAGCTAAATGTCGGCGGCACCTTCTACAGCTCCTCCAAGGACACGTTGACCAAGGTAGGCCACTCGTGGTGCTTTTTTAGTTCTACACGTGTCAGTAGAAAAAAATGGTATGAAATAACAATTAATGTAAATTATCTTGTTGCTATTGTTTTGGGCTAAAACCTCGTTGTTGGCAAGAATGGGATTTTATTACAGTACGTACTATTGTCAACAGTTAATTTCCGTAGGTCAAGCGACGTTAAAGGAACATCAATCACGAATATAATAACGAGAAGTTAACAAAGGAATGCTGTTTGATGAATCGCAAAGTGCCACTATCAAATACGAATAACTGTTGCTCTCATTATGTATTTAAATGCTTTAAAAAAGGCCCAAACATAATTTTACGTAATCTTGGGAAATGGATGCACTTTAAAACATTTATTAAAAATACATGTTTACTTTATCAAACCTTTGCCAGGTTCACGGGAGCTACATCTGGCGAATATTCACCGGCGACGCCCCCTGTGCTCGGGACGAGAGGGGAAGTTACTTCATTGACCGCGATGGGCCCATATTCAGGTTGGGTTGCTTGGGATTCCATTAAACGGGGTGGGGGGTGCGTAGGGGGGCATTTATAATATGTTACGCGCATCATAAGTGGTCAGTACTTGTTGACATCTTTTGAAATTTAAATACATATTAAGTATAAAGAATTACGCATTAGTATACAAGTGAAAGGAACTGGCACGAAATCAGGAGTAATAAAACAATTTCAGCCTCCAGAATTCTACGCACAAATTATTATGCCATATGCTTTAGCTTTTCTTTTCACACGAAGTTCAGATGATGTCTTGTGATATTGAAACAAGCAACAGTTTATATATCAGAAATGTATTTCGTTCTAGGCACATCCTGAACTACCTGCGCAGTGACCGACTCACGGTGCCTTACGGCTTCCGGGAGTTCGGCTTGCTCAAGGTCGAGGCCGACTATTATGGACTTCCGGGTCTGGTGCAGGAAATCGAGGTCATTCTCGTGTCCTTCAAGCGGAAACGCCGACGCCGACCGAACCAGAAGAAAACCAGCCAAAGCGTAAACGAGTTACACAGGGTACACGAGCGCGACGGTGATCTGTATATTTCTGACGACGAATCAGACTGGTTTTACGACTAAAGTGTTTATAACTAAGGGTGATTATGTGGAAAAATCTTAATAGTCAAGCTTTGTGGCTCAAAAAACAAAAACAACATAAGTTGGAGCATAAGAATTAAGAGTATGGATAACAAATCTTGTTCGGGGCTGTTTTGACGTAAGAGTCAGCTTCCCAATAGTTCGGTAATGTGTCTTTGTGGCTATTCTGCATACGTAGAGTACGTGTCGTATTGTCCTGTTAATTGTGTACATGTTTCACATATAGGCATTCATGTGTGTTTCATCTCAATGGTGCAGGATAAACATGTCATATGTATGGAAGCGACATGCCCAGTGTCACCGTCAGCTTGCGTGCACGTGGCGTCTTGTAAAAACATAGGCGTGATGTAACTGTAGCAATCAATATTACAAATGAGTATACTCGTTCAGTGATACAACCGATTTTATGTACATGTATTAGACTGTGATTACTGATCAAGAGAACCTGCAACGCGTGTGTTTGATCTGCCAGGATTATCAATGCTGAGCAGGATTAGACAACGTGCGGTTATTAGAAAGTGAGTCATAACGTGCAACAGATGGGCAATGTTCTTGTCTTGTTTCAACACAGGCGAATAGAGACAAACACTGTCAACCTACCTACCGAGTGATATCATTTCTGCCGTTTCTGGCCAGCTTAAGACGATTGGAATCATTACGCAGGATATCTAACTTGTTCCGTAACCTCTTTTGGTTTGTGTTAAATTGGCAATCATGCTTATATTAGGTCTGTCATTGCTGAAGCATGTCCATTAAAGCCAGTGGCGTATTTAAATGCTAGCCTGCCTGTTTGAGGAAAATGTTTGGTAACATGAATATACATTTGTATTTGTGATGGTATTTCCATTTTGCCTAATACTGCGGAAGAGTTATAAGTTCGGGGGTAACAATATCGTTGTTCTAGCTGTTTCCTTTCGGGTTTGAACAACGTTAAAAATGACGTTAAGAGACGTATCAGGTGACGTATAGCGAACGCACAAGCTGAATAACACGAGCTTGAAACAGACGACAATGAAAGATGTCGATCATGTTTAAAATGAACCCTGATATACCAACACTCGGTATAAACGATATGGAAATACATGTTTATAAATTATGTTTGTTTCGGGTTCAGTTTCCAATCCCATATCCAGAAAACACATACATATTTGAGAAAAATACGCTGATAACATGGATGTAGTGTACGAGAAATAACAACGCAATAATACACTTAATTTGAATAGCTTGATTTAAACGTTATTTAATACAGAAGTTTTTGCCGTTCATGAGACACGATTTCTTTATTATTATTATATACTACATGGGCAAAAAGAGTGTTAGGTCATTGACAAAGCTGATATGTATTTATTTTGTACTAATTTGTCGATATGTATAATTCAATGACAACAATCTGATATGCGCATGTGTGATTTTCAATGTTTATTAACGTTTTATGTTTTTATTTAATATTTGTTTTAGCAAATCAATTGTATATTTAAGGTCATAGTTATTTATGCTTTGCTTTTGTAGTCACTGTTACCGGTAAATTACGATTGTAATAAATGATATTTTAATATAACAGTTTTAAAATCACCATTAAGCTGTTGTTTATTTTTCCGTAACCAAAACCTGTGCCGTTGATTTCGTTTTATGGCTACAGTCCGGTTCACCGTCTGGATTCAGGACTAAAAAATATTGGGGGCGTGTTGTGGGAATACTCTGCTTAATGCATGTGCGTGAAATGTCGGCCCGGATCAGCCTGAGCAGTCCCCACAGGCTAATCCAGGACGGCACTTTCCGCTTTTATGGTATTTTCTGTTTCAAGGAAGTCTCGTCTAAACATAAATCCACTGTGTGCGGAAAGTGCCGTTCTGGATTAGCTTGTGCGGATTTCCCACGACACGCCTCAGGGATTTTTCTTTATTATTAGGCATATTATGTTGTATAACTTATTCGTTGCACAACACATCTGGGGGATCAACTGCCTTGAAGGAGAGGGGGGGGGGGCAAAAAGAGCTCTCCGAGTGCTTGATAGTTCTTTTGTTTTGTTTTGGACAAACTGCTTTAACCAATTTATTTACTTGACATTTATCTCACAGTCATTACACGGTTACATCCTTGAAAATTGTTTGATTTCACTTTTCCCTTACAGTTAAATAAATGTAGCAGATGCAAAATTAAATTTATTATACACATGAACACAATTTACAATACGATTGTCAAGGAAACGTTTTCTAATCACAGAATTGCGTTGTTTAATCAGCCGGGTTATTTAAGGTTCGTGTGGCCCCTGGCCTTGCTCACGGCGACGTACGCTACCACGGTAACCACCAGACACACGCCAAGGGCTATGCCTATCGTCACCGCCAGGGCGAGGTTAGTTTCCGGGCTGACACCATGGTTACCAACACACGTGTTTACCTCTGCAATACAAGAACAGAATCCGTCATTAATTCTCTAAAAGTTGTATGCAAAAGAAAGCAATGAAATTAAAACAGAACATTTCATATTTACTAACTGAATATCTGAATATAAAATACGGTCATACGCAGTATGTATATAACTGTGCGAAATAACTTTGCGTTAAATGCATTAATATTGATGTCTAGTCCTTGCAAAATTACCCTCCCCCCCTACGAAAAGCTATATAATAAACTATAGATACTCAGTTCATTCATTTTTTATTTCATCTCATAGAATATCATACAATCCGTCAGATCTGTCAATATGCTTTGCTATATTCATGTACGTCTGATCAGTTTAAAAGTAATGGCAAACAGATAGCGGATCTGCTGGTTTATATTGTTAGCAATTTGAATATGTTATACATAAATATCAAGTTAAAAATATTATTTTAGTGCATTTACGAGTGGATGTAATTGACAGCAATACATTTGTCGATTTGAGTTGTTTGGCTCAGCCTCGTATCTTTGCATACATTTTTGTGAAGGGTATATTTTTCAGAGTCTTCTTTCTCCGTAAATCTCCAATATATTATATATCCTTATTTATTAAATGTACATTATTATGTGTTATCACTAATATTATGCACTGTATTACAAAACTCTCACCACAGTATGAGAACACACTCCCATTATACCATATGTGGCTTACTGAATGCGGAAATGTCCGTCTGATTGTCTGATCCAAACGCTCTGTAACTCAGGTTAACCACTGTCACGGTAACGCCACTGGGTAACGTAACGTCCTGTGCGCCGTCACAGTGGTAGGATCCGTCGAAAGGCGCCGCGTTAGTTCCATTGGGAAACGTCAACGATAGTGACACTTTCTGCCCTTGCGTGGATTTTGTTGCATTTGGGAAGTGAGAGCTGTCAACAATATAGTCGAACTGGGCACGCTGCCATTCGTAGGAATTACTAACCGTAGATGAGTTCGCAAAGATAAAAGACAGTTTCCAGCCTTTAAAGAAGTTTATAGTGAGTATATTCGAGCCGTCAGAGTTAGAACAAATCCCGCTATAGTCTGTGCCGTTCTGTGGTACTGTTATGTTAACTGTGTCATTCTAAAGTAAAAATAAAAAAGCTAACAATTCATGACAAACATACAGAACTGTATATTGATCCACACATTAAGAAACCTATTGATCAATCATGAAATTGCAAAGAAACCTCCTGCTAAAATAATCATACAAAACAGACAACAGAGCAGTCCAAGTAAAGCTAATGGAACATTAAAGTCAGACCACAAACGCTATCTGTAAAAAATATCAAATCTCTAATGTTTTAATAACATTATACATGTGATTTTATTGTTATAAGAAATACATATCCTTATGAACTACAATGGTTATTATTTTGTCAAATATCTATACACGTGAATTTGTATATTCGTGTTTTATGTATTCACTTTACTATTATGATTTGAATGTTATGCTATGCGCATGTATCATATTTTGTCTACAAGGGCCGTGGCCATGTGGATTTATTGTAAATATAATCTTGAATCTTAATCTTGAATCTATAGTCCATAATCTAACACTGTGTTGGCAAACAAAGCGATTGAAGTTGTTGCTCTTGTAATGTAAGGCTTTTACTTGCTTTTTTAAATAACAATGCTACAAGACATCATATTTATGATAACAGATCACCGTGCATCAAAGACCCATTTACCTGTGTATCTGTTACGTATGGAATGGTGAGCCGTATCCCTGCTGTCATGACAACACACGTCACGTTGTCATTGGTAACTGTGTAGTTGTTGGTGGGCGGCTGCTGTGGGGTACCGACATCACCTGTTGTAAGGAAATGTTCTCATAATTTAGATACGTATTTAATGGGGTTGCTAAAGGCCCATGGAATGTGTTTCTACGCCAAATTCTTCGAAGTTGGAGTGCGTTGTATCTATATTACTGCATAAAGTGATTTAGAGTCAAAGTTTATTTTAAATACCTTAGACATTACGCCCATGAGTACGGTACACATATATAACAACACACACAATCTATAGATTTATATAATCACAAGACGTTCATCTTTGTCGTTTCCTGCTAGTCACAGCGCAAGGACGGAACACAAGACTGACAACACTAACAACTATTTGACGCTTCCACGAACGTCAATCATATTCAAATTAATCAGCAATATTAACCAATCATCGCACTTGGATATCACCTGTTTAGCGGTTAAACTGTTTCATAAAAATAGCACGTGGAATTTGTTTGTAATATTCCAAAGATAACGTGGTAATGTTTGTGATTTTCGATGAATGGAAAATAATCCTTTAACAATAGTTGGGGAGGATTTTAAACTATTCGTTCGTAAAGGTAGGACCGGGATAGGGAGAGATCTTCAATAACGACCACCTTTCAGCCCAATTCTATTTTACTTTGTAATTGTATATTATGTTATTATGTATAAATGCATATGCATAAACCAAAGGTAGTGCTCATATTACAGTCAAGACAATGCCTTTAATAAGTTCATAATGACATCGCTTGACATGACCTCAATGTTAATAATGACATCGCTTGACATGACCTCAATGTAAATAATGACATCGCTTGACATGACCTCAATGTTAATAATGACATCGCTTGACATGACCTCAATTGTAATAATGACATCGCTTGACATGACCTCAATGTTAATAATGACATCGCTTGACATGACCTCAATGTTAATAATGACATCGCTTGACATGACCTCAATGTTAATAATGACATCGCTTGACATGACCTCAATGTTAAGGTAACTTGAAACTTACCCTTTGCAGGTGCCACAGCACAGAGTACTAGAACGACTGTCCAAACTGGTGTCGGTAGGTCCATTGCTGTATTTAAATATATCGTTGATATTATAATCCCGCTGTTCACCTACTATGAACTATCAACCAAGTCAGACCATACACACGCTGTCTTCAACTCATGTTGAACACTTAAAAGGCAGCGCAACACATACAATCGCGCACTAAAACACGTATTTTTCAGCAATTAAGCAATTAAGCCACACATACAGTTCACATATAGTCACACCATCGAGTACACGGGTCCAATGTGTATTTGCTATGTATTGCAAATGTGTATACGGCAACATCAATTCAATTCAAATTGTAATCGCAGTTTGAGCTATCAGGCCACGTGTGTTTGCTTTCCCTATCTCCCCTTAGCCTTACAAAGCATGTATGTTCATTTCAAACGTTATCTCTCCTGTTCACAATTATGTCCCAGTCTGTTTGAGCTACATTTCACCTAACCGTTTTTGATATCTGAAACTCAATTTTGAAAATTGTCGCCAAAAATCGGCTATAAAACTTATGTTACATTTACTTTGCTAGTATCATCTGTAAATTGTTTTTAAAACTTTTGTTTTTTACTTGATTTTGTGTTTGGGGTTATTTTAACGCATTTGAATAACACATTTCAAGGGAAAGTAAATGTTTTCACAGTTCAATGGGCTTGAAACGTTTTCATTACGTTTGCGAACACACTTGTAACACTTGTAAGTACTGTCAGCACCAGTGACAAATATGATATGATGCTAATAGGCTTAGTTACGTTTGAGCCAAACCACTATGATCTTTAACACAATACATACTCGTATGTGTTATCGGACAACACCGTCAACACCCATCCCACGTACAATAGCTATCGAACTTTCAGATAAAGATCGAGTATCCTTAATAATTTCTCGCGTTTATTTTCCTGGCGATTGATGTCGGCATTCTTCGTAGTTTGAATTCGAGTGAATACGGCAACATTCGGGACAGTCCGCTATACATCGTTGTTTCTGTCAAATTTTCATTTTTCATTTGAAAGAATTATTTATTTCTTACATTATAAGTATACTTGAGGTTATATTTTGATTTTATTAACTAATACCAATCTTGTCCACCCGTGTAAAACTGTAAATTGCAGAGTTGCAAAGCAATGGTTTTTAGTATACATGACGCATATAAATTCCAGATTAATACATAAACAATTTCAACGATTGGCATAGAATCCCAATAAAAATACAAGATTTACCTTGTCGTATTTGCCGTTGTCATCGATATGTGTGCGAAAATTATAGCTCTGCCCATAAAAATCGCAAATTTAAGTTATTAGTACAATTAGGTGGTATATGAATGAGAACACAACACACAGAATGAAATCGCCATTCCGATATATCAGACATAATACAAAAATTCGCAGAACGTTTTATGCAATAAGGAATAGATTATACGAGTATAAATTCCACAAAGACACAAGCTTGCAGAACAATCAACAAACACATTTGTAATAGAAAATAACTGTTTATTATAATGTAAAAAAATCAACTAAAAAAGACCGCGGCAACAATAACAGCAAAATATAATGTTTAAGAAAAAAAAAAAAAAAGTGGCATGAAACACATGCAGTATTTCAATTTGGCACTGAAAACTAACGTGTATGAATATATCACCATTACAGTCACACAGGAGAATGAGAAAAGGGAAGATTCAGTAAACTATGTAAGCTTGGAAGCAATAAAAACATTGCTTATTAAATTTTTATGGTAATTTCTAATATATGCGTTATATGTGATTCACAGATAATATAGATACTACATTGTAGATGTAGTAGAAAGCTATACATGTATATGTATTTGTTAACATAAAATTTAATCCGACAAGTTGTCGATTCATATCTCTTAAATCGAATATTGTTATGCTGTTACATGCAATAGCATGAAATTACGTATTCGCAAATCTCTTCTGCAGTTGGTGCTGGACTGTCCATTTGAAATAAAAATTGGGTCAAGATCAAGGTCAAAGTGAGGTTGGGTTATATGGTAGATTAGGAATGGTCATAAGCAATAACTGTGTCTGTATCTAAGTGTTGTAGTAAACGGTGTTGGTTCTAGTAGAAGCGGTAAAATCTATTTTACCTCGTACGGACAGACGGACGGACGTACGGACAGGACAATCACTATATGCCTCCCGCATCAAGATGCCGGAGGCATACAATTACTTCGTTTAAAACCCATGACGAATCCTTGTCCTTATGCATGTATGCCCTACTCCGATTCTAAAAATGACATTTTGTATTAATTACATCCACGAAGAATCCATTACATCCGATTTAACACGAGAAGGTGAACACACAGCGTGACGCCAAGTCCTGACCCCAGTATTTCAGTGGCCGAGTTCGCCCCGTGGTCCGCGCGGTAGTTCAGCCGGTCTCCATAGCGCCTCAACAGGTCCAGCACCACACCGTTTGTCCAGCCGAACCCTTCCTGTATGGCAAACGAAATGTTGTGTAAAATGTAAGGCACATTCTAAAGGAACTTAATAAATTATTAACATTATGACACCTGATGGTATGTTTGTTATGTTTTCACTCTGACAGTGGAACAAAATGTCATTTGGCAATACCATAGTTTGAAGTTTGAATCCGGATGTTGCGATTGCGTTCACGTCGAATACTCAAATATGTATCACATGGCTCCCGCCAAAATATATTTGAATATTGTATGCTTGTATTTGCGTGGAAAATTGGCATGGTGTTAAAACGTCAGTTTTGTTACGCACATACATGTTAGTTAATATCTGGTGCATGAATATAGAAATGAATACTCTCTATAATCATTTTGAGAACGCCTATTAATTATTCTGTCATATAATGTCTTGAAAAGAGACCCTTCCTGGTACCTGGACGTCGTACTCCCCCCCACTACCACGGGATCCATAGCCGGTCACCACGTACTGAAATCACAAACAGGATTGATTCTGAGAATTTCGACCAAATATTGATGCAATAGTATGAATACATTACATAAATCGAACAGATATTGATACAAAGACAGTTTGATAAGAACAATATGAAACGGTTGACTGTGATACTGCATGCAAATGAAAAAGTAAGGGGCCATATAACAGTTTTATTACCAAACCAACAAATGTAGACACATCAGAAGTGATCCCTCTTATTTAGCCGGCACAACGTGCCAGGTGAACTACAAACTTTTAGAATGGTAAAAAACCAAGATGATCATTTCTGGGAAGGACCAGTAAAAACAATCGTAACTTGACTACATATATAGTATACAGATATACTGGCGACAGTTCCAGTCGTCGAGATTAAAATAATTTTCATTCTCTACATAATATCCGTGAAACATATGCAATAATATAATTACTTTCTCAAACATTTTTTCCGTTCGCTGCCAACCGATGTAGTTGCTCTTTACCCATTTGTCAGCCAGCTTTAGCGCTGCTTCCCGGCCTTGTTCGTTGATGTTCGCCAGGGCGGTTATGGCGGCGTCTATAAGAGGGGGCCAGGCGTTCGGAAAGTCCCACTGCTGTCCGGTATTCGTACGAGACGTTGGAACCCCGCTTTTGTAGCTCAGCAAATCGTTTTCCTTTAATAAAAAAAGCTGTAGGTCAAACTAACATATTGTTTCTGTAATTCGCTTCTTGTTATTGCGTTTTATGTGCATGGTTTCCATTGTAAACACATTGTTGTAGTCAAGTACAATATTAATTGAAGATGCATTTTGCAATCGTTTCTCACCTTTCTAACTTAACGTATGAACACATTTTACAAACATCCACATTATCCTGACAGCGAAAGCCACTTGTTACACGTTTCGTATATATATATAGATATATATATATATATATATATATATATATATATATATATATATATATATATATATATATATATATATATATATATATATATATATATATATATATATATATATATATATATATATATATATATATATATATATATATATATATATATATATATATATATATATATATATATATATATATATATATATATATATATATATATATATATATATATATATATAATCTATGCCTTAACTTACCTTAAGGTAGTTATACCCGTGTTGAATATCGCTATTGGTTTCAAAGCATCCAGTGAAGAGGGGGAATAAGTTAGACGGGTAAAACGACTTCCTCTGCTGGCCTTCTTTAATCGACACATCAAACCACTGACCCGCCTGAGAGTTCCAGAAAACTTCCGACATCGTGCGCATGCGCGCTTTACGTTTGCTTTTATAATCTACAGACTTGGTGTGGTTTCCTAAAATGAAATTTTAATAACCCATTAAATCTCAATATTAAATACAATACAGCATACAGTTATTGTTTCTATTGTTAAATTGTATTACCTAATAAATGGAAGAAATCGTCCAGAGCGCGTTCGTTCCAGCACAAGACGCTGTTGAGATCTACGGGAACCACATCGGTTGTGTCGATATGTGTCAGCCACAAGGTCTTGTTGGAAGTCTCGTTGTATCCCGTCGAGAACCAGCGAGACGAGAAGTCCCAGCCCGACTCTGCCGCAGACGCAAGGTGCCTATATACATCGGAAACTGCTCTACCGGAAGCGTGCCGCGCAGTATCCTGGTCTTCGCGATACGACTCCGGTCTGCAACAATAATTGTGACGTGTCGTACGAAACCCGGGCTTAATGCATGTGCGTAAAGTGTCGTCCCGGATCAGCCTGTGCAGTCAACACAGGCTAATCCGAGACAACGCTTTCTGCCTACAGTGAATGTATGTTAAGAAGAGACTTCCCTGAAACAGAAAATACCATAAAAGCGGAAAGTGCATGCATTAAGCGACACGCCTCATTTATATATTTATGTCACAGAGTGAAAGATTATACATCAACATTAATGTACATTCGAATTTCGTCCTAGACGAACGCGCGCGGGCCTACTTAAAAGTGTGTGACAACGCTCTGATTGGCCAATTGACCATATGAATACTGCTGAAGAAAGTTATGGCCTGTTTCTTCATAAAACCACAATACGGCTTTTCAGCAAAGGCTGAAGGCCGAAGTATTCCATTACCTTGGTTCATCAACTGATGTCGCGTAACGATTTAACGTTACAGTCTTTCCTCCATATTGGAAATCCACAGTTCTATTATTAGCCCAAAAAAGGTATTCCTGCTCTATGACGTCAATGTTTTCGCGGACGAATGCTGTGTCATTCGTTGCATGCAAATACAATTGCACCATGGGTATGAAAAAAGGCGGCTGCGATCGCTTTGTGTAGTACATTCTACTGCCATTAGGTATCATGCCATATCTAAAAAAAGAAAACAAACACACAGGTATTTAAAGCTTTAATTGTAAACGTCCAGTTTTGACACGTTTGTTTGACAATAATATATGGAATGCTGTGTCTCTAACACTGTCCGTGTACACAATGTATATAAAATAGTTTTGTCTATACCCGAATACAGAAATCAACACATACGTACAAAGTGTAATTATTACTTTTTAACTAGTGCGATGAAGTTTTGAAGCATCCCTTTCACGGTATGGGTCATCTCACACGCCAGCAGCCCCTTAATCACCCAGAAAGAGTCCCTGGAAGTCATACGTGTATGTTCAAATTAACAAATATCACAATCGTGTCAACACACAATGCCGGTATATATAAATGCTATACAATTCGATTAAGCGATTTTCCGTTTAGGGATTAAATAATACTAAATGTAATTCTAAAACAAATCGGAAATAGTTTATAACTGATCACCCAATAGTAGGTTTTAGGAATAAATCATGTATACCGCATGTGATTGCAAAACACATATTATGTTTGAGACCTACATAAAACATAATACAATTGCAAAGGAACCCGGCGATGGTTCATAGGCGATAATCAGGAGATAATTCAAACCAAAAGTCCTACATATTTTTGTAAAGCAACTATAGATAATGGACCCTACCTATTCACCAGTGGAATATTGCGACCCTCCACATAAAGTGCATGCAACTACATAACGCATCGTTATATCATATGTGTAACGGTGAAGCAACTACGTAGATGACATATCATATATGCTCACCAGTAGTATGTTTCCCTGAACCTGCCTCCGGGCACGATGAACGGCTGCTCCAGGTAAATGAGCGAGTACCGCTCGGGGTGAGTCTGTACGTCCCGTTTGATCTGGAAAAGACGCCGGGGCCAATGGCGCATTTATGTATCTCATTGCTATAGACGATGTATTTTCGTAACTTCCTCTCACTATCTAAGTGCGCTATCATTACCAATTAATATAGAGGGAGACGCAAGATATAACAGTTAAAAGTTAAACACGCATTGAACGGGATACAGAAGTAACATGTAAAATGTACTTAGAAATAAAGTTGTAGCAACAAAAAAGGAATACAGAAAAGTATTGTTTATGTTCTTGTTTTTCACAAGCATTGTCAACACGCAGCCACTGCAGATAAGTTTTCTGTAGACAATTGGTACAAATAAGATAATGCGAAATGATCAGGTGCATACAGGTCGAGCAAAGCGTTTAAAATCTAAATAGCCGTCATATAATTAAGAAATTATGTTCGAGTTATCGTTGCTTATCGACTAATAAACAACGATTTGGAGTGCTGATGCGTAGACCACGAGGCCGTTTGCCCGAGTGGCTTAATAGCCACACATCAGAACGACAAAGAGTTGTTTATTGACCGATAAACAACAATAATGCGATTATTTCAATTATAACATGATTTTACATATATGTTTGCAAGTGTAATTGGAACTACTTTTGACTATGGTCCGCTCAGAATCGGGACTTCTTTTTGCGTTGTTTATTGGGTAGTTTAACAACGATAATTTTGTTCTTTGTGTATAAAAAATAGCGAGTATCATGTTAGAATACATTATAATTAGTATCGCTACGGTATATACCCAACATGTGTATATCATATACTATATACACATATATTTCATTATGAGTATACACCTTCCTTCCAAGCTTTTTCCACAGATTGCACATGTCCGTCCCGAACTGTCGGTATTCGGGGTCTTTGACTGACCGCAGGAATGCTGGGCTGAAAACACATTCGTATACAGAAGTCAACAGAGTTTACAAACATTTAAATGAAACATATCTCACACAGAAATTGTATTTACTAGAACAGCATACAAATGTAATTATTCGTATTAACTCACATGTGTCAGTAACATTGTTTATTTTAATATGTGTTATACATATATGCGTACATTATAATAAGTGACTAAAGGGTATTTGCGACAGTGTTTAGAAGTGAATACACATTGTTACCACCACCACTTGTAGATAAGCTTGCTTCTAGAATGAAGTATAACATGTAATTTACATATGACTATACTAACTGCCTGTCTGTAACGAGGTTTATTGGAATAAAAACTAACACTATTTACAAACACTTAACTGCAATACAATGGTTGAACTACGCAAATTCTGTGGTTAATTGCAAATGTCCCTACTTTTCCACAGCATCCTCGGGCTCCCAATGTTCGAACTCGCTACCGGGCTGGTCAAAGTACTGCGCCACGAATGCCCGGAGTCTGTTTTCAGAGGCCTTGTCGCTGCTGTTGAGTCTGTTAAACGCATCCAACACCGTTTCTAAAAACAAACACAGGAGCAGAACAATACTATAAATGTAGCATAGCTCGTGCATTTATCAGGCCAGCGTATTTTTAAAACAAAATATTCCATTGCCAAAAAATAACAAATTAATGTATTTAAAATGGAATGAACGAGACGATATTCGGCGTCCGCTTGAAGGAACATATCCAATGATACATTGAGTTGACTACCGGGGTCCGCTCTTAAGGAGCGCATCGAGTGACCTGCCTGTGTCCGCTTTTTTTAAGGGGCATATCGAGCTACCTACCGGGGTCCGCTCTTATACCCCCATCCCACTAGAGGCAGAATGAGTCGGAATGTCGTCAGAATGAAAGTTCGTTATACATTCCTGGAAATTCAAAGTGTTTTCCAGACATCATGCCGGCATTCCAAGTGCAATCCAAATATTTTGGTCCATTCTTTTGGCCAGTACCAATGTTTTGCTCATGTTAAAAATCTTCGAGATGCATTCAAAGAGGAAAACTATCGAACCGCATTTGAGGTGTATTCTGTCAGTACTTTGACCACATTATGAATAGTCTTACGGCATTTTTACAACATTCTAAACATTTTGATCCCATTCGAAGGAGAACCCAAGTAAAATACGCGGTCATTTGGTGCTTAAACATCATTTGCTGTATAGCTGTCGCCTGGTTCACATTGTGCCTCCTTAAACATCGTGTACAGTCAAGAGCTCTATGTACTGTCACTAACAGGGTAGTCCATTCAAAGAATAGGCAGATCTTTTTGAAAATGCCACAACCCCTTCGGTTTCTGTAACAGATCCAACTTCACCTACATTTGCTTCTCTGGTGGACATAGTTGCCGAGGTCTATCAGCCTGCATCTCATTCCTCCTTTGACAATGATAATGCATTCCATTTGCCACAAAAGCGCCAAATGGAGCTTGCGACCCTCGAGTTGCATTGTAGTAGCAGAATGCCACTGAGATGGGCAAAATGCTAGACTTAGCAGCATCTTATACCGTTTAGGATACACTCCGACGACATTCATGATAAGATCGGGACATTTCTGTTACTTTCGAAGTACATTTTAAATATTCGAGCTGAATTCTTATTCAATTCTTGAATGTTCCTACCAAATTCGGAGCCTATTCTTGAAGCGTTATGCTGCATTTGAAGTAGATTCGTATGTGCATTCTAGACACTGTCTGTTCAGACTTCGGGCGACCATCCAACAGTATTCGTACGGCAGTTGATGTGCATTATAGATATTTGAGCTGCATTCTAACAGCTTTCTAAATATTCCTACTATGTTCCAACTACATTCGAACAGCATTCAAGAGCGAATACATCCGGAATGTGACAGAATCATTCAAGGCGAGTTCGAAGAGCATTCTAAGTATTCTAAGTATTCGAACATTTTTACACAACTGTAAGATTTTAACTTTTCCTCCCGAATGAGGTACGAATTTTGCTTCTATTTTCTTTCTGGCTGGTTCTGCCTAATTCCTGCCGATTCCAAATAAGTGTGATTGGTGTATTAAGGAGCGCATCTGGCTACATTTAAGAGGTCAAGCGAACGACCTACCCGGGTCAGCTTTAAGGGGCATATCGACGAATATCTTGGAGTCATTGTACAGTCGTGCTGTCTGCACCGCCTCCAGTAGTGGGCCGTGGCACCAAATCCCGCTACAAGAAAATGTATATAACATTTACATTTAATATAAATATACTTGTTTGATACAGATATGTATGCTTATTTGTGTAGTATCAGCAAGATAAATAGCGATCATGTATGTTTCACAAAGGAACGTCAATCATGTTATGGCTTTGTATTCAAAGTAAAATATACAGCAAGTTTTGTTATTAGGTACGTACTCATTAAACATGCATTAGTTTAAATTAATTATCTCATTAAATCATTAGTGAGTAGCATGTTTCATATTCGATAGTTGTTCATTATATAATACTTCAGACTATATTACTTCAGACTATGTGCATCTAGCTCATGTTCAGTCAACATTGCCAGGGTTCAGAACAACAGTACACGGCAAGCTATCGCAACCTACCTGTCGCATGCAGGCACCGCTTGTATTCCCGGAACTAGTAAGATTGCCAATATCGCACACCAGAACGCGACGAGGTTCGCCATCACTGTAGTGATTAGAACCAGCTATAACGTTACAGTATGGGATACTCAGACATCGGCCAAAATACGAACTAAGTTGTGTACTCACAGGGCCGTAGCTAGAACCGGATGTTAATACAGTTTCAAAGAGTCGAGTGAGCATTGCTCATGTCTTTTTTTCGTTGGTCACAAGGAGAAATACGACAAATACCGGTAATGTGTACTGTGTTCGTTGCCACTGTCCCCATGTAAAGCCGTGATAGATACGAGGGTGATTGTTGGAGTAGAAGGAGATAATACATGTTTGTTTTGTTTGTTTGTTTGTTTGAATAATTCGCCGTTTTTAACAATTTTTTAGTCATATCACGGCGGTCAGTTAACCTACTTACAGTTTTCCTGGGCAAGCTGAGCCGATCTAAGCGGTTTTCCAGTACTAAGTGCACATACTTATGCCAGTAACTGACAAATGCCCTACTTGAATCAGAGGCAGGGGGACAATTGCCGTAGTAATGACCATCCACACACAAGTTATGTGGCCGGGCTGGGGTTCGAACACACGATCCCCGGATTGAAAATCTAGCGCTCTTCCAACTGAATTAGCCGGGTCCGGATAAGAGATAACAAATACACAGCATCAAGATATACATGTACTAATAATGTTCTTAAGTGGTCAACAGATATGATTTTGCAATATGTACAAATATTTAGATAATATCAAAATCATGCAGACAGATTGAATGTAATGAAAACACAGTTTTTAATAGGCATTACACTATTTGTCGTGTCATTTAGGAGCTTCTCTAATTGTTAAATAATGAAGACAGACAATAACTACAGTCGTCAACGTGCCTGTAGGAACCAGGATTTAATAAAGCAGGGAACCTGTATCGCCCTGCAGAAGATGGATCCGTAAGAAACATTAACACGTATGTATACTTGTATATTGCAGTATAGTCAATTTAAGTATATTCGATTTACATTTAGTTTATAATGTAGGACTAATCCTTTTACTGAAAATACGGGAATCTCAACGTCGTTAAATTTTCCTGTTATTGATTACTAGTAACTAGTATGCTTTGATTTGCTCTTAATTACCTGCATTGATTCGTCCATGTTTATAACGTTTCACACTTTAAATGGGCTATACGTGAAAGGCCCCAGTTCGTTCAAAACTGCCACTAAACCTGCTTAGTTTAGAGAACGATAGCCCGACAACACCTCTCAAAATGAAAAGCCTGCTCACTTCGGCAGGAACCTAACGTTAACAGACCGACCAGCTACGCGGCCTGTCCCAGATTCCGACGTTGTTAATACGGAACCTAACGTTAACAGACCGACCAGCTACGCGGCCTGTCCCAGATTCCGACGTTGTTAATACATAAGACCTTGCACCGGATCGAGGGGATCATAGATAAGCAAAGCGCGCATGTCAGTGTATTAGAACAAACAGTGAGTTGTTCAATGTCTTACAAGATGAAGGTGATGTAAAAATCATGGCAAATACACTGCTGATTTGTTTGAAAAAAGAAAGATTTCTTACGAAAATAAATATCCATGTATTAAGAAATATTAAACAACTGTCAAGACTGTGGACTGACCGACTGACAATATATTTGCTAGATCCATGCTTAGCACATATTAAATATTGTTTGTTAACAATAAGGCCAGAGTTTTTACTTTTATATGTTCTCTGACGTTTTTGGAAAAGTGTCCGGATGAAGGGAATGAAAAAACTAACACAGAGTTGAGTAAATTTAATGACTAGAATTTTACAAATGATATTAAAATCTTTATCAATTATTTCTTACAAAAATCATGTTGCACATCACTAAGTATGTCCCCAACATATATTTAATACAGTGATTCTAAGACCTAAATGTGTTTTTACTGAGTATTTTCTTCTGACCTGAAATGTTGCATCATGTCTAAAATAACAGAGAGGAGATCATGTGATTCATGTAGAGTTGTAGCGAAATACGGTCACAATGCATGTTATATAAAATTAAGTCATTTCTTCAGCGTTTTGTTTTCAAATACTCAGTAAAAACACATTAAATTATTTGTATTAAACACATGTTGGCTGGGACACATTTATATTAATATTATAATAGGAACAAGCGTCTCTGTCCAAATATCGAATGATAATGACGTTATTGGTATTTTTTTTTATGATATCGTTTACATTCTACCAATGTTTTTTTTGCTTTTTCGGAAAAAATCGGGTCGGCGGAGCTAGTAAATAATGACTTCTAAATTTTATTTTGGTTTTGATACTGCATGCCAGAGCCATGTTAGCGCGTCTTCAACAGTTGACAGAACGCGTCTACCCAGAGTCCCAATGTGGACATGATATTATCCCTTCGCCAACTACAGGAGAATTGCAGGGAACAGCAGAAGCCCCTCCACATAGTCTTCATAGACCTGACCAAGGCCTTTGACCTGGTTAGCCGGGATGGGCTCTTCAACATCCTCCTGGAGATCAAATGCACACCGAAGCCTCACAGCATAATTAAATCTTTCCCTGATGGAATGAATGAAATCATCCAGTACGAGGGCAGCATGCCCGAACCATTTGACATCAAAAGTGGCGTGAAGCAAGGCTGCGTCTTTGCTCCAACCCTCTTCGGCATCCTCTTCTCTCTTCTTCTAAAACATGCCTTAAGGAATTCAACCGAAGGGGTGTACAAGCACATAAGATAAGACGCGGACTTTACAACATCGCAAGACTCCGAGCAAAAACCAAGTAGATTTGGTTCGACAATCAGCGACAATCTGGCCTTAGACGCTGACATCAACAAACGCATAGGCAAGGCCGCAACAACTCTAAGATTTGTACACTCGCATCTGGGAGAACCCAAACTGACACACCAACCGAGATGGAAGTATACAATGTCTGTGGTTTTGGACTTAGACGTTTTCTCGCAAATATACAAAAAACACATATTTCGCTGTTGCATGCTGCTAAGGAAATTTTACTGAGCGTTCTGGGTGCCAAAATGTTAGGGCCGCCTAGCCCTTACAGACTGGCACGTCTGAAAGTCTTTGGCACCACCGTTCGTCGGCAATGTGGCACAGAGCATTTTCTGTGGTTTTGGACTTCGACGTTTTCTCGCAAATATACAAAAAAAACCCATATATTTCGCTGTGGCATGATGCTAAGGAAACTTTACCGAGCGTTCTGGGGGCCGAACATTTAAGGCCGCAAAGCCCTAACAAACTGGCAAGTGTGAAGTTGGTCGGCATCACCGTTCGTCGGCAATGTGGAAAGAGCATTTTCTGAGGATTTGGTATCATATATTTTCTCGCAAATATACACAAACCACATATTTCGCTGTTGCATGATGGTAAGGAAACTTTACCGAGCGTTCTGGGTGCAAAACATTTAGGGCCACGTCGCCCTAACAGACTGGAAAGTGTGAATGTCGTCGGCAATACCGTTCGTCGGCAATGTGGTAAAGAGCATTTTATGTGGTTTTGGAATAAGACGTTTTCTCGCAAATATACAGAAAACACGTTTCGCTGTTGCATGCTGCTAAGCAAATTTTACCGAACGTTGTGGGTTGCACAATTTTAGGGTCGCGTAGCCCTACTAAACTGACAAGTGTGAAGGTCGTTGGCATCACCTTTCTGCGGCAATGTGGGAAAGAGCATTTCGTTTGACGTTCGACTGAGACGTTTTCTGGGAAATATAGAAAAAACACATATTTGGCTATTGCATGATGGTAAGGAAATGTTACCGAGAGTTCTGGGTGCCAAAAACTTAGGGCCATGTAGCCCTATCAGACTGGCAAGTGTGATGGTCGTCGGCATCAACCTCTTTGTATGCAATGTGGAAAAAAATCATTTTCGGTGGTTTTGGAATTAGAGGTTTTTTCGCAATAATACAAGAAACACATATTTCACTGTTGCATGCTGCTAAGGAATATTTACCAAACATTCTGGGAGTCAAACATTTAGGGCCGCCTAATCCTAACAGACAGGAAAGGGTGAACGACGTCGGCATCACCCTTCCTCGGCCCTGTGGAAAAGAGCATTTTATGTTGATTTGGACTTTTAATCCCAAAAATAGAAAAAACATATTTCGCTGTTGCATGATTCTAAGAAACCTTTACCGAGCGTTCTAAGTTACAAACATTAACGGTTGAATAGCCCTAACAGACTCGCAAGTGATGAGGTCGTTGGCATCACCCTACGTCGGCAATGTGGAAAAGATTTGACTTAGATGTTTTGTAGCAAATATACAAACAAGACATATTTCGTTTTTGCACGTGATTATAAGGAAACTTTACCAAGCGTCTGTTTTCCAAACATTTAGGGCCGCGTAGCCCTAACAGACTGGCAAGTGTGAAATTCGTGGGGTTCACCCTTTGTCGGCAATGTGGAAAAGAGCATTTCCTTGCGTTTTGAAATTAGTCCTTTTCTTGCAAACATTAAAAAACACACACTTTGCTGCTACATACTTCTATGGAAGCTTTACCGAACGTTCTGGATGCCAAACTTTTAGGAACACGTAGCACATACAAACTGTCAAGTGTGGAGGCCGTCAGAATCACCGTTCGTCGGCAATATGGAAAAGTGCATTTTCTGTGGTTTTTGACTTGAGCATTTTCTAGTAAATTTACAAAAAAGCATATTTCGCTGTTGCATGATGGTTAGGATAATTTACTAAGCGTTCTTGGTGTCAAAAATTTAGGGCCGCGTAGCAATAACAGACTGGCAAGCGTGAAGTTTGTCAGCATCACCGTCAATCGGCAATGTGGAAATGAGCATTTTCTGTTGTTTTGGAATAAGACGTTTTCTCGCAGATATACAAAAAACATATTTCGCTGTTGCATGCTGCTAAGGAAATTTTACCGAGCGTTTTGGGTGGCAAACTTTAAGGGCCGCATAGCCCTATAAGACTGGCAAGTGTGAAGGTCGTCGGCACCACCTTTCTTCGGCTATGTGGAAAAGAGCATTTTCTTGCGTTTTGGACTTCGTCGTTTTCTCGCCGTATTACAGAAAATACATATTTCGCTGTCGCATGATAGTAAGGAATTTTTACCGGGCGTTCTGGATGCCAATCGTTCAAGGCCAAGAAGCCCTAACAAACTGGCAAGTGTGAAGGTCGTCGGTATCACCGTTCGTCAGCAATGTGGTTTTGGATTTAGACGTTCTCTGGCAAATATAGAAAAAACACATATTTGGCTGTTGCATGTTGCTAAGAAAACTTTACCGAGCGTTCTGGGTGGCAAACGTTCAGGGGCACCCAGACTGGCAATTGTGAAGGTCGTCGGAATCAACCTTCGTTGGCAATGTGGAAAAGATCATTATCTGTGGTTTTCGACTTAGACGTTTTCTCGCAAATATTCAATAAACGCATCATTTGCTATTGCATGACGGTAAGGAAAATTACCGAGCGTTCTGGACGCCAACAATTTTGGGCCAAATAGCCCTAACAAACTGGCACGTGTGAAGGGCGTCGGCATCACCCTCTTTGTCGGAAATGTGGAAAAAATCAATTTCTGTGGTTTTGGATTAAGAGTTTTTCTCGCAATTATAAAACCCTCCACATATTTCGCTGTTGCATGCTGCTAAGGAAACTTTACCGAACATTCTTGGAGTCAAACATTTAAGGCCGCGTAACTCTATCAGACTGGCAAGGGTGAACGACGTCGGCATCAGCGTTCGTCGTCAATGTGGAAAAGAGCATTTTTTGTAGATTTGGACTTTCTCTCGCAAAAGTACAAAAACACATATTTCGCTGTTGCATGATGCTAAGAAACCTTTACCGAGCATTCTGAGTGACAAACTTTTAGGGCTGCCTAGCCCTAACAGACTCGCAAGTGTGGAGGTCGTCGGCAAATATACATAAAGCGCATCATTCGCTGTTGCTTGATGGTAAACAAACTTTACCGAGCGTTCTTGGTGCCAAACATTTAGTTCCGTGTAGCTCTAACAGACTGGCAAGTTTGAAGGTCGTCGGCATCATCCTTCGTCGGCAATGAGAAAAATAGTATTTTATTGCGTTTTGGACTTAGTCGTTTCTCATAAATTTACATAAAACGCATATTTCGCGGTTGCATGATGGTAAGGAACCTTTACCGAGCGTTCTTTGGGCCAAACATTCAGGGCCGCGAAGACAACACAGACTGGGATGTGTGAAGATCGTCGGCATCACCGTTCGTTGGTAATGTGGAAAAGAGCATTCTTGCGTTTTGCACTTAGTCATGTCACGCAAATTTAAAAAAACCCACATATTTCGCTGCTGCGTGATGGTAAGGAAACTGTACCGAGCGTTGTGGGTGCCAAACTTTTAGGGCCGCGTAGCCCTAATAAACTGGCATGTATGAAGGTCGTCGGCATCACCGCTCCTCGGCAATGTGGAAAAGAGCATTTTCTATGGTTTTTTACTTAGATGTTTTCTGGCAAATATATAAACATCACATATTTCGCTGTTGCATGCTGGTAAGGAACTGTATCAAGCGATCAAGGTGCCAAAGATTTGGGGCCGCCCAGCCCTAACATTTTGCAAGTTTGAAGGTGGTCGGCAATATGGTTCGTCGGCAATGTGGAAAAGAGCAAAAACACATATCTCACTGTTGCATGCTGGTAAGGAAACTGTACCTATCGCTCATGGTGCCAAATATTTTTGGCCGCGTAGCCATAACAGACTGGAAAGTGGACTTTTCGCAAAATTAAAAAAAACACGCATATTTCGCATTTTCATGATGGTAAGGACACTTTACCGATGATTCTGTGTGCCAAACGTTTAGGGCTGCGTAGCTAATTATTTTGAAAAACAGCACACACATATTTAAATATAAATAAACATAAGATACATGTATAATACATGTCACTTTAAACGATCTCGTATTCATTAATCAAAATGCTGCAAGCATAGAAAGGCTGTTGGCGAGAAAAGAAACTACTGAAATAAAGTGGAGTATGGGTGCAATTTTTGCTATTAAGGAAACATTTGTTTGAACGAAGTTCAATGTCTCACTATGTAATGTCGTATTTTTTTTTAAAAACGGAAACTCGAACTCATAATCATACACGCTACCATTGAGATATTGATATAAGGTGGTGGTTGAACTCGTTTTAAATGGAGTTCCAGTCCACTGAAAGACCAGCTTGTGCGTTCTGTTGCAACTTCATTTATGTTGTGGCTTCCAATTAGATATTATGTATATGACATCATAATAATAAAAATAACTTGTAAGTTAACAACCCCTAATTTTTTCGAGCAAACTATTATATGCAGAAGAAAAATATGCATACCAGTAAACACTCCATCTGCAATGGGCCAAAAGTGTGTGTTTAATTCTGTTAAAACTTTTGGTTTATAATCAATTGATTTGTTGTTATTATGTCTTAAATATCTTGATATGGCGCTAAACATTTAGGGACGCAAAGCCTTAACACACTGGCAAGTGTGAAGGTAAGGAAACTTTACCCAGCGTTCTGGGTGCCAAACGTTTAGGGCCGCGTAGCCCTAACAGATTGGCAAATCTAAAGGTCGTCAGGTTAACCCATCTATGGAAACTTTGCCGAGCATTATGAGTGCAAAACTTTTAGGGCAGCTTAGTCGAAACAGACTGGCAAATGTGGAGGTCGTCCGCATCCCCGTTCGTCGGCAATGTGGAAAAGAGCATTTTCTGTGGTTTAGCACTTAGACGTGTTCTCGCTAATATATAAAAAAAAAAAAAAACACATGTTTCGCTGTTGCATGCGGGTAAGTAGACTGTACCTAGCGTTGTTGGCGCCAAACATTTAGGGCTGCGTAGCCCTAACAGGCTGGCAAGTGTGAAGGTCGTCGGCATCACCCTTCGTCGGAAATGTGGAAAAGAGTATTTTTCTTGCGTTTTGGACTGACAAGTTTGAAGGTGGTCGGCATCTCCGTTAGTCGGCGGCTATAAGGGAAAGAGCATTTTGTGTGGTTTTGGACTTAGGCGTTTTCTCGGAATTATACACAAAAAACACATATATAGCTGTTGCATGCTGGTAAGAAAACTCTGCCTAGCCTTCTGTTTTCCAGACATTAAGGGCCGCGAAGCGCTAACAGATTGGCAAATGTGGAGGTCGTCAGAATCACTCTTCGTGCGCAATATGGAAAAGAGTTTGCGTTTTGGACTGTGTCGTTTTCTCGCAAATTATCAAAAAACGCACATTTCGCTGCTGCATGATGGTAAGGAAACTTTACCGTTCGTTCTAGGTACATAACATTTAGGGCCGCAAAGCCATAACAAACTGACAAGTGTGAAGGTGGTCGGCATAGCCGTTCGTCGGCAAAGTGGAAAGGAGCATTTTCTGTGGTTTTAGACTCAGACGTTTTCCCGCAGATATACAAAAACACATATTTCACTGTTGCATGCTGGTATAGAAACTGTGCCTAAGGGTCTGGCTGCCAAACGTTTAGGGCCGCGTAGCCCTACTAACAGACTGGCAAGTGTGAAGGTGGTTGGCATCACCGTTCGTCGGCAATGTGGAAAGCCGCATTTTCAAAAACCACCGAAAACGCTCTTTTCCACATTGCCGACGAACGTTGATGTCGACGACCTTAACACTTGCAAGTCTGTTAGGGCTACATGACCCTAAACGCTGGGTATGTATCCTAACCTTCATGCAACAGCGAGCGAAATATGCGGGTTTTTTTGATAATTTGCGACAAAAGTCCAAAACGCAAGAAAATGCTTTTTTCCACATTGCCGACGTTGGGTGATGCCGAAGACCTTTACAGTTTCCAGTTTGTTAGGGCTTTGCGGCCCTAAATGTTTGGCAACAAGAACGCTAGGTACAGTTTCCTTACGAGCATGCAACAGTGACATATGTGTGTTATTTTTTGTAAATATTTGCGAGAAAACGTCCTAGTCCAAAACAACAGAAAATGCTCTTTTCCACATTACCGACGAACGGTGATGCCGACCACCTTCAAAATTGCCAAATGTTAGAGCTAGGCGGCCCTAAATCTTTGGCACCAGGAACAGTAGATACAGTTTCTATACTAGCATGCAACAGCGAAATATGTGTTGTCTATATATTTGCCAGAAAACATCGAAGTTCAAAACCACAGAAAATGCTCGTTTCCACATTGACGACGAACGATGATGCCAAAGACCATCACACTTGCCAGTCTGTTAGAGCTACGCGGCCCTAAATGTTTAGTTCCAAGAACGCTCGGTTAGGTACCCGTTTCATCATGCAACAGCAAAATATGTGTTTTTGTATATTAGCGAGAAAAGGTCTAAATCCAAAACCACAGGAAATGATCTTTTCCACATTGCTGACGAACGGTGACGCCGAAAACCTTCACACTTGCCAGTCTGTTAGGGCAACTTGGCCCTAAATGTTTGCCATCCAGAACGCTCGAGAAAGGTTTCTTACCATCAAGTCACAGCGAAATATGTGGTTTTGTATATTTGCTACACAACGTTTAAGTCCAAAAACAACATAAAATGCACATTGCCGACGATCGGTGATGCCGACGACCTTTACACATGCCAGTCTGCTAGGGCTACGTGGCCCTGAATGTTTGGCCTACAGAACTCTCCGTAAAGTTTCCTTATCATCACGCAGCAGCAAAATATGCGTTTTTGTAAATTTGCGAGGAACGACTATGTTCAAAACACAAGAAAATACTCTTTTGCTCATTGCCGTAGAAGAGTGATGCCGACGAACTTCACACGTGCCAGTCTGTTAGGGCTACACGGCTCTAAACGTTTGACACCCAGAACGCTCGGACAAGTTTACTTACCATCATGCAACAGCGAATGATGCGTCGGCAAAGTGGAAAGGAGCATTTTCTGTGGTTTTAGACTCAGACGTTTTCCCGCAGATATACAAAAACACATATTTCACTGTTGCATGCTGGTATAGAAACTGTGCCTAAGGGTCTGGCTGCCAAACGTTTAGGGCCGCGTAGCCCTACTAACAGACTGGCAAGTGTGAAGGTGGTTGGCATCACCGTTCGTCGGCAATGTGGAAAGCCGCATTTTCAAAAACCACCGAAAACGCTCTTTTCCACATTGCCGACGAACGTTGATGTCGACGACCTTAACACTTGCAAGTCTGTTAGGGCTACATGACCCTAAACGTTTGGAACCCAGAACACTCGGTAAAGTTTTCTGAGCATCATGCAACAGCAAAATATGTTTTTTTTTTTTTATATTTGCGAGAATGTGCTAGTCCAAAACCACAGACAATGCTCATTTCAACATTGCCGGCGAACGGTAATGCCGACCACCTTTACGCCTGCCAGTCTGTTAGGGCTACGCGGCCCTAAAAGTTTGGCACCTTGAACGCTGGGTATGTTTCCTAACCTTCATGCAACAGCGAGCGAAATATGCGGGTTTTTTTGATAATTTGCGACAAAAGTCCAAAACGCAAGAAAATGCTTGTTTTCCACATTGCCGACCTTGGGTGATGCCGAAGACCTTTACAGTTTCCAGTTTGTTAGGGCTTTGCGGCCCTAAATGTTTGGCAACAAGAACGCTAGGTACACTTTCCTTACGAGCATGCAACAGTGACATATGTGTGTTATTTTTTGTAAATATTTGCGAGAAAACGTCCTAGTCCAAAACAACAGAAAATGCTCTTTTCCACATTACCGACGAACGGTGATGCCGACCACCTTCAAAATTGCCAAATGTTAGAGCTAGGCGGCCCTAAATCTTTGGCACCAGGAACAGTAGATACAGTTTCTATACTAGCATGCAACAGCGAAATATGTGTTGTCTATATATTTGCCAGAAAACATCGAAGTTCAAAACCACAGAAAATGCTCGTTTCCACATTGACGACGAACGATGATGCCAAAGACCATCACACTTGCCAGTCTGTTAGAGCTACGCGGCCCTAAATGTTTAGTACCAAGAACGCTCGGTTAGGTACCCGTTTCATCATGCAACAGCAAAATATGTGTTTTTGTATATTAGCGAGAAAAGGTCTAAATCCAAAACCACAGGAAATGATCTTTTCCACATTGCTGACGAACGGTGACGCCGAAAACCTTCACACTTGCCAGTCTGTTAGGGCAACTTGGCCCTAAATGTTTGCCATCCAGAACGCTCGAGAAAGGTTTCTTACCATCATGTCACAGCGAAATATGTGGTTTTGTATATTTGCTACACAACGTTTAAGTCCAAAACAACATCAAATGCACATTGCCGACGATCGGTGATGCCGACGACCTTTACACATGCCAGTCTGCTAGGGCTACGTGGCCCTGAATGTTTGGCCTACAGAACTCTCCGTAAAGTTTCCTTATCATCACGCAGCAGCAAAATATGCGTTTTTGTAAATTTGCGAGGAACGACTATGTTCAAAACACAAGAAAATACTCTTTTGCTCATTGCCGTAGAAGAGTGATGCCGACGAACTTCACACTTGCCAGTCTGTTAGGGCTACACGGCTCTAAAAGTTTGACACCCAGAACGCTCGGACAAGTTTACTTACCATCATGCAACAGCGAATGATGCGCTTTTTGTAAAGTCCAAAACCACAGAAAATGCTCTTTTCTACAGTGCCAACGACCGGTGATGCCACGACCTTATTACTTGCCAGTTTGCTAGGGCTACGTGGCCCTACAAGTTTGGCACCCCGAACGCTCGGTAAAGTTTCCTTACCATCATGTGTAAGCGAAATATGCTTTTTTGTAAATTTGCGAGAAAACGACTCAGTCCAAAACCAAAGAAAATGCTCTTCTGCATATTGCCAACAAACGGTGCTGCCAACCACCTTCACACTTGCCAGTCTGTTAGGCCTACGCGGCCCTAAAAGTTTGGCACCGAGAACCCTCGGTAAAATTTCCTTACCATCATGAAACAGCGAAATATGCGGGGGGGTTTTAAATATATTTTGCGAGAAAACGACTCAGTTCAAAACGCAAGAAATGCTCTTTTTCATATTGCATACGAAGAGTGAGTCCGACGACCTTCACATTTGCCAGTCTGTTAGGGCCACGCGGCACTAAATGTTTGGAAAACAGAAGGCTAAAACGAAATATGTGTTGGCAACAAGAACGCTAGATACTGTTGCCTTACAAGCATGCAACAGTGACATATGTGTTATATATATATATATATTTGCAAGTAAACGAATTAGTCCAAAACCACAGAAAATGCTATTTCCACATTGCCGACGAACGGTGATGCCGACCACCTTCAAATTTACCAAATGTTAGAGATAGGTGGCCCTAAATCATTGGCACCCAGAACGGTAGATACAGTTTCTATACTAGCATGCAACAGCGAAATATGTGTAGTCTATATATTTGCCAGAAAACATCTAAGTTCAAACTACAGAAAATGCTCGTTTGACGACGAACGGTGATGCCGACGACCTTCACAATTGCCAGTCTGTTAGGGCTACGCGGCCCTAAATATTTGGTACCAAGAGCACTCGGTTTAGTTTTCTTTCCATCATGCAACAGCAAAATATGTGTTTTCGTATACTAGCGAGAAAAGGTCTAAATCCAAAACCACAGGAAATGATCTTTTCCACATTGCTGGCAAACGTTGACGCCGACGACCTTCACACTTGCCAGTCTGTTAGGGCAACTTGGCCCTAATGTTTGCCACCCAGAACGCTCGGGAAAGTTTCTTACGATAACGCAACAGCGAAATATGTATTTTTGGATATTTGTCCAAAGTCCAAAACGCATGAAAATACTCTTTTCTTCGTTGCCGACGAAGGTTGATGCCGACGACATTCACACTTACCAGTCTGTTAGGGATACACGGCACTAAAAGTTTGACACCCAGAACGCTGGGAAAAGTTTTCTTACCATCATGCCAAAGCGAATGATGCGCTTTTGTATATTTGCGACAAAACGTCTAAGTCCAAAACCACAGAAAATGCTCTTTTCCACATTGCCGACGACCGGTGATGCCGACGACCTTAACACTTTCCAGTCTGTTAGAGATTAGTGGCCCTAAAAGCATGGCATCACGAACGCTTGTTAAAGTTTCCTGACCATCATGCAACAGCGCAAAATGCGTTTTTTTTTGTAAATTTGCAAGAAACGACAAAGTCCATAATGCACCAAATTGCTCTTTTCCACATTGCCGACGAAGGGTGATGACGACGACCTTCATAATAGCCAGTCTGTTACGGCTATGCGGCCCTAACAGTTTGCCACCAGAACGCTCGGTAAAATTTCCATAGCAGCATGCAACAGCGAAATATGTGTTTTTGCATATTTGCGAGAAAACGTCTTATTCCAAGACAACTGAAAATGATCATTTCCACATTGCCGATGCATGGTGATGCTGACAACCTTCACGCTTGCCAGTTTGATAGTGCTACGCGGACCTAAATTTTTGACACCCAGAACGCTCAGTAAATTTTCCTAACCATCATGCAACAGCTAAGTATGCGTTTTTTGTCATTTTGGGAAAAAAATTCAAAGTCAAAAACCACATAAAATGCTGCTTTCCACATTGCCTACGAACGGTGATGCGGACGACCTCCACATTTGCTAGTCTGTTTGGGCTACGTGGCCCTAAAAGTTTGGCACTCAGAATGCTCGGTAAAGTTTCGATAGAAGTATGCAAACGCGACATATGTGTTTTTTATGTTTGCAATAAAAAGACTAATTAAAAAACGCAAGAAAAACGTCTTTTTCACATTGCCGACGTAGGGTTAAGCCGACGACCTACACACTTGCCAATCTGTTAGGGCTACGCGACCCTAAAAGTTTGGTACCCAGAACGCTCGATAAAGTTTCCATAGCAGCATGCAACACCGAAATATGTTTTTTTAAATATATTTTCTGGGAACTTCTAAGTCCTAAACCACAGAAAATGTTCTTGTCCACATTGCCGACGAACGGTGATGCCGACGACCTACACACTTGCCAGTCTGTTTTGGCTACGCGTCCCTAAATGTTTGGCAACGAGAACGCTCGGTATAGCTTCCTTACCATTACTCAACAACGAATGATGCATTTATTGAATATTTGCGGGAAAACGTATGCGTTAAGTATACTTTTTTTGCCAATTTGCGAAAAAATGTTCAAGTCCAAAACCACAGAAAATGATCGTTTTCACATTGCCGACGAAGTGTGATGCCGACGACCTTCACACATGCCAGTCTATTAGGGCTACGTGGCCCTAAAATTTTTCCACTCAGAACGCTCGGTAAAGTTTTCTTAGCAACAAGCAACAGCGAAATATGTGTTTGTTCTATATTTGTCAGAAATCGACTAAATCCAAAACCACAGGAAATGCTTTTTCTCGCATTGCTGACGAACGGTGATGCCGACGACATTCACACTTACCAGTCTGTTAGAGCTACTTTGCTCTAAAGAATTGGCACCCAGAACGCTCGGTAAAGTTTCCTTACGACCATGCAACATCAAATATGTGTTTTTGTATAATTTCGAGAAATCACTAAGTATGCGTTTTTTGTCAATTTGCGAAAAAATGTGCAAGTCCAAAACCACAGAAAATACTCTTTTCCACATTACCGACGAACGGTGAAGTCGAAGATCTTCACACGTGCCAGTCTGTTAGGGCTACGCTGCCCTGAATATTTGGCCCACAGAACGCTCTGTAAAGATTCCTTATCATCATGAGACAGCGAAATATGCGTTTTTCGTAAATGTGCGAGAAACGACTAAGTCCAAAACGCAATAAAATACTCTTTTCCTCATTGCCTGTGAATGATGATGCCGACGACCTTCAAACTTGCCAGTCTGTTAGAGCTACCCGGAACTAAATGTTTGGCACCAAGAACGCTCGGTAAAGTTTGTTTACCATCAAACAACAGCGAATGATGCGCTGTTTGTATATTTGCGACAAAACGTGTTAGTACAAATCCACATAAACTGCTCTTTCCCACATTGCCGACGTAAGGTGATGCCGACGACCTCCACACTTGCGAGTCTGTTAGGGCTAGGCAGCCCTAAACGTTTGGCACTCAGAATGCTCTGCAAAGGTTTCTTAGCATCATGCAACAGCGAAATATGTGTTTTGCATTTTTGCGAGAGAACGTCTCATTCTAAGTGTACAAACAATGCTCTTGTTTACATTTACGACGAACTTTGATGCCGACGTCGTTCACCGTTGCCAGTCTATTAGGGCTACGCGGCCTTAAATATTTGACTCCAAGAATGTTCGGTAAAGTGTCATTACCAGCATGCAACAGCGAAATATGTGTTTTTGTATTATTGGGAGAAAAACTCCTAGTCCAAAATCAAATAAATGGATTTTTTCCACATTTCCGACAAAAAGGGTGATGCCGACGACCTTCACACGTGCCAGTCTGTTAGGGCTACTTGGCCCAAAATTTTTGGCGTTCAGAACGCTCGGTCATTTTCATTACCATCATGCAATAGCGAATGATGCGTTTATTGAATATTTGCGAGAAAACGTCTAAGTCGAAAACCACAGGAAATGCTCTTTTCCACATTACTGACGAACCGTGATGCCGACAACCTTCACACTTGTCCTAAATGTTTGGCATCCAGAACGCTCGGTTAAAATTGCTTACTATCATGCGACAGCGACATATGCCTTTTTTTAATTTGCGAGAAAAAGCATGAAAATATATGCTCTTTTCCACATTGCCGAAGAAAGCTGATGCCGACGACCTTCATACCGGCCATTCTAGTAGGGCTACGCGACCCTAAAATTTTGCAACCCGGAACGCTCGGTAAAATTTCCTTAGTAGCATTCAACAGCGAAATTTGTTTTTTTGCATATTTGCGACAAAACGTCTTATTGAAAACAACAGAAAATGGTCATTTCCACATTGCCGATGAACGGTGATGCTGACGAACTTCACGCTTGCAAGTTTGTATGGGCTACCAGGTCCTAAATTTTTTATCACCCAGAACGCTCAGTAAAGTTTACTTACCATTATGCAACTCCAAAATATGCGTTTTTTTGCAAATTTGCAAGAAAAGGTCCAAGTCTAAAACCACAGAAAATGCTACTTTCTACATTGCCGACGAACGGTAATGCCGACGACATTCACTTTTGCATGTCTGTTAGGGCTACGTGGCCCTAAAAGTTTTGCACCCAGAATGAATATTTCCTAACAGCGAAATATGTGTTTTTTGTATATTTGCGACAAAAGGACTAAGTCCCAAAGCACAGAAAATGTTGTTTTCTACATTGCTGACGAACCAGAACGCTCGGTTAAGTTTCCTCACCATCATCAAACAGCGAAATATGCGTTTTGTTTTGTAAATTTGCGAGAAAACGACTATACCAAAACGCAAGAAAATGCTCTTTTTCACATTGCCGACGAAGTGCGAGGCCGACAACCTTCACAAATGCCAGCCTGTTAGGGCTACGCGGCCCTAAGAGTTTGGCAAACCCAAAGCTCGGTAAAAAAGTCCAAAACCACAGAAAATGCTCTTTTCCACATTGCCGACGAAGGGTGATGACGACGACCTTCACACTTGCCAGTCTGTTAGGGCTACGCGGCGTTAAATGTTTGGCACCTGGAACACTCGGTTTAGTATCCTTACCATCATGAGACAGCGAAAGGTGCATTTTTTCGGCGAGAAAACGACTAAGTCCAAAACGCAAAAAAATGCTCATTTCCACATTGCAGACGAAGGATGATGGCGACGACACTAATACATGCCAGTCTGTTATGGCTACGCGGCCTTAAAAGTTTGGCACCCAGAACGCTCGGTAAAATTTCCTAACCAGCATGCAATAGCGAAATATGTGTTTTTTGTATATTTGCGAGAAAAGAACTAAGTCCAAAACGCAAGAAAATGCTCTTTTCCAAATTGCCGACGAAGGCTGAGGCCGACAACCTTAACACATGCCAGACTGTTAGGTATATTCGACCCGAAATGTTTGGTACCCAGACGCTCAGTAAAGTTTCCTTAACATCATGTGCAATATCGAAATAAATCTTGGTTGTATATTTGCTACAAAACATCTAAGTCAAATTCACAGAAAATGCTCTTTTCCACATTGACGATGCAGTGTGATGCAGACGACCTCCAAACTTGCGAGTCTGTTAGGGCTACGAAGCCCTTAAAGTTTGGAACCCAGAATGCTCAGTAATGGTTTATTAGCATCATGCAAAAGCCAATATTTGTTTTTTCTATTTTTGCGAGAAAAAGCCCAACTCCACATAAAATGGGTTACATGGCCATAGGTTTTTGGCGCACATAACGCTCGGAGAAGTTTCCTTACCAACATGCAACAGCCAAATATATCGCAACGAAACTTGGCGATCAGTTAGGGGCCAGGGGCCGAGGCTGCCAGCCGTCATTGGCGTCAAAACGACGTTAACGGGGCCGCTATTTACCCGTATACAGTGCAGCAATAGGCGTACATTGGTGCGCTTCAGCTCGTGTATGAATCGTTAAGGTCGAGAAAGGTGCCAAACGGTGAGGCCCAATGACACCTAACACGCTGCAAAGTTGCATGGATAAGTCCTTTATAGTATTCTCAAACACACGCAAAAACGCGTATACGGACTTGGAAATTTTCGGCCCAAACAGCCATATGTGGGCCATGGAGCATCGGTTTTTGCAGGGTATTGGACAAAATATAAGAGATATCGCTACGAAACTTGGCAGCCAGTTAGGGGCCATGGGGCCGAGGCGGCCTGCACGAGGTCAGCCTCATGGTGATGTCATTGACGTCAAAACGAGGTCAACGGCGCCGCTATTTACCGTATAAAGTGCAGCAATAGGCGTACATTGGTGCGCTTCAGCTTGCGTATGAATTGTTAACGTCGAGAAAGGTGCCAAACGGTGCGGCCCAATGACCCCTAACACGCTGCCAAGTTGCATGGATAAGTCCTTTATAGTTTTCTCAAACACACACAAAAACGCGTATACGCCTTGGAAATTTTCGGCCCGTAACAGCCTTACATGGGCCTATGGAGCACCGCTTTTTGCAGGTTATTGGCGAAAGTATAAGAGATATCGTCACGAAATTTGGCAGTCAGATAGGGACCATGGGGCCGAGGCTGAGTGCGCGAGGTGGTCCTCCTGGTGACGTCATTAACGTCAAAACGACGTCAACGGAGCCGTTATTTACCTTATACAGTGCAGCAATAGGCGCACATTGGTGCGCTTCAGCTTGCGTATGAATTGTTAACGTCGAGAAAGGTGCCAAACGGTGCGGCCCAATGACCCCTAACACGCTTCAAAGTTGCATGGATAAGTCCGTTATAGTATTCTCAAATACACGCAAACTTAGGTAAACGGACTTGGAAATTTTCTGCCCGAAACACCCTTATATGGGCCTAGGGAGCATCGGTTTTTGCAGGTTATTGGCGAAAGTATAAGAGATATCGACACGAAACTTGGCAGTCAGTTAGGGGCCATGGGGCCGAAGCTGCCTACACGAGGTGGGCCTCCTGGTGACGGCATTGACGTCAAAACGACGTCAACGGCGCCGCTATTTAACGTATACAGTGCGCTATTTAACGTATACAGTGCGCTTCAGCTTGCGTATGAATTGCCCAATGACCCCTAACACGCTGCCAAGTTGCATGGATATGTCCTTTAAAGTATTCTCAAACACACGCAAAAACGCGTATACGCACTTGTCAATTTTCGGCCCGAAACAGCCTTATATGGGCCTATGGAGCATCGGTTTTTGCAGGTTATTGGCGAAAGTATAAGAGATATCGCCACGAAACGTGGCAGCCAGTTAGGGGCCATGGGGCCGAGGCTGCCTGCACAAGGTGGGCCTCCTGGTGACGTCATTGACGTCAAAACGACGTCAACGGCGTCGCGATTTACAGTATACAGTGCAGAAATAGGCGTACATTGGTGCGCTTCAGCTTGCGTATGAATTGTTAACGTCGAAAAAGGTGCAAAACGATGCGGCCCAATGACCCCTAACACGCTGCCAAGTTGCATGGATAAGTCCTTTATAGTATTCTTAAACACACTGAAAAACGAGAATACGGACATAGAAATTTTCGGCCCGAAACTGCCACATATGCTCCTATGGAGTATCGGTTTTTGCGGGTTACTGGCGAAAGTATAAGAGATATCGCCACGAAACTTGGCAGTCAGTTAGGGGCTATGGAGCCGAGACTGCCTGCACGAGGTGGGCCTCCTGGTGACGTCATTGACGTCAAAACGATGTCAATGGCGGCGCTATTTACAGTATACAGTGCAGAAATAGGCGTACATTGGTGCGCTTCAGTTTGCGTATGAATTGTTAACGTCGAGAAAGGTGCCAAACGGTGCGGCCCAATGACCCCTAACACGCTGCCAAATTGCATGGATAAGTCCTTTATAGTATTCTTAAACACACTCAAAAACGCCTATACGAACATATAAATTTTCGGCCCGAAACAGCCTCATATGGGCCTATAGAGCATCGGTTTTTGCGGGTTATTGGCGAAAGTATAAGTGATATCGCCACGAAACTTGGCCTGTCAGTTAGGGGCCATGGAGCCGAGGCTGCGTGCACGAGGTGGGCCTCATGGTGACGTCATTGACGTCAAAACGACGTCAACGGCGCCGCTATTTACAGTATACAGTGCAGACTTTCGCGTACATTGGTGCGCTTTAGCTTGCGTATGAATTGTTAACGTCGAGAAAGGTGCCAAACGGTGCGGCCCAATCACCCCTAACACGATGCCAAGTTGCATGGATAAGTTCTTTATAGTATTCTCAAACACTCAAAAACGCCTAAACGGACTTGTCAATTTTCGGCCCGAAACAGCCTCATATGGGCCTATTCTGCATCGGTTTTTGCGGGTTATTGGCGAAAGTATAAGAGATATCGCCACGAAACTTGGCAGTCAGTTAGGGGCCATGGAGCCGAGGCTGCCTGCATGAGGTGGGCCTCATGGTGACGACATTGACGTCAAAACGACGTCAACGGCGCCGCTATTTACAGTATACAGTGCAGACTTTCGCGTACATTGGTGCGCTTTAGCTTGCGTATGAATTGTTAACGTCGAGAAAGGTGCCAAACGGTGCGGCCCAATCACCCCTAACACGATGCCAAGTTGCATGGATAAGTTCTTTATAGTATTCTCAAACACTCAAAAACGCCTAAACGGACTTGTCAATTTTCGGCCCGAAACAGCCTCATATGGGCCTATTCTGCATCGGTTTTTGCGGGTTATTGGCGAAAGTATAAGAGATATCGCCACGAAACTTGGCAGTCAGTTAGGGGCCATGGAGCCGAGGCTGCCTGCATGAGGTGGGCCTCATGGTGACGACATTGACGTCAAAACGACGTCAACGGCGGCGCTATTTACAGTATACAGTGCAGAATTTTGTGTACATTGGTGCGCTTTAGCCTGCGTATGAATTGTTAACGTCGAGAAAGATGCCAAACGGTGCGGCCCAATGACCCCTAACACGCTGCCAAGTTGCATGGATAAGTCCTTTATAGTATTCTCAAACACTCAAAAACGCCTATACGGACTTGTCAATTTTCGGCCCGAAACGGCCTCATATGGGCCTATGGAGCATCGGACGAAACTTGGCAGTCTGTTAGGGGCCATGGGGCCGAGGCTGCCTGCACGAAGTGGATCGCCTGGTGACGTCATTGACGTCAAAACGACGTCAATTGCGCCGCTATTTACCGGATACAGTGCACCAATAGGCGTACATTGGTGCGCTTCAGCTTGCGTATGAATTGTTGACGTCGAGAAAGGTGCCAAAAGGTGCGGCACAATGACCCCTAACACGCTGCCATGTTGCATGGATAAGCCCTGTATAGTATTTTCAAACACACGCAAAAACGCGTATACGGACTTGGAAATTTCGGCCAGAAACAGCCTATGGAGCATCGTTTTTTTGCAGGTTATTGGCGAAAGTATAAGAGATATCGCCACGAAAGTTGGCAGTCAGTTAGAGGACATAGGGCCAAGGCTGCCTGACCGAGGTGGGCCTCCTGTTGACGTCATTGACGTCTAAAACGACGTCAACGGCTCCGCTCTTTACCGTATACAGTGCAGCAATAGGCATACATTGGTGCGCTTAAGCTTGGGTATGAATTGTTAACGTCGAGAAAGGGGCCAAACGGTGCGGCCCAATGACCCCTAACACGCTGCGAAGTTGCATGGATAAATCCTTTATAGTATTCTCAAACGCACGCAAAAACGCGTATACGTACTTGGAAATTTTCGGTAAAAAAAAGCCTTATATGGGCCTATGGAGCATCGGTTTTTGCAGGTTATTGGCGAAAGTATAGGAGATATCTCCACGAAAATTGGTAGTCAGTTAGGGGCCATTGGGCCGAGGCTGCCTGCACGAGGAGGGCCACTTGGAGACGTCATTGACTTCAAAACGACGTCAACGGCGCCGCTATTTACCGTATACAGTGCAGCAATAGGCGTACATTGGTGCGCTTCAGCTTGCGTATGAATTGTTAACGTCGAGAAAGGTGCAAAACGATTCGGCCCAATGACCCCTAACACGCTGCCAAGTTGCATGGATAAGTCCTTTATAGTATTCTCAAACACACGCAAACTCGCGTATACTGACTTGGAAATGTTCGACCCGAAACAGCCTTATATCGGCCGACGGAGCTTCGGTTTTTGCAGGTTATTAGCGAAAGTATAATAGATATCGCCACGAAACTTGGCAGTCAGTTAGGGGCCATGGGGCCGAGGCTTCCCGCACGAGGTGAGCCTCCTGGTGACGTCATTGACGTCAAAACGACGTCAACGGCGCCGCTATTTACCGTATACCGTGCAGCAATGGGCGTTCATTGGTGCGCTTCAGCTTGCGTTTGAATTATTAACGTCGAGATAGGTGCCAAACGGTGCGGCCCAATGGCCCCTAACACGCTGCGAAGTTGCATGGATAAGTACTTTATAGTATTCTCAAACACACGCAATCTCGCGTATACCGACTTTCAAATGTTCGGCCCGAAACCGCCTTATATGGGCCAATGGAGCATCGGTTTGTGCAGGTTATTAGCGAAAGTATAAGAGATATCGCCACGAAACTTGGCAGTCAGTTAGGGGCCATGGGGCCATGGGGCCGAGGCTGCCTGCACGAGGTGGGCCTCCTCGTGACGTCATTAACGTCAAAACGACGTCACCGGCGCCGCTATTTACCGTATACAGTGCAGCAATAGGCGTACATTGGTGCGCTTCAGTTTGCGTATGAAATGTTAACGTCGAGAAAGACGCCAACGGTGCGGCCCAATGACCCCTAACACCCTGCCAAGTTGCATGGATAAGTCCTTTATAGTATTCTCAAACACACGCAAACTCGCGTATATGGACTTTTAAATGTTCTGCCCGAAACAGCCTTATATGGGCCGATGAAGCATCGGTTTTTGCAGGTTATTGGCGAAGGTATAACAGATATGGCCACGAAAATTGGCATTCAGTTAGGGGCCATGGGGCCGAGGCTGCCTGCACTAGGTGGGTCTCCTGGTGACGTAATTGATGTCTAAACGACGTCAGCGGCGCCGCTATTTACCGTATACAGTGCAGCAATAGGCGTTCATTGGTGCGCTTCAGCTTGCGTATGAATTGTTAACGTCGAGAAACGTGCCAAACGGTGCGGCCCAATGACCCCTAACACGCTGCCAAGTTGCATGGATAAGTCCTTTATAGTATTCTCAAACACTCAAAAACGCACATACGGACTTGGAAAATTTCGGCCAGAAACAGCCTTATATGGGCCTATGGAGCATCGGTTTTTGCAGGTTATTGGCGAAAGTATAAGAGATATCGCCACGAAACATGGCAGTCAGTTAGGGGACATGGGGTAGAGGCTGCCTCCACCAGCTGGGCCTCCTGGTGACGTCATTGACGTAAAAACAACTTCAACGGCGCCGATATTTACCGTATACAGTGCAGCAATATTCGTACATTGGTGCGCTTCAGCTCGCGTATGAATTGTTAACGTCGAGAAAGGTGCCAAACGGTGCGAAGCAATGACCCCTAACACGCTGCCAAGTTGAATGGATAAGTCCTTTATAGTATTCTCAAACACACGCAAACTCGCGTATACGGACTTGGAAATTTTCGGCCCGAAACAGCCTTATATCGGCCTATGGAGCATCGGCTTTTGCAGATTATTGGCGAAAGTATAATAGATATCGCCACGAAACTTGGCAGTCAGTTAGGGGCCATGGGGGCGAGGATGCCTGCACGAGGTGAGCCTTGTGGTGACGTCATTGACTTCAAATCGACGTCAACGGCGCCGCTATTTACCGTATACAGGGCAGCAAAAGGCGTTCATTGGTGCGCTTCAGCTTGCGTTTGAATTGTTAACGTCGAAAAAGCTGCCAAACGGTGCGGCCCAATGACCCCTAATACGCTGCCAAGTTGCATGGATAAGTCCTTTATAGTATTCTCAAACACACGCAAAAACACGAATACGGACTTGGACATTTTTGGCCCGATAGAGCCTTATATGGCCCTATGGAGCATCAGTTTTTGCAGGTTATTGACGAAAGTATAAGAGATATCGCCACGAAACATATCAGTTAGTTAGGGGCTATTGGGCAGAGGCTGTCTGCACGAGGTGGGCTTCCTGGAGACGTCATTGACTTCAAAACGACGTCAACGGCGCCGCTATTTACCGTATTCAGTGCATCAATAGGCGTACATTGGTGCGCTTCAGCTTGCGTATGAATTGTTAACGTCAAGAAATGTGCCAAACGGTGCGGCCCAATGACACCTAACATGACGCCAAGTTGCATAGATAAGTCCTTTATAGCATTCTCAAACACACGCAAACTCGCGTATAGGGACTTGGAAATTTTCGGCCCGAAACAGCCTTATATGGGCCTATGGAGCGTCTGTTTTTGCTGGTTATTGGCGAAAGTATAAATGATATCGCCACGAAACTTGGCAGTCAGTTAGCGGCCATAAAGCCGAAGCTGCCTGCAGGAGGTGGGCCTCCTGGTGACGTCATTGACGTCAAAACGACGTCAAAGGCCCCGCTATTTACACTATACTGTGCAGAAATAGGCGTACATTGGTGCGCTTCAGCTTGCGTATGAATTGTTAACGTCGAGAAAGGTGCCAAACGGTGCGGCCCAATGACCCCTAACACGCTGCCAAGTTGCATGGATAAGTCCTTTATAGTTCTCTTAAACTCACTCAAAAACGCGTATACGGACTTATAACTTTTCGTCCCGAAACAGCCTTATATGGGCCAATGGAGCATCGTTTTTTGCAGGTTATTGGCGAAAGTATAAGAGATATCGCAACGTAACTCTGCAGTCTGTTAGGGGCCATGGGGCCGAGGTTGTCTGCACGAGGTGGGCCTCCTGTTGACGTCATTGACGTCAAAACGACGTCAACGCGCCGCTATTTACCATATACATTGCAGCAATAGGCGTACATTGGTGCGCTACAGCGTGCGTATGAACTGTTAACGTCGAGAAATGTGCCAAACGGTGCGGCCCGAAGACCCCTAACATGTTGCCAAGTTGCATGGATAAGTCCTTTATAGTATTCTCAATCACTAAAAAACGCGTATACGGGCTTGGACATTTTCGGCGCGAAACAGATTTATATGGGCCTACTGAGCATCGGTTTTTGCAGGTTATTTGCGAAAGTATAAGAGATATCGCCAGGAGACTTGGCAGTCAGTTAGGAGCCATCAGGTCGAGGCTGCCTGCACGAGGTGGGCCTCCTGGTGACGTCATTGATGTCAAAACGACGTCGACGGCGCCGCTATTTACCGTATACAGTGCAGCAATAGGCGTACAATGGTGCGCTTCAGATTGCGTATGAATTGTTTACGTCGAGAAAGGTGCCAACCGGTGCGGCCCAATGACCCCTAACACGCTGCCAAGTTGCATGGATAAGTCCTTTATTGTATTCAAACTCTTAAAAACGCGTATACGGACTAGTAAATTTTCGGCCCGAAACAGCCTTATATGGGCCTATGGAGCATCGGTTTTTGCAGCTTATTGGCGAAAGTATAAGATATATCGCCACGAAACTTGGCAGTCAGTTAGGGGCCATGGGGCCGAGGCTGCCTGCACCAGCTGGACCTCCTGGTGACGTCATTGACGTCAAAACTACGTCAACGCTCCGCTATTTACCGTATACAGTGCAGCAATAGGCGTTCATTGGTGCGCTTCAGCTTGCGTTTGAATTGTTAACGTCAAAAAAGGTGCCAAACGGTGCGGCCCAATGACCTCTAACACGCTGCCAAGTTGCATGGATAAGTCCTTTATAGTATTCTCAAACACACGCAAACTCGCGTATACGTGAATCAAGCAGAGCTAAAACCTACATATTGATATTAGATTTTAAATTTCAGATCTATTTAAATGATGTAAATATTTCCAAGTATAGAATGGCCCTCTCCAGATGAAGAGTATCTGCACATAGACTTAAAGTTGAAACAGGTAGATGGCATAAACCAACAGCTATACCTTATGGAGAAAGAAAATGTTACTTATGCAATGTTCTTGAAGATGAATACCATTGTATCATGATGTTAGAAAGATTTACATAAGCCCATTTTATTATCTTAGACCAAATATGATCAAATTTATAGAATTTCTTACCTCTCAAAATAGCAGTGTTAATAAAAAATTGGCAATGTTTATTTATAAAGCTTTGCAAATTAGAAATTCTTTCTATACGTATTATGACCAATGTATGATGTTGATTATACAATATATATACCACCTCTCGCTTATTATCTATTGCTGAATAATTTCGATATTTGTTTGATAAATGTTTATATATGTAAACATTGACATTCAGTATGGATGTTATTGGTGATCTTTTGACTTTGTTTTTATGCATATTATTATACCTTCTTTTGTATACTCATGGGCATATTGCCCACTGTATTACTCAATAAACTGTATACGGACTTGGAAATTTTCGGCCCGAAACAGCCTTATATGGCACTATGGAGCATCGGTTTTTGCAGGTTATTGGCGAAAGTATAATAGATATCGTATACAGTGCAGCAATAGGCGTTCATTGGTGCGCTTCAGCTTGCGTTTGAATTGTTAACGTCGAGAAAGGTGCCAAACGGTGCGGCCCAATGATCCCAAACACGCTGCCAAGTTGCATGGATAAGTCCTTTATAATATTCTCAAACACTCAAAAACGCGTATACGGACTTGGAAATTTTCTGCCCGAAACAGCCTTATATGGGCCTATGGAGCATCGGTTTTTGCAGGTTATTGGCGAAAGTATAAGAGATATCGCTCCGAAACATGGTAGTCAGTTAGGAGCCATGGGGCCGAGACTGCCTGCACGAGGTGGGCCTCCTGGTGACGTCATTGATGTCAAAACGATGTCAATGGCGGCGCTATTTACCGTATACAGTGCAGAAATAGGCGTACATTGCTGCGCTTCAGTTTGCGTATGAATTGTTAACGTCGAGAAAGGTGCCAAACGGTGCGGCCCAATGACCCCTAACACGCTGCCAAGTTGCATTTATAAGTCCTTTATAGTATACACAAACACACGCAAAAACGCGTATACGGACTTGGAAATTGTTGGCCCTAAACAGCCTTATATGGGCCTATGGAGCCTCGGTTTTTGCAGGTTTTTGGCGAAAGTATCAGATATATCGCCACGAAAGGTGGCAGTCAGTTAGGAGCCATGGGGAAGAGGCTGCCTGCACGAGGTGGGCCTACTGGTGACGTCATTGACGTCAAAACAATGTCAACGGCGCGGCTATTTAACGTATACTGTGCAGCAATAGGCGTACATTGGTGTGCTTCAGCTTGCGTATGGATTGTTAACGTCAAGAAAAGTGCCAAACGGTGCGGACCAATGACCCTTAACACGCTGTCAAGTTGCATGGATATGTCCTTTATAGTATTTTCAAACACACGCCAAAAACGTTTACGGACTTGTCAATTTTCGGTCCGAAACAGCATTACATGGGCCTATGGAGCATCGGTTTTTGAAGGTTATTGGCGAAAGTATGAGAGATATCGCCACGAAACTTGGCAGTCAATTACGGTCAAGGGGCCGAGGATGCCTGCACGAGATGGGCCTGCTGATGACGTCATTGACGCCAAAACGACGTCAAAGGCGCCGCTATTTACCGTTTACAGTGCAGAAATAGGCGTACATTGGTGCGCTTCAGCTTGCGTATGAATTGTTAACGTCGAGAAAGGTGCCAAGCGGCGCGGCCAATAAACCCTAACACGCTGCCAGGTTGCATGGATAAGTCCTTTATAGTATTCTCAAACACACGCAGAAACGCGTATACGGAATTGGAAATTTTCGGTCCGAAACAGCCTTACATGGGCCAATGGAGCATTGGTTTTTGCCGGTTATTGGCGAAAGTATAAGAGATATCGCCACGAAAATTGGCAGTCAGTTAGGGGCTATGGGGCCGAGGCAGCCTGCACGAGGTGGGCCTCCTGGTGACGTCATTGACGTCAAATCGACGTCAAAGGCGCCGCTATTTACCGTATACAGTGCAGCAATAGGCGTTCATTGCTGCGCTTCAGCTTGCGTATGAATTGTTAACGTCGAGAAAGGGGCCAAACGGTGCGGCCCAATGACCCCTATCACGCTGCGAAGTTGCATGGATAAATCCTTTATAGTATTCTCAAAACGCACGCAAAAACGCGTATACGTACGTGGAAATTTTCGGCCCGAAACAGCCTTATATGGGCCTATGGGGCATCGGTTTTTGCAGGTTATTGGCGAAAGTATAAGAGATATCTCCACGAAAATTGGCAGTCAGTTAGGGGTCATTGGGTCGAGGCTGTCTGCACGAGGAGGGCCTCCTGCAGACGTCATTGACTTCAAAACGACGTCAACGGCGCCGCTATTTACAGTATACAGTGCAGCAATAGGCGTACATTGGTGCGCTTCAGCTTACGTATGAATTGTTAACGTCGAGAAAGGTGCAAAATGGTGCGGCCCAATGACACCTAACACGCTGCCAAGTTGCATGGATAAGTCCTTTATAGTATTCTCAAACACACGCACACTAGCGTATACTGACTTGGAAATGTTCGGCCCGAAACAGCCTTATATCGGCCTATGGAACTTCGGTTTTTGTAGGTTATTGGCGAAAGTATAACAGATATCGCCACGAAACTTGGCAGTCAGTTAGGGGCCATGTGGCCGAGGCAGCCTGCACGAGGTGGGCCTCCTGGTGACGTCATTGAGGCCAAAACGACGACACCGGCGCCGCTATATACCGTATACAGTGCAGCAATAGTCGTACATTGGGGCGCTTCAGATTGCGTATGAATTGTTAACGTCGAGAAAGGGGCCAAACGGTGCGGCCCAATAACCCCTAACACGCTGCCAAGTTGCATGGATAAGTCCTTTATAGTATTCTCAAACACACGCAAAAACGCGTATACGGACTTGGAAATTTTCGGCCCGAAGCAGCCCTATATGGTCCTATGGAGCATCGGTTTTTGCAGGTTATTGGCGAAAGTATAATAGATATCGCCACGAAACTTGGCAGTCAGTTAGGGGCCATGGGGCCGAGGCTGCGTGCACGAGGTGGGCCTCCTGGTGACGTCATTGACGTCAAAACGACGTCAACGGCGCCGCTATTTACCGTATACAGTGCAGCAATAGGCGTTCATTGGTGCGCTTCAGCTTGCGTTTGAATTGTTAACGTCGAGAAAGGTGCCAAACGGTGCGGCCCAATGACCCCTAACACGCTGCCAAGTTGCATGGATAAGTCCTTTATAGTATTCTCAAACACACGCAAACTCGCGTATACGTGAATCAAGCAGAGCTAAAACCTACATATTGATATTAGATTTTAAATTTCAACTCTATTTAAATGATGTAAATATTTCCAAGTATAGAATGGCCCTCTCCAGATGAAGAGTATCTGCGCATAGACTTAAAGTTGAAACAGGTAGATGGCATAAACCAACAGCTATACCTTATGGAGAAAGAAAATGTTACTTATGCAATGTTCTTGAAGATGAATACCATTGTATCATGATGTTAGAAAGATTTACATAAGCCCATTTTATTATCTTAGACCAAATATGATCAAATTTATAGAATTACTTACCTGTCAAAATAGCAGTGTTAATAAAAAATTGGCAATGTTTATTTATAAAGCTTTGCACATTAGAAATTCTTTCTATACATATTATGACCAATGTATGATGTTGATTATACAATATATATACCACCTCTCGCTTATTATCTATTGCTGAATAATTTCGATATTTGTTTGATAAATGTTTATATATGTAAACATTGACATTCAGTATGGATGTTATTGGTGATCTTTGACTTTGTTTTTATGCATATTATTATACCTTCTTTTGTATACTCATGGGCATATTGCCCACTGTATTACTCAATAAACTGTATAAGGACTTGGAAATTTTCGGCCCGAAACAGCCTTATATGGGAATATGGAGCATCGGTTTTTGCAGTTTATTGGCGAAAGTATAATAGATATCGTATACAGCGCAGCAATAGGCGTTCATTGGTGCGCTTCAGCATGCGTTTGAATTGTTAAGGTCGAGAAAGGTACCAAACGGTGCGGCCCAATGACCCCTAACACGCTGCCACGTTGCATGGATAAGTCCTTTATAGTATTCTCAAACACTCAAAAACACGTATACGAACTTGGAAATTTTCGGCCCAAAACACCCTTATATGGGCCTATGGAGCATCGGTTTTTGCAGGTTATTGGCGAAAGAATAAGAGATATCGCCACGAAAATTGGCAGACAGTTAGCGGCTATTGGGTAGAGGCTGTCTGCACGAGGTGGGCCTCCTGGTGACGTCATTGACGTCAAAACGACGTCAACGGAGCCGCTATTTACCGTATACAGTGCAGCAATAGGCGTACATTGGTGCGCTTCAGCTTGCGTATGAATTGTTAACGTCGAGAAAGGGGCTAAACGGTGCGGCCCAATAACCCCTAACACGCTGCCAAGCTGCATGGATAAGTCCTTTATAGTATTCTCAAACACACGCAAAAACGCGTAAACGGACTTGGAAATTTTCGGCCCAAAACACCCATATATGGGCCTATGGAGCATCGGTTTTTGCAGGTTATTGGCGAAAGTATAAGAGATATCGCCACGAAAATTGGCAGTCAGTTAGGGGCTATTGGGCAGAGGCTGTCTGCACGAGGTGGTCCTCCTGGTGACATCAATGACGTCAAAACGACGTCAACGGAGGCGCTATTTACCGTATACAGTGCAGCAATAGGCGTACATTGGTGCGCTTCAGCTTGCGTATGAATTGTTAACGTCAAGAAATGTGTCAAACGGTGCGGCCCAATGACACCTAACATGCCGCCAAGTTGCATGGATAAGTCCTTTATTGTATTGTCAAACACACGCAAAAACCCGTATACGGACTAAGAACTTTTCGAAACGAAACAGACATATATAGTTCTATGGAGCATAGGTTTTGGCAGGGTATTGGCGAAAGTATCAGAGATATCGCCACGAAACTTGGCAGTCAGTTAGGGGCCATGGGTCCGAGGCTGTCTGTACGAGGTGGGCTTTCTGGTGACGTCATTGACTTCAAATCGACATCAACGGCGCCGCTATTTACCGTATACAGTGCTGCAATATAGGTACATTGGTGCGCTTCTGCTTGCGTTTGAATTGTTAACGTCGAGAAAGGTGCCAATCGGTGCGGCCCAATGACCCCTAACACGCTGCCAAGTTGCATGGATAAGTCCTTTATAGTATTCTCAAACACACGCAAAAATCCGAATATGGGCTTGGAAATTTTCGGCCTGAAACAGCCTCATATGGTCATATGGAGATATCGCCACGAAACTTGGCAGTCAGTTAGGGGCTATGGGGCCGAGGCTGTCTGCACGAGGTGGGCCTCCTGGTGACGTCATTGACTTCAAAACGACGTCAACGGAGCCGCTATATACCGTATACAGTGCAGCAATAGGCGTACATTGGTGCGCTTCAGCTTGCGTATGAATTGTTAACGTCGAGAAAGGTGCCGAACGGTGCGGCCCAATGACCCCTAACACGCTGCCAAGTTGCATGGATAAGTCCTTTATAGTATTCTCAAATACACGCAGAAACGCGTATACGGGCTTCGAAAATATGGAGCATCGGTTTTTGCAGGTTATTGGCGAAAGTATAAGAGATATCGCCACGAAACTTGGCAGTCAGTTGCGGCCATGGGGCCGAGGCTGCCTGCACGAGGTGGGCCTCCTGGTGGCGTCATGGACTTCAAAACGACGTCAACGGCGCCGCTATTTACCGTATACTGTGCAGCAATAGGCGTACATCGGTGCGTTTCAGATGCGTATGAATTGTTAACGTCGAGAAATGTGCCAAACGGTGCGGCCCAATGACCCCTAACACGCTGCCAAGTTGCATGGATAATTCCTTTATAGTATTCTCAAATACACGCAAAGACGCGTATACAGACTTGGGAATTTTCGGCCCGAAACAGCCTTATATGGGCTATCGAGCATCGGTTTTGGCAGGTCGTTGGCGAAAGTATAAGTGATATCGCCACGAAACTTGGCAGTAATTTAGGGGTCATGGAGCCGAGGCGGCCTGCACGAGGTGGGACTCCTTGTTACGTCATTGACGTCAAAACGACGTCAACGGCGCCGCTATTTACAGTATTCAGAGCAGCAATAGGCGTACATTGGTGCGCTTCAGCCTGCGTAGGAATTGTTAACGTCGAGAAAGGCGCCAAACGGTGCGGCCCAATAACCCGTAACACGCTGACAAATTGCATGGATAAGTCCTTTATAGTATTCTCAAAAACACGCAAAAACGCGTATACGGATTTAAAAATTTTCGCCCGAAACAGCCTTTTAAAGGCCCATGGAGCATCGTTTTTTACAGGTTATTGGCGAAAGTATAAGAGATATCGCCACGAAACTTGGCAGGCCGTTAGGGGCTATGGGGCCGAGGCTGCCCGCACGAAGTGGGCCTCCTGGTGACGTCATTGACGTCAAAACGACATCAACGGCGCCGCTATTTACCGCATACATTCCAGCAATAGGCGTACATTGGTGCGCTACAGCTTGCGTATGAATTGTTAACGTCGAGAAAGGTGCCAAACGGTGCGGCCCAATGACCCCTAACACGCTGCCAAGTTGCATGGATAAGTCCTTTATAGTATTCTCAAACATACGCAAAAACGCGTATACGGAGCTGGAAATTTTCGTCCCGAAACAGCTTAATATGGGCCTATGCAGCATCGTTTTTTGCAGGTTATTGGCGAAAGTATCAAAGATATCGCCACGAACCTTGGCAGTCTGTTAGGGGCCATGGGGCCGAGGCTGCCTGCACCAGGTGGGCCTCCTGGTGACGTCAATGACGTCAAAACGATGTCAACGGCGCCGCTATTACCGTATACAGTGCTGCAATAGGGGTACATTGGTGCGTTTCAGGTTGAGTATGAATTGTTAACGTCGAGAAAGGTGCCAAACGGTGCGGCCCAATGACCCCTAACACGCTGCCAAGTTGCATGGATAAGTCCTTTATAGTATTCTCAAACACACGCACAAACGCGTATACTGAATTGGAAACTTTCGGCCCGAAATAGCCTTATATGGGCATATGGAGCATCGGTTTTTGCAGGTTATTGGCGAAAGTATAAGAGATATCGCCACGAAACTTGGCAGTCAGTTTGAGGCCATAGGGCCGAAGCTGCTTACACGAGGTGGGCCTTCTGGTGACGTCATGGACGTCAAAACAACGTAAACGGCGCCGCTATTTACCGTATACTGTGCTCCAATAGACGTACATTGGTGCACTTCTGCTTGCGTAAGAAATGTTAACGTCGAACAAGGGCCAAACCGTGCGACCCAATGACCCCTAACACGCTGCCAAGTTGCATGGATAAGTCCTTTATAGTATTCTCAAACACACGCAAAAACGCGTATTCGGACTTGGACATTTTCGGCCCGAAACAGCCTTATATGGGCCTAGGGAGCATCGGTTTTTGCAGGTTATTGGCGAAAGTATAAGAGATATCACCACGAAACTTGGCAGTGAGTTAGGAGCCATGGGGCCGAGGCTGCCTGCACGAGGTGGGCCTCCTGGTGACGTCATTGACGTCAATACGACGTCAACGGCGCCGCTATTTACAGTATACTGTGCAGAAATAGGCGTTCATTGGTGCGCTTCTGCTTGCGTATGAGTTGTTAACGTCGAGAAAGGTGCCAAACGGTGCGGCCCAATGACCCCTAACACGCTGCCAAGTTGCATGGATAAGTCCTGTATAGTATTCTCAAACATACGCAAAAACGCCTATACGGACTTGGACATTTTCGGCCCGAAACAGCCTTATATGGGCCAATGGAGCATCGGTGTTTGCAGGTTATTAGCGAATGTATAAGAGATATCGCCACAAAACTTGGCAGTCAGACAGAGGCCATGGGGCCGAGGCTGCCTGCACGAGGTGGGCCTCCTGGTGACGTCATTAACGTCAAAACGACGTCGACGGCGCCGCTATTTACCGTATACAGTGCAGCAATAGGCGTACATTTGTGCGCTTCAGCTTGCGTATGAATTGTTAACGTCGATAAATGTGCCAAACGGTTCGGCCCTTTCCGGCGTCACCGCGCGTCATCGCCTGGGGCTTACGCCTTGAAACTTGGTTAGTGTCCTGAAATGTAGTACCGTATGCTACTAATAAGAGTTTAAATTTAAAGTGCTTATATTCGTATTAAACATATTTCTATCTATTGTAAAACGAAATTAAAAATTACATAATTTGGATGTATGTAAATGCGTCTAAAGAAACAGCATCGCGTTCATGGTTCGTTTTATGATGTTTTTGTTTAGATGCTGACACAGGATATCACAAAAAGAATGTCTGTTTTGGAGAATTATGACTTGTTTATACGTTTCATAAACACGTTTCGTCTGTATTCAACATGCTTGTGATAATACAAAATTTAATGTTTAGTTACATGTGACCAGAGCAAATGAACCAAACGCGCATGCGCACAGGTTCCCCGCTTCAATCCATGCACACAGGTTCCCCGCTTCAATCCATGCACAGAGGTTCCCCGCTTCTTTCCCCGCTTTTTTCTTCTGTATTTCACAGACGGGTTTCAAACCATACGTCACAGACAAAATTTCAAGCGCATCGTTTTAACATGTCTTTTTTTTTCAAAGTGTTCCTCAATCTCATGTAATAACAAAATATTTATTAATGTTTTGATTCTGTATTGCATTTATACGTGTAATCCTGTGATTTATTTTATCATGCTTTCATTTCCTATAAATTAAATTCATAGATTTTGCTCCAAAATGCTCAGTAATATTTCGGACACTCGATCTTCGGATATTGTCGGCATTTGCATTCTCGCGGTATCTCTATTTCCGCGGTAACTGTTTATGTTTTGAATTTAATGCCTTATATCCATTATAAAACTTATTTGTGGTTTTCTTTCAGAAAATAATATGTTATACATGATTTCATTTTGAAACAAGCAAGAATTATCTTTTTAAATCATAAATCTTAATAACTTTCTTAGCAGCTTGCAGCCAACAATAGAAATTAGAGGCCACTCAGGGTAAATGTTTACACTTTCGTGTGCTTCAGTTAATATGAAGAAAGACTCAAATTTTTGTTTTGCAATATATATAAAAAGTTACAATCCCACATTTGTTTGTTTATTCGTGTTTGTTTATACTCTTAAACAAACCTTGTCAAAGTTGCATTGAATTCCTGGCAACTTCGAGATAAAAAAATTAGTCTTATTATCGTATCATTGTCAAAAGAAGGTGAAGATTTTGTAATACCATAACTCACCAATTAATGAAGATAGTAAAACAGTTATATTTGAAACAATATCTATGAATACAGGCAAGTAATGTTTTATGTTGAGGCCAAAAAATTAATTGTGTGCTTCGGGCAACCCGACCCTACCTAGCGAAAAACTCCCGAAACAAAAGATTTACCGCGATATTACCTATGGCGTAATTTTTCAAGATAGCCACATGTTGCATTGCAAAACATAAATAATTTAATAACGAATAGTTTACTTTGTAACAAATTCTCAGTTGTTACTTTCGTGAAAAGGTTCAATTAATTGGATAGTATAGAAAGAAAATGTCGGGTTTGTTGCATTTGCTTTAGAGGGGATATATACTCAACAACAAAAAGAAAGTATCCACTTATTTTTTTTAATTTTTGGATACCTGTATGTAATATTTAAACAAAAAATAAAGTCAATGTAACTTTAATCATCTTTCAATCAAATGCTATCATTTTTTTCTGAATCAGTTCCATATTAATGGTCAGACACAGTACACAGACGTAACAGGTGTAAAAATGAAAATCACAAAGAACATAGTCAAAACAAAAAAGAAAGTATCCACTTTTAATTATCTGTATCTGCAAAACATTAATTTTTATCAGCATTTTTATTTATGACTATCGATTTAAAGAGCATATTCTTTAACATTCAATATCATGTGAATTTTTATTATTAAACCGTATCATTTAATAACAAATAGCCCACCTAAACTCGATTACCTATTGTGTAATGAACATGTGCACACATTTTGTGCAAGTTGTCATTGCTTTCGATTTTGTGTGGATAGTCGGTTTATAAGATCATCCAAATCCTGTGAAATTCCCATGGCATGTTTAAATATGGTCGATCGAAAGCAGGCTCTTGGTATCTTGCGAGCAGGGCGGTTTTAACTGACATAAGTTGAACGTTTAATGGCGCAAGGGCGACAATTAATTGTCTACTCGCACGTTTCTGTTTTGTGATTTTTATTTTTATACCTGTTAAGTTTTTCCTTTGTGTTAACCATAAATATGGACTTAATTTAGACAAAAATGTAAGCATTTTGTTGGAAGATTATTTAAGTTACATTGACTTTATTTTTTGTTTAAATATTTCATACAGGTATCTAACAACAATAACATATATTAGTGGACACTCTTTTGTTTTTCTTGAGTATATACGATTTCAATATCATTATTTTCATTTTTTCATAATATATAAAACACAAAAGCGAGGACGAATATGATCGAGGAAAGTTAAAATAAGAAGAAATAAACAGTAATATCTACCATATTTCATATGATATTTTTTAAATGAATTCTTCATAACGACACATATACAAGCGCTACGCCGATACCGACACGTTTAATCGTATTTGTGGGAGAAACAACAAGAAATGTCTTTAAAAAAATCGGCGTTGACATTAATATTGAGATATCATTTTTACCCTAAACATAATATAAGAGGGCCAAGATGATAGGTTACGTGGCTTCTAGGATCCCAGCTTTTTCGGTCCCCACCTAGACAAGGCGTCTTCTCGGACCCCAGACTTTTTTAGCACCATAAGAAAGCTTCTCAGATCTCAAAATTAATGTGTGCTTAATTCAATAATCATTAATATTTATACCGTGAATAAAGCGATCATACCGCCCCATGTTTTCTCCTGTGATACATAAATAACCTAAATAATTTACGTTAACATCATAATTATTATATAAATTTGTCAGTCAAATTTAACAAATTAACAATGTATGAAAATAATTGAGGAAATGAATGAAAATTATTTTGTATCAGACGCGTATGGTTATTGAAATCTTAAGTAATATACCCTACCTTCATCTTAAAGTTATTATGCATAGTACATACACATTTCGAAGTCAATTAAGCATTTATACTGTGTATCCTAATGAAAAGCAATCTTCAGAGAAATCAGCGCATTTGAAATAATGATGACTTTCATTTTTGATAACACAAACATAACATTTCATTAGACTATGGCGATTTAAAATTATATTCGGTAGGAATATGATGTATCAAGGGTTTCTGTGTATAATTGGTATTGCAAATAATGTATTAATGCTACGCAAATGAAGTAAACGTAAAATGAATAACATTTCGACCTATTACGAGACTTATTTCACCACATTTTATTTATTGACCTAATTATATCTTTTTATAGGTTGATTAACATCTGTGACGAATTTACCCATCCAATTGATCAATATTACGCACAGTCACTGATTGCGTCTAAGGGCAAATATTTCTCAAAGAAAGTAATGTGTGGACAGTCGCATGCGTTAGGTAATAAAGCCCGTGTTTATTACGCATGAATAATTAGGTAGTTAAGTTACCCGTATGTGCGGGTAGTATAAAAGCGTGAGCGTTGGTAAATTCTAGCAGGGCGGATCCGTGGTCTAGTGGTAACGCACTGGCTTCACAACCCAGGGGCCGCAGGTTCGAGCCCCCGCTACACCCTAACCTACTAACTCGTCTTTCGCCTGAGACGTTAAACCGAGGTGCTTCACACGGGGCACTAAAAAGACCCAGGGTCGACTCTGGAACGGGGCGTCTCATGTATCTTGCACTATCCCCCGTAACCCAACTAACAAGTCTTCTGGTTAACATCGACACGAATATAGAAGGTATTTAGAATTATATTATTGATTAAACACTAGGGACTTTGGGTGCTCTGAGGCTGGCAATCCTCTTCTTGCGACATATGGGCCATGTTAGCAGGATTCCTACCCCTCAATAGCCCGGGTCGCTAGTAAATTGATAACATAAAAGTTCCATACCTCAGTACCAAGACCCCAAGTCACTCTTCATATGTTCCATACCCAGGGTACGGGGTCATATAGGATTATAACACCATACACACCTGTGTTCCAGACCCGGAGTATCGTGTGTTTCATACCAAGGACTCGAGGTCAATACATTGTTCCAGACCACTCTCAGGATATCGTAGCAGACTGAAAGTCGTGCTGTGCTCGGGGTCATTGTATAATAATAGTAGTTAATTCGATTTAATTTACTGTTCCATAGCAATCATTTGTCTACAATAAGCTAATCATAAAGCAAGGTAGCTTGAGGAACATTATATATACATATTAGTTATAGTATTCGTTCTATTGTTTAATTCTGTGAGCCGTACTTGCATACCCGAAGCTCAAACGTTACAGATCTACTGGAGAAGTTGAGAGAAATGTGCAATTCTATTTAATTCTTAATAGAACGCAACCACCATTCAATTTCAAATTCACATGTACAGTACGTTTATAAACAAAAAATGCCCATTTATTGAAATATTTGCTCTTATGATTCTCTGGACGCTAATTGATGAATGTAGTTTAGTTTATTAGATAATACAGTAGGCAATAAGCCCATGAGTATACATGAAATGTCAATACAATATACATAAAACAAAGTCACTGGTCATTCAAAGGATAAACATCAAAATTAAATCGGTACATTTTAAAATATTGGGTATTTTAGATAAGACAATATACAGCGAGAGGTGGTATGTATTTGTATACATACATATGCATAAATATATACCAAAAATCCTATCCTAATCGTAATATGTATTATAAGTATTTCTTATTTCCCATGCTTTATAAATAAACATAGCTAAATTTTTAACAATATTACTATTTTGAGAGGTCAGTAAATCTATAAACTTTAACATATTTGGTCTTACGTAATAAAATGGTTTTAAGTAAGCTTTTCTTACATCAGTATATAATGTGCATTCCATAACAAAGTGGTATTCATCTTCTAAAACATTGCATAAAGGACATTTTCTTTCTTCATAAGGAATAGCTATTGGTTTTTGCCATCTACCCGTTTCAACTTTAAGTCTATGTGCAGAGACTCTTAATCTAGAGAGTGCCATTCTATACTTTAGAATATTTACATCACTTAAATAGAATTGAAATTTAAAATCGGATATTAATATGTATGTTTTTGCTCTAGTTGATTCACTCAATTCGGTTTTCCAATTTTGTATAAACATATCTGTAACTCTTATTTTAAAAATTTTCAAAAATATGTCTACATCCCCTACCCCTTGATTCAGCCACACATCGTTAAAACCACAATTACCTAATAGGCTTTTAACCATGTAGACCCAAGATCTGTTATTGGGGTATGTTTCTAATTCCCGGGACATAATATCATAAACAAGCTTTACATATTTTATATCACGTGTGTTTACTATCTTTAACCAATATCTAATTACATTAATGCTATGTCTGACAGATAAAGATGTTCTACCGAGTTCTCCATATATAAAATTATTCTGTGTTTGCCTTCGGACTCCTAATAATTCTTTGCAATAATTTAAATGTATTCGCTCTATCTTTATATTGCTCTGTAATCCCCATATTTCGGAGCCATAACTTAAAACAGGGTAAATTAATTTATCAAACATTTCTAACCTGTGTTGTATTGTGATGTTATAAAATTTCGACAAATATTGTCTTAATTTAAAAATAGCTTTCAAAGATTGTCCACACAGACTATCAAACGTTTTGGAAAATGAGCCCCCTGAGGAAAAGACAAACCCCAAATATGTAAATTTATCAACAATTTCTAAAACGTTGTTATCATATAGGAATCTCAAATTTCGTCTTAGTCTTCCTCCTTTTTTAAAAACCATGACTTTAGTTTTTTGTGTATTAACCTTTAATTTCCATCGATCACAGTATTGTTTTAACAAATCTAACCCTTTCTGTAAACCAATTTCACTTTCTGAAAACAAAACAATATCGTCAGCATATAACATTATGAATAATTTTAAAGTGTCTAAATTTATTCCGTCATAATTATTTGTCAGCAAATATTCCTCAATGTCATTCAAATACATCGCAAATAAAAAAGGAGACAATGAATCGCCCTGACGTACCCCTAACAAGCATGTAAAGCTATCGCTAACCTCATTGTCATATTTTACCCTTGACTTAGCAATACTATACATTGAACGAATTATGTTTAATATTTTCCCTCTAATACCTAATTTAATCAGTTTATACCACATAATATCTCTAACTATGTAGTCAAATGCTTTTGTAAAATCTATAAATGCTACGTACAGTTTCTTTTTCTTATTTAATAAATGACTTATTACATTATGCAGTACAAAAATATTATCTATTGTGCCCATGTTTTGTCTAAATCCTGCCTGAGCCTCAATGTAAACATTATACTTTTCCGCCCAAATCGTTAGACGGTCATTTAAAACTTTCGTAAATAATTTGCCTAATGTACTCAGTAAAGTAATACCCCTGTAGTTATTCGTATTATTAATATCACCTTTCTTATGCAATGGGACCACATAACCCTCTGACCATGTTTCTGGAAAGTAACCCATATCAAAAAATTTATTAAATAACGTGCAAAGAGCTGTCGCGAACATGTCTATCTCACATCCATACTTAAAAAATTCGTTAAGAAAATTATCTGGCCCACCCGATTTACCATTTTTTAGTTTTTTACAACATTTTTTTATTTCATGTGTGGTAATGATATTATTCAATTCTTCAAACATAATGTTTAATTCTCCTCCTAGATATCTCTCATTAAAATATAAAATGTCTTCATCTGGTTGAAAAAACACAGAATCGGGATCATTTACAGATTTAAAATAATTTAAAAAATCATCTGATGCCAAAGAACTAGAATTGCACATAACCGATCCTTTTAACATTTTCCAATATAACTTGGCATTATTTTTTCTGGCTAATTCTAGTTTATGTGTTTGTAATTTATCATAGTCACATTTTTTATTTCTAACGCATTTTTTATAATTTGATCTAGCTGCCACCAGGTCCCTCCTTGTTTCATCGCAAGGGTTATTTCTGTAATAATTAAGAGAAGTATAATAAGAATTCTTCAAATTTTTACACTCATGGTCAAAGTATACAGCATCCTTATTATAATTTTTATAACAAAAATTACTATGTAAATTTTGTTTAAATATTGGCTTACATACCCCATCTAATATATCTGTAAAAGCTTTAACATTTAAGTCTAAATCCTCATGTGAAATTGCCACAAGAATGTTTTCACAAAGAAATTCAAAATGTGTAGTATTTTCTTCCGAGCTTAATACATTCATATACAAATCTTTTTTACTATCATCCCATTTATATTTATATAATGTATATTATAACAGCTATACACCGGCAGCTAAACACGCGCTAATTTTAGAATGATCCTGAGTGTGTTGAACTCGCTAGAATCGATTGTTATTTATAGAGCGTGCCGCTAGGCTAAACAAAACAGTGGATTAATTCTGAGAACGAATATAATATTCTATTCTTGACATACAATGAGAAAATATGTTCATAATTATGTTCTGTTCAAGAGTGTATGTCGAAGATATGTTTATAACTTTATTTTAACCGCTTTTGTAAACAATTATGTACATTTTAATCCCCCAAAATATGAAACAGTTGTTGGAATACATTAAACCACTGTTGTAAGTTTGCATTGCCTAAAAATAGAAAATTTGCCACATTCTATTGGCATCCAATTTTGCCGCTGCATAATTATCGCAAGAAATCTAGGTCAAAAGTGATCTTAGACAGCTACGCCGAATACGCCAAAAAAAAAAGTGTCCATGTGTCCTATGAACACATCGCACAGGACTTATATTAAGTCAACACGCAACAAAAATTGGCCTGTATACTAAGACGTGTCACTAACCAATTGTGGTTATTTCACTATACGAGCGGCGGTAAAGAGGTGGAATAGTATTATGAGGTGGAATATAGCTCCAAAAATTATTTGACGAAAACAAAAATACTAGACATTTTAAACATACATTTAAGCACTGGTTCATTATAAAATGCGTTAATCGTCGTACACAGTTTTCTTATCATTTAATCGCCACGCCGGTAGAACGATCCACTTTGATTGATTATCAAGGTCAAAGCGATATCGAAATCAATTTATCGATTCAGGAGAACGGGCTACACACTACTCACTAGTTATTACGTAAATGTTTTATCAAACCTCAAATGCTAATCGCCTTTAAATCTTGTTTAGCATTGTTCTTTAATGCTCACTGTATTTGTGTGCGTTACTAAAGAATCGTTCTATTTTGCTATTTATTCGTTATTTTCATTTACCCTAAAATGTAAGTACTTTACTCAATAACCGGATAGTTTGATGTTGTTTATTTAGTTATATTTTAGTCGCCCTTCTACGACGTGGTAGGCACATTGCATATGCGTTTTAATCCAATTCTTGATTTATTTGAATATAATTGAATAGACCGTAAATAAAAAAATGTTTGTTTCCACCTCCCGACCTATGCTTATTAAGTGTGGGTAGGTGGGTGGGTAGTAGGGCTATGTATCGATCAGAATTATCGATACGATATCTGTAACCAATTCGGACGCAAATAAAATAAAATACTTTGACCTAGTTAAAAAAAACTATATTGTGTATGGGAGATTTTTAAAACTAGGTCTATTTGAAGGATTGCAATTTGTTTAAGTTAATATATATTCAATATGTATTAATACGAAATATTGGGTTTGTTTACCCATCAAATTTCTTTAGAACTTCGAAGAAAACAACATAATAATAATCATAATCATGATTTTAATATTTATATTGAAAACATCCGATGTTTTTATTTCGTATTTAGCAATAATTACACATATTAAAATAAATTTGCTGAAACGTCCTATTTAATAACGTGTAATTACAATTTACTGAAATGCCATATACCAAAATTACCGTAAAATATATTTGTGCATTTTAATATGTGATAAAAACAACTGCCGTAGTGTTCAAAGTACTGAATTTTCAGTTCGGTGTCAAATCGATGTAAAAAAAAAAGTGTAATGGAGAATTTGATTAAACAAACAGCAAATTTACTTGGTTTGAACAAGGAACTTAAACCAGAACAATTACCGTGTCTAACACGTGCGTTATATAATTATGCTATTATGACCGAGTACCTATTAGGTATTATGGTAAAAGTCGGAAAAGTATACGATATTAAAAATAATACGCGCACGATATGAAAAAGTAGGAAATCTCCGACGCAATAATATAGTAGGAAAACGCAGACTATACATCTACTTGTAGTAGAAAAACGTTAATATTGTAGTAAGAAATATTTTTATTGATTGTTTATTTTGGAGTGTTCTTGTGGAAAAATTATTTACATTGCGGTTGTTTATAAACTTATTTATAACGCATAACAATTGTGTATTTGATTAAAATTTTAATCTTAAATTTTATGCATTAACGTATGACGTGCTTTCTTTCCAAATGTGTGACAACAATGTTGAGTAGTCGAATAAAGTTATTATCACAGAAATACAGTGTGTTATTTATATATAAATTATACAACTCAATGTTAAAAATACCTCGTAAGTCATAAAAATATGAAAAAAAAGAAACGACGAAATTCCACGAAAACCAAATTGTTCGAACAAAATGCAATAAAGTCAGTACTCAAACAAATTAGTAACGGTGACCTGAACCTTGACCCTACCTGGATGCAATCTTAAGCGAGGTCTAGACATAAGGTATCTACATATAAAGTTTCATAAAAATGTCTTTTCAAACTAATGAGCGGAAACTTATAGTCTATTTGTAGTAACGGTGACCTTGACCTTGACCCACCCACCCCATATGCAATCCCAAGCGAGGTCAAGATATAAGATATATATGTATGAAGTTTCATTAAAATATCTCAATGCGTTCTCAAGTTATTGAGCGGAAACCGTTTTTTGCCGCCGAAGGAGGGCATATAGTAGTCGCACCGTTCGTCTGTGGGTGGGTGCGTGGGTGGGTGGGTGAGTGGGTGGGTGAGTTATGTAACTGTTTAATACCTGGATGGATTTTAATATTACTGCAGATTATTATTCCCCATAACCAGACGATGTGTCACGTACTAAGGTCAAGATCACAATTTAAGGTCAAAGGTCATGAATTTGTGTTTCCGCTCTGTAACTTCTTAACGCCTGAAAGGGTTTAAATATACCTTCAGATTTTTATTCTCCATGACCAGACAATGTGTTGCGTACAACTCCCATGATGGTCGGTCAAAGTTCAAAGTCACAATTCAAGGTCAACGGTCAATTATTTTTGTTTCCACTTCATAACTTCTAAACGTCTGGAGGGATTTAAATGTTACTTCAGGTTATTATTCTCTATGACTAGACAATGTGTCGCATACAACTCCCATGCTCGTCTGTCAAAGGTCAAGGTCACAATTCAAGGTCAAAGATCAAGGATTTATGTTTCTCCACCATAACTTCTAAACTGTTTGGAAGGATTTTAATATTACTTCAGATTATTATTTCCCATGACCAGGCGATGTTTCGTGTACAACTCACATGGTCCTCAGTCAAGGTCAAGGTCACAAGTCAAGGTCAAATGTCAAGGAATTTTCTTTCAGCTCTATAACTTCCAAAAGCCTTGAAGGATTTTAATACTACTTCAAATTATTTTTTCCCATGACCAGATGATGTGTTACATACCCCTAACATGCTCCTCGGTCAAGGTCTGTGGGTCCAACGTAACACTTAAAAGGTCAAATATTAGAATGAACTTTTTGTAGGAAGCATCATTTTTGCCACAATGTAAGGAATGTAGTAACTTTGTGAGAATGAAGATCATTATGAGGCAGTGTGTCACAACAACAAACAGCTGTGTTGCTGAAATCTTAAGAGATTTGTTCAGAGCATAATACTGTACTCTGACATTGTTTTGCCTTCCTCTGACGAGCATATGATTCGGGGGCATATGTCACATCCTGTGACAAGCCTTGTTCTATTTTTAGTAACAGTGACCTTGACCTTGACCCCACCCACCCCATATGCTATCCCAAGCGAGGTCACGATATAAGGTACCTATGTAATAAGTTTCATTAAAATATCTCAATGCGTTCTTAAGTTATTGAGCGGAAACGTTTTTCTATTTTTAGTAACAGTGACATTGACCTTGATCCCATCCACCCAATATGCAATACCACCATTTTGAAACAGAATGCAATTATCAAGTAAACAAAAGCTCGTGCTAATAAATACTGTAAAGCATCTGACTTTACAAGAATAATATATTTCCGGAAAGTATTTACATTCAAGTGCGATGACTTCCTTCTAGGTTGTTATATATTGTTTATATTGAATTTAAAACACTGTCAACTACATTTTTGTTAGCTCACTTGAGCACGAAGTGCTCGGTGAGCTATTGGTATAGGGGACCTCTCCTGCGTCGTCCGTCGTCAAGCGTCCGTCGTCCGTATGCCGTCAAAAATGTTTTCGTTCTCACGAAAGAGACTTCACTTTTTATCCAATCTTGACCAAACTGGCACAGTTTGTGTATGTGTATGACCACAAAATCTCGGGCGGTATTGATAATGGGCCAAATCGGACCACAGAAGAGTTATTGTCCCTTTTAATGAAAAAAAATGCAGTTAACTGTAATTGATTATGCGTGTGATAGCGACTTCATTTTACATCCAATCTTGACCAAACTTGCACAGTTGGTGTATAAAAGTATGATTGTATGCACAACTAGATTGGGCCAGATTGAATCAGAAACACCAGAGTTATTGGCCCTTGTTTGTATGCAATAAAAAAAAAAATTGGACATGTGCAGGATAGAGACATCATTTTTCATTCAATCTTTATCAAACTAGAACCGTTTGTGTAGGACCATAAGATCTCAGACAGAGTCAAATATGGGCCAGTTTTGATCGGAATCATCAGAGTTATTGTATTTTTTTTGCGAAAAAAGCAAAACAAGACTGTTTACATAAATACTTCATTTTACATGCAATCAAATTGCACAGGTTTTGCTTGGCCATTATATCTCAGACATGCGTAACCATATCTGAAATGCTGGAGCTATAGCCCCTTTTTCATAATTATGCATTAACTTCCGTTATTTTGTCAAGCAAAAGCTTAATTCCTAAATTACTCTCTCTGCTTTAATGCCTGGCACTCTATGGGAGATAACTTGCTTTAGAACAGGTGTCTTCTTCTTCTTCTTCTTGTCGATCACTCAGATGGACACGCCGGCTCTCTGCGCAAAGGTCGCCGTGCGCCGCAGGTCCTCCAGACTGCCATAGAGCTTCCCTTGCATCGTGGTCTCCTCCGCCCAGATCTGGCGCCTGAGGCCATTGTGTAGTGGGCAGGACTGCAGCAAGTGTTCTGTTGTCATGCTATCTGTCTGACAGGGGCACTGGTCTGACTGGCCAAATCTGAACTTGGTGAAAAGGTGGTGGTTCATACGGTTGTGGCCTGTCCGCAGCCTGAATATGAGGACCTGCTCAGATCTTGAGAGCAGGTGGTATGGGTCATTTCGGTTGTATCGTGGGTGCTGTTGTAGCCACTTGGTGTGTTGCTTTGCCTTGATGATGGTCTTGGCTTCTTTGAAGGTGGTTGACCTGTCATTCTGTTCTTTTGTGGTGCCCTCCTTTGCCAGAGTGTCTGCGGCTTCATTGCCTAGTATGTTGCAGTGAGAGGGGACCCATTGCAGCACGACCGTGTGGGCTCTGCACAGGGAGGTCAAGGCAGATGACAGGTCGTTCAGTTCTTTGTCTCTGGCAGTGTCTAGGGCCTGCAGGACTGACTTTGCGTCGCTGAAGAACACAACGTTGTTGGAGGAGAGTGGACTGTGCTCAATGTGGACTGCACCTGTCTTGAGCGCTACTGCTTCAGCCTTGAAGTTGGTGGAGTAGAGGCCAGTAGCGAGGGAGATGTGTTGTTCTCTACCTCCTGGATACCTGATGTAGATTCCGGCACCACCACTTCTGACAGCCTGGTCAGCAGACCCATCAGTGTAGACATGAGTCCAGTTGTGTTGTGGGTAGGAGTTGTTGATGTGTTCCATGGAGATGGACTTCTTTTCAGCATCGCTCTGGGAGTCTTTCTTGCCAATGCCAGGAATACTGCTGTGTATCTGGGGTCTTTCAGCATCGCTCCAGCCTGGGTTTTCAAGGTACGGGGGGATATCTTTGGGTTCTTGATCCAGGATATCTTGGCATTTCCTTTCCAAAACCCTCGTCTGGTGGATGAAGCTCCCTCTCTTCAGTCTTCCTTTTGTTGGTTGGCACAGTCTGTCTTTCATGGGATGATTTGGCAGTCTTTTGAACTTTGCTGCCTGGGTGAGGAGTTTGGTGTCCCTTCTGTCTTCTATGGGCTCAAGACCCGTGATGGTTTCCAGCTCTTGAATAGGGGTTGACCGCATGGCGCCAGTGATGATTCTGGCCGCCTGGTTCTGCACCTTGCTGACTCTGTCAAAGTTTGACTTGCTTGCTGTGCCCCATGCCGTCACCCCATACTCAAGGACTGGTCTAACGCTGCCCATGTACATCTTCTTGAGGATTGCTGCATCTGCCCCCCATGTTGTGCCGGTTAGCTTTTTCATGAGTGCTAACCGCAGTTTGGCTCTAGCTTCGACTTTCTCTGTCTGCTGTTTCCAAGTGAGTCGCCTGTCGAAGGTCACGCCAAGATACGTGGGGGTGTGGTCAGCTTGCAGCGTCTGTCCGCAGAGCTTGAGATTGGCCTTCACTTCTTTTGGGGAGAGGCTAAAGATCGTGTAAGTGGTCTTCCTGGAGTTGATGGTGATGAGCCACTTCTTTGTCCAGTCCTCAAGAACTTTCAGCGCCTCTTGCATCCGGTAGTTTGCGGTTGTGATGTGTTCTTCTGAGCACCAGAGTGCAAGATCGTCCGCATAGATGGCCCCATGGACATTTCGAGGGAGGTCCTTGACGATGTCGTTGATGAAGACTAGGAACAAGGTGGGGCTGAGGACTCCGCCTTGCGGGACTCCGTCTTTCAGTGTCTTCTTCCGGCTGTACTGTCCACTTACATGGACTCTTGCTTTCCTGCTGTTCAAGTACTGGCAGATCCATTGGAACATACAACCGGCCACACCACTTTTCTGGAGCTTCAGCTTCAGCCCTTCCTTCCAGACCTTATCGAAGGCCTTCTCCATGTCAATCCAGATCGTCAGGGTGTTTTTCTTGTCCTGGAAGCCATCTTCAATCTTCTGGGCGATATACGTCACCTGGTCCTCAGTCGAACGATTTTGCCTGAATCCTGCCTGCTCTGGGGAAATAGTGTTGTTCTTCTCCAAATGCCAAGTGAGCCTGGTGTTGATTAGCCGTTCCATGAGTTTGCCCACACAGCTGGTGAGACTGATGGGTCTGTAGCTGTCCACCTTTGCTCGGTCTTTGCCCTTCTTGTGGATGGGGACCATATCAGCCTCTCGCCAGATTTGTGGAACATGGCCAGTCTTCCAGCTGTTGTTGAAGATTTTCAGTAACTGTGTTTTTGCCCTTGTGCCTAAATGTAGAAGCATCTCATTGGTTATTTTGTCTGGCCCTGGGGATTTTCTTTCTTGCAAGGCTTTCATGGCGTCTGCTAGTTCATGATGGTTGAACGGCTTGTTCATGTGTTCCTCTGGCTGATACTCCTTGGAGGTTCTTCTCTCCTCCTGTACCTGGGCCTTTCTTTCTTCAGGTACAGTGATGTTGCTGACTTCCTCATAATTATCTATAAAAAGGTTGGCAGCTTCTCTCCCTGTCAGCAACTCTTGGCCTTGTGAGATGGTAATTGGCTCTGCCCTTGTGTCTTCACCATTCATCGCTTTGGTCAGCTTCCACAGCTTGTTTCCGTCCCTATCTAAGTTTAGCTTCTCAGTTTTTTCTCTCCAGCTAGATCTTGCTGCTTGAAGGTAGGCTCTTCTGTACTTGGCAGTGGCTGCTTTCAGGGCGATGTTGTTGTCAACAGAGGGATTCTCCTCTACTTCCTGTCTGCTGCTGCTGACTTGGTCCTCAAGTTCTTGAAGCTCTTCCGTCCAGTAGGGCCTGTAGTTCTTACGTGCGCCCCGTGGGATTGTCTCGGAAGCCGCTTTCAGAATGGCCTGATTGAAGTTCCTGGTGACTCGGTTGATGTTAAGGTCGTCTGTTTTTAGGCCCCTGGTGTAGAGGTCTGTGAGGCTTGCAAACATGTTCCAGTCTGCCTTCTTGTAGTTCCACCTTGGGAACGTTGTTGAGTTCTGTGGTCTGTACTGCAGGTTGATGGCCAGCTTTACTGGTCTGTGGTCGCTGCCTCCTAACTGGCTCAGTACCCCTCTGGTGGTCTTCTTGGAGAGATCATCAGTTGCAAAGGCGAGATCTGGGGTAGAAGTTGACAGCCACCTGCGTGAGAAGAAGGTGGGTGGGTCTTCTGGATCATTCAGCAGAACCATTTGGGTATCAATCTGCCAGTCCTCCACTTCCTCTCCTCTTCTATCCGTCTCTTCATAGCCCCAACAGGTTGAGTGGCTGTTGAAGTCTCCAACAACCAAGCAGTTCTCAGTGGGTAGGTTTTCCAGGTACTGCAGGGAAAGTTCTTTGTCTTGGGGGCAGTACAGATTGTATATTGTAATTACAGACCTGTCCATTGTGATATTGACTCCTTGGATTTCAGCTTGTTGGTTAGTGACTACTTTAATTTATTGTGCTGGGATATTGTTCTTGATGAGCATCAGCACTCCTCCTTTGTGTCTTCCTTCTCTGTCTAGCCTGAAGGTTTGGTATCCTCTGATGGTGAACCGGTGGTTTGAATTCAGGTGGGTTTCTTGGATACAGGCTACATCAATATTGTCGGCGTGCAGTCTTTCAGTGAAAGGAAGCTTTTTGTTGTGTATTCCCTCCGCATTCCATTGAAGGATGTTCAGCGGTCGAGGGGTCTCTTGAGTGCTTGGTGTTCTTTCTTGGCCAGCCGCATTTACCCTCCGCCTCCGTAGCCTGGCTCCTCGCAGCGGGACGGGGTGACCTCCGGTAGCTTGGGTTGGACCCCTTCGAGGCATGGGGTCCGGCACTCTACCAGCCCGGGGGGACTCCACAGGCAGAGCACCATCACGCAAAGATCCATTGTTGTCCATCATTGGAGTGGAAAGCGTTGCACTGTCGTTATGCGCACTCTGGCCCAGTGCATCCGTCTTCAGCAGTGGTTTATTCTCCGACTTTTCCTTGTCGTAGGAGACTTGCCTGCCATGGCTGTAGAGCATCTCCTGCCCTTGGTTTTTCTGTCTGAGTGATCCTTCTCATACCCCTTAGCCTCGAGGAGAGGTGACTGATATTCGTCTGTCCTCTACCCTTCGACCTGTCCAGCTTGGGAAGCCCTGCCAGGAGTTTACACTCCCGCTGGCGTAGCTCGCCGGGTCATCGAGGCACTCAAACCACGACACCACGTTAAGGAATCAGCCATGTGGCAGGAACAGGTGTTATTTCTATGGAATATCTAAATTCACCACCACCATAGCAAGTTCTCAACAGAGGTGGGCATTACATAATCAGATTTATCCTGTCACATGCCCTAAAATTAGCCTAAAAACCAGGTAACCTAATATCTCAAAAGTTATTAGGTTAGTTGACCACGTGACCTCGCATCTCCGTCAGTAGCTCTGACGGACTACTTTTTCTTTGATATGACCTTACTATTGACAATATGTAATCACTTATCGTGTAATGTTTTGTATGTACATGTTTGTTGATGTTTTGTTTTCGTTTGAAATAAAATTCATTGAAAATATGTTTTCAATAGTATTGTTTGTAACCTACATAATCAAGCGTCTAACGACTAAGGTTGCTGTAAGGTTGCTCTTTTTGATGACATGCATCCTGAGATCACCAATAATGAAAAAAAGTCACAGAACAGGCTCCAGTCACTACAAGAGAAAATCATAATCCAGAGTTTCAAACCCTGTCAAATGAAGATGTAAAGAAATTTATTGAAAATGCTGAAAACAAAAACACTCTTAAAAAGTTATTTGTGATGTGGCAAAGATTGAGCGTTTTCTCACAGGCAAACAAGAAACAAGGCCAATGACTCAGATAGAGCCAGATCTCTTGGATGAGTATATTGCAAACTTCATTTTGTCAATAAAAAAAAAACTGATGGCGGGGAATATGAACCTTCTAGCATCAAAAACATATTTCCTAGCATTGACAGAAACATCCAATGTCTTTCAGCTGACCAGAGATGCTCTAACTGCAAAGCAAGTCACTTAAGCGCCTAGGAAAAGGAAAAAAATCAAATGCAATATTTAACGGATCAAGAAATTGAAATTCTCTACCAGAAAGGTATTCTTGAACATGTATCTGCCAAGGCCGTGTTAAACACAGTTTGGATAAATAACTGCATCTTATTTGGCATCAGAGGGACAAACAAAACTATGACTTGAGGAAGCTTTACAACTTCATGCATTAAAAACTGTTTATAACATGCATTGTTTTTAAATGTACATCTATTTATAATGAAGAAAAAAATGACTAGGCACACTGTTGCTCTTGCTGAGATTTGAACTCAGAATTCCTCATAGTTAAACAACTGTTTAACCAGAGGTGTTTTTCCTATTAAACTACAAGAGCTTACTGCTGTCATAGCCCAACAATTGTCCTAAATTGTATACATTTTCTTAAGATGTAAATTAACAAGTCACCATTGGATTGGAACACAAACAGCATGTTAGGCATTTTTGAGTTAAAATTTGAGTCAAATACAATCATAAATGGAGGTAAAAATACAAAATGCCATTGTTTTTGTCACAACTTTTAACATTATTTAATCCTATTTGAGTAAATTTTCAGAAAATAATAATTTAAGCACTTGAAAATTATGCCAAACAGTACACAAAAGTGACATTATTATTTTTAAGTAACTTAAAATAGATAGAGGATATGTGTTGGTGTCTGTAGAATATCGATTTTTATTCACATGCCGAGTGATTTTTTTTTGTTTTTTAGTAAACTAAAAAATCACTCTCCTAAAAATGCCAGTGTGTTTTTTATTGCTATTTTCTATTCCTGCAGTTAAACATAACATAAATTACATGTTTTTGTTTGCAATCTTGTTTTCAGATGGGGTGATGTGCAACTTAAAACAGCCTCTGACTAAAACAGGCTGTAATTTGAATGATATAGGAGATGTCACGCCAAAGATATTTGCTGTACCAGAAGATCCTGAACGATGTCCAATTGAAATGTACAAACTATATGCGAGAAAAAGACCAAATGACTATTGCAACCCAGATGACAATTCTACATTGCCCCACATACTTCATGTCAGCAATCAAAAAGTGATGATACATGGTTCTTGAAAATGAATCTTGGGGAGAAGAAGATTGGGGTTTTGCTGAAATGAATGCATGGCACTAGAAGGTGGCTTAGATCCGAGAAAACGCTTGACCAACCATTCAACAAGGAAACACCTCGTGCAAAAGCTACGCGACTCGCGAATTGCTCAAACAGACATCCTGCAAATAAGCGGCCATAGAAACATCTAGTCTGTATTAAATTACTCGTCAATGTCTGAGGAAAAACACAGACTGTGTTCCAAAATTCTATCAAGATCAAGGCCAGCTTCTGCGTGCACCATGAATAATCATATGCCAGTTGTCAAATCGATCCGATACCCAACAGCTACGCATCCAAATCCAAAAGGCCCACCCGATAAATTCCTCCGCCTCACCAGATATACATTCTCCATCCACGTCACTAACTTGTTATTCTCTATATGTTATTTTCTCATTATAATTTTTTTTAAATGTTGTTTATATCAATTGAACGCGAATCATTCATTATGTAGTTAAATTTATTGTTCATCAACTGATTTGTTGTTCATACAATCACAACACTTTTGAAAACGAGTTATCTCTATTGTAGGCTAGACAAACAAAACATTAGAGTCAAATTGTAGTCACTATTACGTAGCGGGTATATCAAGTTCGAATCAGTTTTCTGAAATCAATCATTCTTCATTAGTTTTGAGTTGTGAGGATTTTATATGATGTTTCTTTCTAACAATATCTTAATTTGAATAACTTTTTGTCTTTATTTTCCATGTTGAGATATTAAATTTAATCGCAGTATCAAGCTTTTCTGTGCAAATTGCAATGTTGTTAACAACAAACGCCAAAGAAATAATTATTGTCAAAACGACGTTTAACGGCTATATTTATCGTATACAGTACAGCAACAGGCGTACATTGGTGCGCTTCAACTCGCGTATGAATTGTTAACGTCGAGAAAGGTGCCAAACGGTGCGGCCCCATGACCCCTGACACACTGCAAAGTTGCATGGATAAGTCCTTTATAGAATTCTCTAACACACGCACAAATACGTATACAAACTTTTCTGCTGAAAATAGCCTTATACAGGCCAATGGAGCATCGGTTTTTGCAGGTTATTGCCGTCTTTGATGTTCTTTGACGTTAAAATCGACGTCAACGTTTTCAAGTTTGACCCTGAAATTTAAGGTCCCTTATTGGTTCTTATCTCCGCGACCGGAGGCAAACGGAGCGGCCCAATGGGCTCTAAAATTGTGCCAATTTTGAAGGCGCTAGCTCTAAGCGTTTTCGTTTGGCACCGGTAAAACGCGTACATGCACTTTTAACCCTGAAAATTAAGGTCCTTAATCGGTTCTTTTCCCCGCGACCGGAGCCAAACGGAGCGGCTCGACGTGCTGTACAATCGTGCCAAGTTTCAAGGCGCTAGCCCCAGGCGTTTACGTGTGGCATGGGTAAAACGCATTAATGCAAAACGCCCGTAGTGACGTCACATCGCCCATCTCTTATACAGGGAACGGGAATGTCTCGAACAGAAGCGACTATCGTGGCTACATGAGAAATCAGTATAGCAGAAACTACAGAAAAAACAACAGCTCATATGACAACACATTTCAAGATTATACCTGCGTGCGATCCGACATGAACATTGATTTTTTAGAAGGAGGCACGGTGTGGAGCAGTCCGACATAGAAAGCACAGGTAACCTAGCTGAAACTTCTAATTTACACCTACACCTAAACATAAAAATAACTCTTTTGAACTAATTAAAGATGTAGATGAATTTCATAGATCTCTAAGACTTAAAGAATATTTCTTTAATAAGAGTGATAACGACACTATATACAATTCTACTGTGAAGAATAAAACTTCGTTTTGTCCACCAAAAATTAGAAATGAAACTTTAGAACAATATATTGACACGACTCGAACACTTTGCTTTCAGCATTCTCAATTAGAAAATAGAACTACACATAACATAACACTAAAAGAAAGAAAAGCTATAAATTCACTTGCAGAAGACAAATCAATAATTATAAAGGAGGCAGATGAGGGTGGCGGTATAGTTATTATGAACACAGATTTTTATAAAATAAAGATTTTGGAAATGCTCAATAATGTAGAATACTATAAACAATCCCAGATAATGGTCGTCATATCACGGTTTCTAAAATACGAAACTTACTCAAAGAAAATAGAAAACTTACAAAAGAAGAACAAGACTTCTTATTAAATGTTGAATGGAGAACAAGCTCATTTTATGGACTTCTAAAGATTCATAAAAGTAAAAGAATTCAACATGTAGTTAAAAATAGTAATTCAGAATATATCGAGTTAAATGACCCAGATGACTTAACTTTTCGTCCAATAGTCGCTGGCCCTAACTGTGAAACTTGTCGATTAAGTAATTTATTGGATATTCTCCTGAAACCATGTGTACAATATGTCGACAGTAACGTAAAAAATAACATAGAATTTCGAAAACATATACCTACCCAAGTTCCAGAGGACACAATATTAGTATCGTTTGATGTAATTAATTTATACTCTAATATACCACATGTTTTGGGGCTAGAAGATATTGATTATTGGCTTCAAACATACCCTGAATCACTTAATGAACGCTTTTCACAACAGTTTATTAAAGAAAGTATACAATTAATTCTTGAAAATAAAAACTTTTATTTTTATGACAAATACTACAACCAAACTAAAGGAACAGTAATGGGTACAAAATTCGCCCCAACGTACGCTACTTTAGTGATGGGATTTTTAGAACAAAAACTTTATACACAAATTGAATCAATTTATGATACTGAATTTCTCTCTTTTATAAAAACCTACTAGAAAAGATATTTGGATGATTGCTTTATTTTCTGAATAAAATTTCCTAATGAACTTCAAAGATTTTACACCATTTTAAATAACTTACATACAGATATCAAGTTTACTATACAAACAAGCACGCTTGATATTCCATTTCTTGATATATTAATTGTAAAAAACAACAGGGACATTTATACCGATATATATTACAAGGAAACAGATTCTAAACAATACCTAAATTTCACATCATGTCATAGTAAACACACAAAAAAATTAATATTCCATTCAATTTAGCGAAACGCATTTCCACTATAGTTTCAAATCTTGAACTTAAATTAAAACGTTTAGGTGAACTGGAACTTTCTCTTTCACAAAGGTGTTATCCAAAATCAGTTATAAATAAAGGAATTCAAAAAGCCCCTTCAATCCCTAGAAATGAATTACTTTCAAACTCAACAAAAGAAAATAATAATATTATTCCATTTATTTCAACATATCACCCTAAGAATAAAGAAATATTTGGCGTTCTTACAAACAACACAGACATTTTAAAAACGGACTCTGTTATCAATTAAATAATTTCAGATAATAGAATCTAGCTCTTCCTCTCAAGAACCTAAAGTAACCAAATGCAATGACCCTAGATGTGCCCTCTGTTACTATATTATTGAAGGAAATTCATTTAATTTTAACGGTAAACTGTTTAATATAAAAACTAATATGTCGTGTGATGTTAAAAATGTTATTTATGTATTAGTATGCAATGGATGCAAGAACATTTACATTGGACAAACTGGCGATAAACTTAGACATAGAGGATCTGTTTATGAAAAACAAATGCGAGACCCCTCAACAAGACAGATGCCTTTAAGTAAACACCTGGATGAGTGTTCCACATCTGAACCGAAATTTCAAATTTTTCCTTTTTATAAACTAGGTTCGGACAGTGTTTTAGCTAAGAGCAATATTTTATTAATATATTTAAACCACAATTAAATTTTATACAATAATTGTTGACGTTATGACGTCATAATTGAAATGACGTTATCTCTATGACATTTTGACGTTATGATATATTGTATTATGCCCTGATGAGCTTTGTCTAAACGCGTTGGCTATATTGTTAATATATATTTGTAATCCCATGTAACGTGTTTGTACTTTTCATTATATAAATTTCTCAATCTGGACTATTGACATTATATATACAAAGCCAAAAAATATAGATACACGATTCCAGCAGGCTTCAAACTCAGGCCTACAAAATCTAGTACTTCAATGGAAACTTTCCTGCGCTCGACATTTATCAATAGTGCGCATGCGTCTAACGGCGTACTTCGTGTACATTTCATTCATATCGAGTTTGGAGTTTACTACTACTATTAGTTTCCCCGCGCCCGCGAAAAGTGTCACTGTGACAACTTTGTTATAATTATAAAAATATTTTACTCTTTGTTTATAACAAGAGGGCAATTATGGCCCAAAGGGCTCACATGAGAACTGGTACAGATGAAGACCATACTGTTGTGACAGGTTTGAAAATTAAGGTATCTGAACGCAGAGAGGGATAGGATCAATTTTGATTTAAAACATCGGTTAGTGCAATGGGCTAACTAAAGTATGAGTTGGGTAGTGGATGTGCGTTTTTGGCTAATGGTTCTCAAATCATTTTTCTCGATATTCTTACCTGACCATTTGTTATTTAGTCAATGACAATTCTGGAAAATGCAGAAACAGTAGATTTTGATGTCTTTTTCGCAAACAGTTTTGGAGAACTAGCTGCAATGCGATAATTGCGATTGCTGTGCTATAAGGTAAAGTTTTGCTTTTTCTTTGATAATTTTCTGTCCAATGATGATAAATGATTTTAATGCAGGCTCTGAAGACATAAATTTTGGTTGTACAAATAAATGCAAGTCTTGCAACTGTTGGAAATCAAATTTTATCAATAAATTTTTATGGTCATGCGCAAACTGTGTAAGTTTGGTCAACATTGAATCAAAAATCGTGTGTGCAAGCCATTCATTGATAACTTGTTGATGTTTTTTTCCAAACACAAGGGGCAATAATTCTGGTTTTTCTGGCCCGATCATGCTTATATTCGACTTCACCTGTAGTCTTACTTTCATAGACAAACTGTACACGATTGGTGAAGATTCGGTGAAAAATGAAGTATATCCTGAATAATGTCCATTTTTGCTTATTTTTTTCACAAACAAAGGGCAATAACTGTTTCTAGTCCGATCTTGCTGATATTCGACTTCACCTTTAATCTTATGGTAATTTACCAACTGTGCAAGATTGGTGAAGATTGGATGAAAAATGAAGTCTCTATCCTGTATAATGTCCATTTTTGCATACTTTTTTCACAAAGGGCAATAACTCTGGTGTTTCTGTTCCGATCTTGCTTATATTCGACTTCAACTGTTATCTCATGATAATAGACAAACTGTGCAAGATTGGTGAAGATTGGATGAAAAATGAAGTCCCTATCTTGAATAATGTCAATTTGTATGTTTTTTTAATAAACAAAGGTCTGCTGAGATCTGATGGTCATACACAAACTGTAAAAGTTTGATTAAGAATGGTTGGAAAATGAAGTCTATATGTTGGAAAAGGGCATTTTTGCACTTTTTTGCATGAAAAGGGGGCAATAATTCTGGTGTTACTGATGTGATCTGACCCAATAACAATCCCATCCGAGGTTTTATGGTAATACACAAACTGTGCAAGTTAGGTCAAGATTCAATAAAAAATGTAGTCTTTATCGCAATAACGGTCCAAATTGTTGACGGCATACGGACGACGCCGGAAGTCCCCTATACCAATAGCTCACCGAGCACTTCGTGCTCAGGTGAGCTAAAAATGAGCAAAATGTGTGAAGTGATCATTACTTCATAAAATATAATTTTAGTTGTGAACATATTATACCGTATTAGCTGTCGATACGCCCCTTTAAAGCATGTCTCTTTTAAATAAATATATATTGGAATAATATGATTTGATTTAAATCGAATAATTTCAAACGCCATCAAAATGAATGTTTCTTAAAAATCGCCTCACGAATTATTAGTTTAATTACTATTTCCATACTTCGGTAATACTGAGTTATTTCCAACTGGCGGGAATTTGACACACGCCAAATGATTCCGGGTCCCGGGAAAAAGACTTTGGTCGGATTTTAGATCCTGATAAAATTGGGAAATTGAGATGCCGGCTTTTTCACTCAACTTAAATATGGCGTCTCCCACTGTGGGGATTTAGACAAAAATGCTTGGCTCTAGGGTGGGGAATTAGACCCCAATAAATGAAATTAGTCTCATTCCCCTGGTATTGCCCGCCGTTCCTCCCCTGGGGGAAAATATTGATAGGTGCATAATTACGTTAAACATTTGTCCAGATATGCGAAATACGCCGATTTCCAAATGGTTATGGCACACAAAGCAAAATTTCAAGAGCGCCGATATTCAAAGAGTCTTGCCATCAATCTGTCACTATGGTTACATCCATGGAGTGGATGCTATGCATAAGCATATAAGAAAGCGTCCAGGACCTGGTCGGTATTACTTAATTGTGTAATAACAGTGACTTAATTCCATTATTGTTTTGCTGTATAGAGTGTATATATCATTCTGCACGAAAATCAAATATCTGGTGTGGCAATAAATACTATTTGTAAACACTTAAAACCATTACTTTCATTGATGACACCAATTATTGTTCCAAGAATAATGGTTCCTGGGAGTACTGTTTGTGTCAAACAAGCTAAAAACTCGTTTTTCGGACTCAAAGCTGCCTTATACAATATACAGTAATTGAAGGAATTCCGAATCACTGGTAGTTCCGGGTCACTTAAAGATTAAATGTTCTGATATTAATTAAAACCCTCTCAATTTGCCTTTTTTAAAATTTATGTTTGAACAGCAATACATTTGCAATATAAATCAGTTTCAACTCTGTATGTCAATCAATGGACCAGGGTACCATTTCACTAACAATACTAAACGTATTGCGTAAGTTTTAGCGTACGTGGACTAGTTACAATTAACTTGCGGCAAGCTCAGTTTGTAGAGCGCTGGACTGTCAATGTGGGGTTCGTGAGTTCACTCCCCAGCCGGCCACATAACTTGTGTGGGGATTGGTCATGAAATTATTTCTAAGGCCATTCTCCCCCTACCTCTGATTCAAGTAGGACAGTTGTCAGTAACTGGCATAAGTATATGCACTTGGTACTGCTAAACCACTTAGATCAGCTAAACTTTCCCAGGAAAAGTGTGAGTAGGTTAACTGACCGCCGTGATATGACTGAAATACTGTAAAAAAACAGCGAAAAATCCAAACAACACACAAATAAGCTAAACAAACATTAGTTACATGACTTTCTGCACCAAAGTGGCAACATTTTATTCACCAAGATACTAAGTACCTAGTAAATATAATACACTGAGCTCCACTTGATATTACAATTTGTTCTGCATACATAACTATGTACGTGTGTGAGAACTGGTACAGATGAAGACTATACTGTTGTGACAGGTTTGAAAATTAAGGTATCTGAACAGTATGCACAGGGGGATAGGATCAATTTTGATTTAAAACAAACTAAGCTCAGTTGGTAGAGCGCTATACTCTCAATCAAGGGTTCGTGAGTTCAAGCCCAGCCCGGCTACAAAACTTGTGTGGGGATTGGTCGCGAAATAACTTCTACGGCCATTCTCCGCCTACCTCTGATTCCAGTAAGGCAGTTGTCATTTACTGGCATAAGTATGTGCACTTGGTACTGGTAAACCACTTACATCAGCTTAGTTTGTCCAGAAAAAGTGTGAGTAGGTTAACTGACCGCTATTATATCACTGAATTACCGGTAAATAAGGTGAAAAATCCAAATAAACAAACTTTCCAAATGTACTCTTAGGAGAACAAAATTTCTATGTTATATAGGAATACTCATTGTTAACATTAAGAACCATACACCTATCAACATTGTCAGATTAAATTATAAATGACTATACAACCTTTTAGTTGATTTGTGTAAAAACTAATAATCACACCAATTTTGAGTCAAAACCGTGTAGAAGTATTTTTCAATGAGAAATAATAAATCAGCTTCAAAAATCATGTAAGATAAATACCTGAGTTTCCAAAATCCCAATTCAAATGTATAAGTCAGTCCACAAGTTACATGATTAAATGATACTGAATAAGTTACTAACTAAACAGTCCAAAAACTACACAAAAATTTTTAACCCTTACAGGCACTAGATCACATGATACTTGTTTACAACATGAATTTGAGCTATTTATTGTTGTTTACATCTTTTTCCTATCTGTTTCCCAAGACAGTGGAAAATTTTACTGCTGCACAAATAGGTCAAAAGCAGGCTATACATAGATTACTATGCGTAAAGATGCTGATCTAAAATAGAAGTATCATGTTGACTCCTAGTAATGTATTGCTTTTTCTGATAAGCAGACTCCACTATCTGGGTTATATCTATTAACTAAAGGGAAATAAAACATTTATAGCACTTATCTTCCTGATACTGCATTTACCTCCCTTTACCAGGTGATTTATTCAGGAACAGATGTATTTGGGACAATAAGTCTGGTGTTCCTGGAACGATCGGGCCCATTATCGAACTCGTCCAAAATTTTATGGTCATACACAAACTGTGCAATTTTGGTCAAGATTGAATAAAAAATGTAGTCTTTATCGCAATAACGATCCAAATTGTTGAAGGCACACTGACGATGGACGATAGACAACGCCGTGCTCAGGTGAGCTAAAAAGAACATGTCATCGGATTAAAGCTGATTTGTTAAAAAGGCATCTTCCTTTTGCAGAAATAGACATAATGTGTCTACCAAAACAATTATGTCACAGATTTTACAAAAAATGTACTATTACATGTATACAACTTTTTTTCTTATCATTGCTATTTGCCGAAATAGCTAACAAATAGCTAACAAATAATGCCATTTAAAGTTTATTTTGGTTCATATATGAGAAATGTCCTAAAACACTGGTCTACTTTTAATCATGTGCATCTACATTTTGTATCAAATCAAATGAAAATGTATTTCTTAAAGTTTTATTGTAAAATCAATGTCCAGCATTTCATGATGTATGCATGTAAGCTTTTTTTAAAGCACAATGGGCATTCAACATGTTTTATGACCTTATTTGAAACAGCAAACATTAAATCATAGACAATGAATTGTTTAAATGCATACAACTTTATTTGTACATTGTACATGTAGCATAAAAAAGTAAATTTAAAAACAAACAATTCATCATGGACAAATAAGGAGGAACAGATATTTTCAGCAAAGATATCTTGCTTTAATGTGCGTAAGATTTTAATAATTTAAAAAGTGTCTAATATATAATACATTGGTAAATTTACATGACAAAACACATACTGTTAATAATGTTTAACAAAATACATACTTTGTTTCCAATTACAATATAAAAATTTAACATTGCATGAAATTCCCAACATTTTCCAGAAATGCATATGACTAAGATGCCCAGTACTTATTTTAAGACAATATCTGTAGCATGCTAGCATGGTCAATAATTGGGTCTGTAGTAAATAAGGCTGCTATTTTCCAATTCTTTGTACTACCCAGTCCTGTTGGCACAGAGGGCACCTGTTGTTCTGTTTTGTCCAGAGAGTCATACAGCAGTTGTGAAATGAATGGTTGCATTCTCCCCACACCACTGAAACACAGCAAAACAATATTTGAGACGTGTCGTGGGAAAACCGGGCTTAATGCATGTGTGCAAAGTGTCGTCCCGGATTAGCCTGTGCAGTCCGCACAGGCGTACTTATCCAGGATGGCACTTTCTGCTTTTATGGTATTTTCTGTTTCAAGGAGGTCTCTTCTAAACATCAATCCACTGTAGGTGGAAAGTGCCGTCCCGGATTAGCCTGTGCAGACTGCAAAGGCTAATCCGGGACAACACTTTATGCACATGCATTAAGCCCGGTTTTCCCATGACATGCCCCATTTATAGGCAGCTGTATGTAGATGCTCACATTTATCCATCAGTCATCTATGCACTGCTGTTAAACTGAATGATAGACAAGATTTTAATGACAATGTATTTAGTCATTCAGAAGGCCACGACTTGTTTGACAGAGTTTTCTTGCAACAACTTTTCCTAAGAATGCGTGGTGATAAATTCTGTAGCGATTCATCAATTTTGTCCCAGAAAAGTACATTGTCCTTTTATTCAAATCTTTTGTAATTCTTAGTTACATGTAGTCCTTCACCTTTATACCAATGTTATTCACTTTTGGTAATATACAAAAATATATCACAAATTTTAATAATACAATCAAAGTAACATAGTCCGGCATTTACAATACTAGTATAATTCATTGCAATTAACAAACAAAAGTAAACAAATATTTCAAGCCCTGATCTAACATATATGTTACTGTAACTACAAAGGCTACCTAGAACGATTTACTAGACATATTAATTTTCTTCAAGACCAAAACACAAAACAAATAATATGTTAAACTTCAACTTAAAGGTATTATCTTCATTTCTTCTACTGAACTGTAAATGACACAGTTTCAAAAATGTTGAAAGTATCAACATAATACATATTTGGTTGTCATTTATTCCACCCCTGTCATATATTGCAATTTACATGTACATTTTATTGAAGCATGGCTTCGCCATATTGCAATATAAGGCAATGCCATATTGCAATATAAGGCATTGCAGTGTTTGTCATATGGTTGTATCCCCAGTTACTTGTACATGTTTAAGAAACTGACCTTCCTTTTATATAAGATGTTATGTAACTTACCAACACAGTCATCCTGCTTGTTTTCTGATTGACATCGCAAACATGCATCTGAAAATTAAAGTGACATCAGCGATCACTATGAAGTGTTAATACAAATTGTGACTGAAATAATGTTTGCTATTCTAGCGAGCAATAACATGTTTATCAACATGCACCTGTTAAACCAAGTTTGATAAACTCAATAGACTGGTCATTTTTGTGAACATGTGTGTATGTTTTGGAAATTATAAAGTATAAATTATTTGCAAATGTAGACATTACCAGTATATCAATTCAGTATATAGCATCATCGCAATAATAAATATTTTTTTAATACAGAATCTGGTAGTTAAACAATAACAGAGAAGTGTCTGTTATCACATTCATTATATTATCATAGAAAAGAAAACCCCATGTTTTCTATTTTTACTTTGAGTTTAATACCGGAATTGTATTCCCATTGTGATTTTTTCTGTAATAATGCTTTTAAGAAGCCTGTTATCAGTGATTTTTTTTTCAAAATTTCCTTACTGCCTGTGCCCATGAAATGGGGACATTTTATCGACAAATTTCAAAATAGGGAAAGTTTTGTCATGTTTATTTTTCATGAAATGTGTGGTTATTAGATTTTTTTAATGATTAATATATTCAAATTTTCATCTACTGAACTTCTTTTTTGACAATGGTGCACATTCAATAAATGTTTTTTTTTAAATACGCACCCACCTGTAAAATACTCTAAATTACTTGGGGAAAGAAAATGGACAATTTGGGGGGAAAATAGAGCCTGGATATTTTTTTTAGGGGAAACTGCCTTTAAACGGCACTAAAATAAGTGAAACAAGAAGGCCATGATGGCCCAAAGCGCTCACCTGAGAACTTGTACAGATGAAGACCATACTGTTATGACAGGTTTGAAAATTAAGGTATCTGAACAATACACAGTGGGGGTAGGATCAATTTTTATTTAAAACATCGGTAAGTGCAATGGGCTAACTAAAGTATGAGTTGCGTAGTGGATGTGCGTTTTTTTGCTAATGGTTCTCAAATCATTGACATTTCTGGAAAATGCACAAACAGTAGATTTTGATGTTTTTTTCGCAAACAGTTTTGGAAAACTAGTTGCAATGCGATAATTGCGATGTCTGTGCTATAAGGTAAAGTTTTGCTTTTTCTTTGATAATTTTCTTTCCAATGATGATACATGACGTTAATGTAGGCTCTGAAGACATCAAAGTTGGAAATCAAATTTTATCAATCAATTTCTATGGTCATGCGCAAACTGTGTAAATTTGGTCAACATTGAATCAAATATCGTGTGTGCAACCCAATCATTGATAACTTGTTGATGTTTTTTTCCAAACACAAGGGGCAATAACTCTGGTGTTTCTGGCCTGATCATGCTTATATTCTACTTCACCTGTAGTCTTACGTTCATAGACAAACTGTACACGATTGGTGAAGATTGGATGAAAAATGAAGTCTCTATCCTGTGTAATGTCCATGTTTGCATATTTTTTTCAAAAATAAAGGGCAATAACTCTGGTGTTCCTGGTCCGATCTTGCTTATATTTTATAAAAAAAATTTAATAAACAAAAGGCAATAACTCTGGTGTTTGAAACACGATCTGGCTCATTTTTGACGTCTACTGAGATCTAATGGTCATACACAAACTGTGAAAGTTTGGTTAAGATAGGATGGAAAATAAAGTCTATATGTTGGAAAAGGGCACTTTTGCACTTTTTTTGCATGAAAAAGGGGCAATAACTCTGGTGTCACTGGTGTGATCTGACCCAATAACAATCCCATCCGAGATTTTATGGTCTTACACAAACTGTGCAAGTTAGTTCTAGATTGAATACAAAATGTAGTCTTTATCGCGATAACGGTCCAAATTGTTGACGGCACCTTGACGACGGACGACAGACAACGGCCGCCGCCGGAGAGGTCTCCTATAACAATAGCTCACCGAGCACTTCGTGCTCAGGTGAGCTAAAAAATCACTGATTATATTCTAAAAAGGTGCTGACAGTAATTATCTAACCATTCTTATATGAAACAAAAGGGCAGAGATGGCCCTATATCATTCACATATATGTAGTTTAGTAGAATTGTTATGGAACATTATTCAAACTTTAACTAGATCAAGAGCTAATCTGACAATGTGTCAAACAGCATAATTAGCGAAGTCATTTAAATAAAATGATGTCAATTATATTATAATTGTGTGTACAAAAAAGAACTCGATACAAAGATAAGTAAGTTAACAAATTGTGTATACTTAATATCTTGTAGTCAACCTGGCCTTTTTTTTCTTTTTTAACTTAAAGGGACCTGTTCAGACCTGATAATTTATATATCTTTTTTGTAACAGATTATACAAATAAAAGAGAAGTGTATATGAAAGAGTTAAATAACACTACGGACATAGAAATGTACTGGAAATACTGTTTAATGAGTAATCATCAGTTGAAATTGATAAAATTATAACTCGTTTGTTATGCAACAATGGAATAATTTGGAGTATTTCTGTTGTTTTTGTTAAAATCGTTGACAACACGTGTTTCACTTACAAAAATGAAAAATTCAGGGTTAAATATATAAATCGGAATGGCCGAATGGATAAGGCGATAGCATTTTGATACAGAGGGTTGGTGGGGTTCGAACCCTGATGGGAGCAACTTATTTTGTCTTTTCTTCGTTTTTTTCATCCATTTCTTGTTATTATACTCGAGCTCTTATGTTCCAATGCTTAAATCTGTTAAGACATTTAATGGCAAACTTCAAATAAGAGGGCCATGATGGCCCTATGTCGCTCACCTGAGTTTAAGGCATCGTAATGGCTTAAAACAAAAGCACCGCATACGGGTGCTGGACGCTTGACTTTCTTGTATTTGATATAAATCTGGCCTGTTGTTGATAGAATGGGTTCATCGCTGTGATGAAGTGTGTTGAATTTCAAGTCAATACCTCTTATAGATATTGAGACATTTGACCTAAAGCTAAAATTCTAAGTTGAAAAAAGGGAAATAACTCAACCAAAATAATTCATATAATTACCTCATCTTGTCTTCAGAATGGGTTCATGACTGTGATCAAGTATTTTGAGTTTCAAGTCAATAACTCTTATAGTTAAGGTGAAATTTGACCTAAAGCGAAAATTCTAAGTTGAAAAAAGGGCAATTACTAAAAGAAATCATTGATAGAGTTACTCCTCTTGTCTACAAAATAATTCATCACTGTGACTAAGTACTTTGAGTTTCAAGTCAATACCTCATACAGGTACTGACAAATTCGACATAAAGCGAAAATTGTAAGTGGAAAAAAAGGTAATAACTCAAACAATAAATAATAAAAGTTACCTCCTCATGTCTGCAGAATGGGGTCAGCACCATAAACTAGTATCTTGAGTTTCATTTGAATGTCTTTGATAGTTATTGAGAAATTTTACATTTAACCAAAATCATGTCAAAATATTTAAAGTCCAAACAAGGGCAGATAAGTCCAAACAAGGGCAGATAACTCTGGAAATACAAATCACAGGGTTACCTGCCATGTTGTAATGAATTACCCTTTTGATAGTGAACACATATTGAAAGTTTCAAATGGATACCTCTGATAGTTATTGAGATATGGACTCTGACAAAAGACTCCACAAAAAAACTTAACTAAATGCAGATGCTGACGCAGACGAAAGAGCGACGACAATAACTCAACTTTTTTTCTTCGAAAAGTGGAGCTAACAATATTTTTAAAGTCATTTTGCTATTTAAGTCTATATAAACAATGTGACCCCCGGGGCGTGGCCAGTTTTGACTCCAGGGGCATCATTTGAACAATCTTTGTGGAGGACACTAGAGGATGACACATACTACATATGAAAGCTCTAAGCCATGCAGTTTGAGAGATTTTTAAAATTTTCAGTTTTTAAATGTATTTTTAGCTCTGGTGACCTACATAAGCAGGGGACTGGAACGATTTGAACAATTTTGAAAGAGGGTCACCCAAGGATCATTCCTGTAAAGTGTGGTCAAAATCTGCAATTGACATTTTAATGGAGAATCTTGCAAAATAGACAGGAAATGGAGAATTACAGACAATTTGAGGGACAATCAGTATGAATTTGATGAACAGAAGAACTGCTTGCTATTCAAGCGTGTTAGGCAAATATTAGCACAATAGCTTTCCAGGCTTTAATTATACAAATGGTTTGGTTCAATCGATTACAAACTTCAAAAGGTGTGAAATTATCAAGCCGAATACAAATGCCTTCACAGCTAATATTAACCATTAACTATAACGGGATGAAAATTGATTTCAATCTGCAAGATTAACTTTAATTAACACTTTGAATTAACAATTGATAAATGCAAGTCCTTAAACAGGTGTTTGGAACAGATTAATGGGTTCACAATAGTGATAGTTTGAAATAGCGAAATGGTATTAAACATCAAATTTCTAATGAAATTAAGAAGGAAAAATGAGGAATAAAAATAAACTTTGAAATAAGAAGCAATTTGGTTGAACCGTGTTTGAAAATAAATAATAGCGATCTACTGTGGTTTTTCATAATTTTACATCGCCTTCATCCCTGTCAATTTCCGATAGCATATTTCTTTCATGTCAGAAGCTTTATGAACTGCAAGCTGTATTGCAACGATTAATGTGAAACTTTTATATTCAGGGCCGTATCCAGAGACGGAAAAGCACCCAGGCAAATATCTTCGAGGGGGGTCCTGAAGGAATTCCCCAGGAATTGTTCGCGGACAGCGATTTGGCATATATTTGGGGTGTTTTTCTTCAAAAGGCATTCCATAAATGTTATGAATTTCGTGTAATAAACTGACGAAACCTAGTATGGATACTTGACATTTAATTAACTGAAATCGTTTAGTATCATGATGACTCTTTTCAAAGGCCAGGTCTTTTCAGCACCTGCCTCAAATTTCACAGAGGCACTTGCCTCGGTGTGCCTCAGCGTGGCTATGGGCCTGATATTTGACAAATTATTTTACTTTAAATTTTTTTGGAGATTAAAAATGCTTGGGCGTATCAATTTACCCATTGGCTCTACTGGAAATAAACTTTCTGGTTAATGGGTTATCCATAGGAACACAGTACACTTTTTTTAAATTCATCATTTTTCATCAAGAAGATTGCCATAAACTGTCCATTTTGTTTTAATATAATTTATTGTTTTATATAATGATTCTTAATATCTGTCATTGTAAATCTGCAATATTTATTTTAATTGCTGACTTGTATGTGTTATGTTCTATTTTCTAATATAAATAATATATATTTTAAACCTATCTATATTATATGTCAAAACCAGAGGTTGTATGAGGCTGGGCAGAGTCAGTACGAAGACCATTTGAACACTTCCCGAAAAGGTATCGAACCCATGAACAAGGCTGATACCAATCAACAAATCCATTTCACCACTGCGACTGTAACAACTGGAATCATTGTTTAGGTACATTATTCAGTAACACTGACGTATGAAAACAATTAATGGCCCATACAAACAAGAGCTGTCTCAGGACAATGCGCTCGACTATTCAACTGCTTTGTCAGAGCTACTGGCCTTTATCACTACAAAAAAGGGCAGAATTCTGCTAAATTGCAGGTCAGAGTTATGGGCCTTGGTCAGTGAACTTCTATAACAATCTGAAGACATGTGTGTAGTTTCAATTGAAAATCTGTAGTGGTTATAGGGATATGGAGTTGTTGCACGCAAACTTTAACCGGATTTTTCTAAGTACAAAAAGGAGCATAATTCTGCTAAATTGCAGGTCAGGGCTATGGGCCTTGGTCAGTGACCTTACAGAATGACCCCAAAGACATGTGTGAAGTTTCAATTGAATATCTGTAGTAGTTATAGAGATATGGAGTTGTTGCACGCAAACTTTAACCTGAATTACTAAGTACAAAAAGGGGCATAATTCTGCTCAATTGCAGGTCAGAGTTATTGACCTTGTCAGTGACCTTACATAACGACTCCGAAGACATGTGTGAAGTTTCAATTGAATATCTGTAGTAGTGGACTTGTTGCACGCAAACCTTAACCAGAGCATTAGTTAACGCAGACGCCGACGAACGGTTGAATAGTATAGCTCGAACTATTCGGTGAATAGTCGAGCTAAAATGGAACCGGGATTTTCGCCCCAAAACATATTTCGCCCTTTGACTTTTCGTGCCATTTTACGTTTCGCCGCCCTGAATATTCATCAGTGTCAGTGATATATAATAATTTTCATTGATTTATAACGTGAGTGGTGGATTAAATTAAATTTAAAAAAGACACTTTTGTTTAAACAATTAAATGCAAAATTCATTTATTTTTTAACAAGAGCTGTCTCATGACAGCGCTTGACTATTCAACCGCTTTGTCAGAGTTATGGGCCTTTATCACTACAAAAAAGGAGCATGATTCTGCTCAAATGCTGGTCGCAGTTATGTGCCTTGGCCAGTGACCTTATATAATGAACATTAATACATGTGTGAAGTTTCAATTCAAAATCTGTATTAGTTATAGAGATATGGAGTTGCTGTTTGCAAACTTTAACCTGAAGTACAAAAAGGGGCATAATTCTGCTAAATTTCAGGTCAGAGTTATGGGCCTTGGTCAGTGACCTTATATAATGACCCTAAAGGCATGTGTGAAGTTTCAATTGAATATTTGTAGTAGATATAGAGATATGGAGTTGTTGCACGCAAACTTTAACCTGGTTTCTAAGTACAAAAAGTGGCATAATTCTGCTAAATTGCAGGTCAGAGTTATGGGCCTTGGTCAGTAACCTCAAATAACAACGCTAAAGACATGTGTGAAGTTTCAATTGAATATCTAGAGTAGTTACAGAGATATGCACTTGTTACACGCAAACCTTAACCAGAGCATTACGCCGACGCCGACGAACGGGTGAGTAGTATACATTACATTTTCAACCTGCATTAATTTTCAATGGGAGATTTACATCAATTGCGCACCTAAATAGTGCACTGAAGACAATGTATGCATATTCCAAGGCATGTTTATTAGTAGGAAATTCAGTTAACAGTTAAAACTATTGTGAAGTGAATTATAAACAGCTCAAATAGTTGATGTCTTTGCTTTGTTTTTGCATATAATAAACAAGAGGGTCATGATGGCCCAAAGTGCTCCCCTGAATACTGGCAAAAATGAAGACCATACTGTTGTGACAGGTTTGACAATAACGCTATCTGAAGAATACACGTTTTCGCAGATGAGGTTAGGATCAGTTTTATTTTATACATTGGTCAGTGCAATGTGCTAACTAAAGTACGAGTAGGATCGTGGAGGTGCTGTGTTTCTGCCTATGGTTCTCAGATCATTTTTCTTAATATTATGTTCTGACCAATTTTTATTAAGTCAGTGACAGTTCTGGAAAATGCAAAAACAATAGATTTAGATATCTTTTTGCGGCAGTTTTGGAGAATTAGTTTCTTTAGCAAATCATTATTAATGTTTTTATTCTACTTTGATATAAAACATTTATTAATTGTTTTGTTACAAATGATAACTTGAATTAACTTGGTTTGATGAAAAATGTCTGTGATTGCTTACGAAAACTCCTCTATCTTAGCCAATTTTTGTCTTGATTTTGGTCTTTTTTTTCTTCAAAACAATGCTTGTCTTAAGAGGGGCTTTTTAAGGTAAATATACAGGAAAAATATATGCTTTTTTAAGCAAGGGAATGGGGCCGAATTTCAGCCCCAAATTGGCCCTAAAAAACACTGCCTTCCCGTTTTTGTGCTAGCCTGCATCACTTCCCCTGCTGGCCATGTGCAGTTAGCAGTGCTGGCCTGTGACATTTGTTCTCCAAGATACTGCACAACAAAGGGCAGTGGTTTTCATTTCACACTGTTGATGTCTTACAGGACAGGAACTGCTTACACAGCAACTACTGCCCACAGGACAGCACTATAAGCACTGCAATTATAACAGTAGGTTAGCAACTGCGTGCTCTGCAAGTACTGCCCACAGGGTCGCAATTGTGTGTACTGCAGCTACTGCCTGTATGACAGAAATTGTGTTCACTGTCAATATCGATGAAAGTCTGAGAGACAGACAACAGCAGATCATATGAAACCAATTCCCTCAGATTTAGAACAGAATTCCTCTTTGCATCTTGAATACAGATCCAAATATAAATATGAAATCTTAAATTTGACCTTTGATCTCTTTAGAGTGACGAAGGCCTCTAAACTTAAGGCCTGGTTTTTGAGTGTGACATACCCCCACATGATAGTGATCATTTCTAGTTTTATGTTTTTCGAATATCTCTCAATGGCAGAAAAATTATGATCCTTATAAATCTTCGACCTTTGAACTTGAAGTGTGATTTTGACCTTTGACAATCTTGTGTGATTTAGGCAACACACCATCTACGGGGAATAATAAAAGTATTATAAGTATCCTTACAGGCAGGGCAAGTGTTGCAGCTGAGCACTATTAACAGAAACAATATGGATTTTTGGGCAAGTGTGGGCAGAGTCAGAGCAGTGTGAAATCATAGATTTTCACTTACAGTATTGTGCTGGCCTGCATCACCTCCTCTACTAGCCATGTTTAGTTGGCAGTGCCGGCCTGTCACACATATGTCTTCCAAGTTGCTGCATAAAAAGGAGTGGTTTTCATTGCACACAGTTTATGTCTTGCATGACAGCAACTGCTTACACAGCAACTACTGACCACAGGAAAACACTATGAGCACTGCAATCATTAACCGCAGGTTAGCAACTGTGTGCTCTGCAAGTACTGCCCACAGAACAACACTATGAGCACTGCAATTATTAACCCAGGTTAGCAACTGCTTGCTCTGCAAGTACTGCCCACAGAACAACACTATGAGCACTGCAATTATTAACCCTAGGTTAGCAACTGTGTGCTCTGCAAGTACTGCCCACAGAACAACACTATGAGCACTGCAATTATTAACCCAGGTTAGCAACTGTGTGCTCTGCAAGTACTGCCCACAGAACAACACTATGAGCACTGCAATTATTAACCCTAGGTTAGCAACTGTGTGCTCTGCAAGTACTGCCCAAAGAACAACACTATGAGCACTGCAATTATTAACCCAGGTTAGCAACTGTGTACTCTGCAAGTACTGCCCACAGAACAACACTATGAGCACTGCAATTATTATTAACAAAGGTTAGCAACTGTGTGCTCTGCAAGTACTGCCCACAGAACAACACTATGAGCACTGCAATTATTAACCCTAGGTTAGCAACTGTATGCTCTGCAAGTACAGCCCACAGAACAACACTATGAGCACTGCAATCATTAACCACAGGTTAGCAACTGTGTGCTCTGCAAGTACTGCACACAGAACAACACTATGACCACTGCAATCATTAACCGCAGGTTAGCAACTGTGTGCTTTGCAAGTACTGCCCACAGGACATCACTCTGAGCACTGCAATTATTAACCTTAGGTTAGCAACAGCGTGCTCTGCAAGTACTGCACACAGACCAACACTATGAGCACTGCAATTATTAACCCTAGGTTAGTAACTGTGTGCTCTGCAAGTACTGCCCACAGGACATCACTCTGAGCACTGCAATTATTAACCTTAGGTTAGCAACTGTGTGCTCTGCAAGTACTGCCCACAGGACATCACTCTGAGCACTGCAATTATTAACCTTAGGTTAGCAACAGCGTGCTCTGCAAGTACTGCACACAGAACAACACTATGAGCACTGCAATTATTAACTGTAGGTTACAAACAGTGTGCTCTGCAAGTACTGCCCACAGAACAACACTATGAGCACTGCAATCATTAACCGCAGGTTAGCAACTGTGTGCTCTGCAAGTACTGCCCACAGGACATCACTCTGAGCACTGCAATTATTAACCTTAGGCTAGCAACAGCGTGCTCTGCAACTACTGCACACAGGACAGCACTATGAGCACTGCAATTATTAACTGTAGGTTAGCAACTGCGTGCTCTGCAAGTACTGCTCCCAGGACATCACTCTGAGCACTGCAATTATTAACCTTAGGTTAGCAACAGCGTGCTCTGCAACTACTGCACACAGGACAACATTATGAGCACTGCAATTATTAACCATAGGTTAGCAACTGTGTGCTCTGCAAGTACTGCCCAGAGGACAGCACTATGAGCACTGCAATTATTAACTGTAGGTTAGCAACTGCGTGCTCTGCAAATACTGCCCACAGGACATCACTCTGAGCACTGCAATTATTAACCGTAGGTTAGCAACAGCGTGCTCTGCAACTACTGCACACAGCACAGCACTATGAGCACTGCAATTATTAACTGTAGGTTAGCAACTGTGTGCTCTGCAAGTACTGCCCACAGTACAGTAATTGTGTGTACAGCAGTTACTAGCTGTAATGCAAAAACTGTGTGCAATGAAAAAAAACTATCTCTTGGATAGCAACTTTCAGGGCAGTGTCACAGGCCAGCTTAGCCAACAATTTAAGGCTAGTTATGCAAGTTATGCAGGTCAGCACCACAAACCGAATATAGCTGGGAAGACAGGTGTTGCAGCTGAGCACTGTAAATAGAAATGGCTTTCGGATCAAGTGTGTGTGTAAGCAGCCAATCCAACAAACAGAACAGTACCATTGATGCATGCATGGGGAGCACAGTACCAAAGGAAACATCTGCACAGGGAACCGATCAAAATATTAATTTATTCGCTGTCAATATCAATGAAACTGTGAGAGACAGACAATTGCAGATGAAACTAATTTCCTCAGATTTAGAACAGAATTCCTCTGTGCATGTAGAACACATGTACCAAAGATAAATATTATATTTAACCTTTGACCCCCTTTGAGTGACTTAGGTCTCTACACGTAAGGCCTCGTTTTTGCCTGCAAAATACCCGCTCATAATAGTGATCATTTCCATTTCTATGTTATTGGAATACCCCTCCATGGCAGAAAAATTATGCTCCAGAAAAATCTGTGACCTTTGAACTTTGTGACCTAGACCTTTGACAATCTTGTGTGATTTAGGCAACACACCATCTACGGGGAATAATAAAAGTATTATAAGTATCCTTACAGGCAGGGCAAGTGTTGCAGCTGAGTACTATTAACAGAAACAATATGGATTTTTGGGCAAGTGTGGGCAGAGTCAGAGCAGTGTGAAATCATAGATTTTCACTTACAGTATTGTGCTGGCCTGCATCACCTCCTCTACTAGCCATGTTTAGTTGGCAGTGTCGGCCTGCATAAAAAAGGCAGTGGTATTCATTGCACAGCTTATCTCATGCATGACAGCAACTTCTTACACAGCAATTACTGTCCACAGGACAGCACTATGAGCACTGCAATCATTAACAGTAGGTTAGCAACTGTGTGCTCTGCAAGTACTGCCCACAGGACACCACTATGAGCGCTGCAATTATTAACCGTGTGTTAGCAACTGCTTGCTCTGCAAGTACTGCCCACAGGACAGCAATATGAGCACTGCAATTATTAACTGTAATTTAGCAACTTGTGCTCTGCAAGAACTGCCCACAGCACAGCACTATGAGCACTGCAATTAGTAACTGTAGGTTAGCAACTGCGTGCTCTGCAAGAACTGCCCACAGGACAGCACTATGAGCACTGCAATTATTAACTGTAGGTTACAAACAGTGTGCTCTGCAAGTACTGCCCACAGGACAGCACTATGAGCACTGCAATTATTAACTGTAGGTTAGCAACTGCGTGCTCTGCAAGTACTGCCAACCAGTCTTCATGCTAATTTTTTCAAAGCACATGCCAGTTCGGGCAAGCTTTTAAGCAAAACCACTTGCCCGTAATCTGTTTAACTTGTCTGAAATATTTAATTTCAAATGGTACTCTACAGCAATATAAGAAAATGATGATTTTTTTATTTTTTGTTTTATTTCTATAAACATTTCATCTTGTTTTTGTTGTTCTCTCTCAAAATACATAAGGTTCGACCGTCATATTTTGTGCATCATGCAGCACAATGCGATTAAAACGATAAACAGGTATATATTTTGGGTCAAAAAGGTACGTGGCTCCACTAATAAGGAGCAGGATGGAAAGCTGGACCAATTTGTTGATATTTTATAATAAATTGGTAACTCGCTTAAGTGCTTCTAATGATGGTTTTCAAACAAAGTCTATTTATTGGATTTTAAAACAAAGTCTATTTATTGGATATTTGCAAAAATATTTTTTTTTAAAGATATTCAACATTTCTGCCCCAGAGGGGCAGCAGAGCGAAGAGAAAAAAGGAGCAGGTGCAGCAATCGCTATTTCGCTCTCGGACTTTCCCTTTTTAAACTGCATGCTACATTTGACGAAAGTAGTTCCAAATAGTTCATAACAAAAAGCAGTATTTCAAAGCAGTTTCACTTTTAAACAACATGCACTTTTAGAATTATTTTAATATTCACAATAGAGCTTCAATACTTATTTATATATTTGTTACTTATCGCAAACAATGCAAATATATGCATACTACACTTTCAGACAAACTAGCATGTACTCCAAAATTGCCCTTTCAACTAAAGAAGCCTGCATATTAAGCTTTTAACAAAGATGGATTTAATCGACTACGATCAATTGTCTGTATATTTCAATAAGCGTCTACACAATAATAAAGACCTCACAGCATCATGAAATCATATGTTTATGTGTAAATACTCAGTGCCGATAATACAGGGGGTTTTGTATATATTTTTCTTTGAAGAAACAACCTAAAAAGCTATTTTAAATTGATTTTCTTTGTCCACACAGTATATAAAGCGCATAAAAACACTTGCCCGATCGGGCAAGCATCTGGCATTTTCTGCAAGCCCGAAATCAAATCTACTTTTCCCGGGCATCGGGCAACCCAGTTACGACGAAAACTGCTGCCAACAGTACCGTAATTGTGTGTACTGTAATTACTGCCTGTAATACAAAAACTGTGTGCAAATGAAAACACTGCCTCTTGGATAGCAACTTTGAAGGCAGTGTCTCAGGCCAGCTTAGCCAACAAATCATGGCTAGTTAGGCAAGTGATGCAGGCCAGCACCACAAACCGAATATAGCTGGGAAGACAGGTGTTGCAGCTGAGCACTATTAACAGTAACGGCTTTCTGGTCAAGTGTGTGTGTGTAAGCAGCCAGCCCAACAAAACAGAACCGTACCATTGATGCATGCAGGGGGAACACTGTACCAAAGAAGGACGCATCTGCACAGACAACTGAGCAAAATATTAATGTATTCGCTGTCAATAGCAATGAAAGTCTGAGAGACAGACAGCAGATGAAACCAAATTCCTCAGATTTACAACAGAATTCCTCTGTGCATGTAGAACACATGTACCAAAGATAAATATTATATTTAACCTTTGACCCCCTTTGAGTGACTTAGGTCTCTACACGTAAGGCCTCGTTTTTGCCTGCAAAATACCCGCTCATAATAGTGATCATTTCCATTTCTATGTTATTGGAATACCCCTCCATGGCAGAAAAATTATGCTCCAGAAAAATCTGTGACCTTTGAACTTTGTGACCTAGACCTTTGACAATCTTGTGTGATTTAGGCAACACACCATCTACGGGGAATAATAAAAGTATTATAAGTATCCTTACAGGCAGGGCAAGTGTTGCAGCTGAGTACTATTAACAGAAACAATATGGATTTTTGGGCAAGTGTGGGCAGAGTCAGAGCAGTGTGAAATCATAGATTTTCACTTACAGTATTGTGCTGGCCTGCATCACCTCCTCTACTAGCCATGTTTAGTTGGCAGTGTCGGCCTGCATAAAAAAGGCAGTGGTATTCATTGCACAGCTTATCTCATGCATGACAGCAACTTCTTACACAGCAATTACTGTCCACAGGACAGCACTATGAGCACTGCAATCATTAACAGTAGGTTAGCAACTGTGTGCTCTGCAAGTACTGCCCACAGGACACCACTATGAGCGCTGCAATTATTAACCGTGTGTTAGCAACTGCTTGCTCTGCAAGTACTGCCCACAGGACAGCAATATGAGCACTGCAATTATTAACTGTAATTTAGCAACTTGTGCTCTGCAAGAACTGCCCACAGCACAGCACTATGAGCACTGCAATTAGTAACTGTAGGTTAGCAACTGCGTGCTCTGCAAGAACTGCCCACAGGACAGCACTATGAGCACTGCAATTATTAACTGTAGGTTACAAACAGTGTGTTCTGCAAGTACTGCCCACAGGACAGCACTATGAGCACTGCAATTATTAACTGTAGGTTAGCAACTGCGTGCTCTGCAAGTACTGCCAACCAGTCTTCATGCTAATTTTTTCAAAGCACATGCCAGTTCGGGCAAGCTTTTAAGCAAAACCACTTGCCCGTAATCTGTTTAACTTGTCTGAAATATTTAATTTCAAATGGTACTCTACAGCAATATAAGAAAATGATGATTTTTTTATTTTTTGTTTTATTTCTATAAACATTTCATCTTGTTTTTGTTGTTCTCTCTCAAAATACATAAGGTTCGACCGTCATATTTTGTGCATCATGCAGCACAATGCGATTAAAACGATAAACAGGTATATATTTTGGGTCAAAAAGGTACGTGGCTCCACTAATAAGGAGCAGGATGGAAAGCTGGACCAATTTGTTGATATTTTATAATAAATTGGTAACTCGCTTAAGTGCTTCTAATGATGGTTTTCAAACAAAGTCTATTTATTGGATTTTAAAACAAAGTCTATTTATTGGATATTTGCAAAAATATTTTTTTTTAAAGATATTCAACATTTCTGCCCCAGAGGGGCAGCAGAGCGAAGAGAAAAAAGGAGCAGGTGCAGCAATCGCTATTTCGCTCTCGGACTTTCCCTTTTTAAACTGCATGCTACATTTGACGAAAGTAGTTCCAAATAGTTCATAACAAAAAGCAGTATTTCAAAGCAGTTTCACTTTTAAACAACATGCACTTTTAGAATTATTTTAATATTCACAATAGAGCTTCAATACTTATTTATATATTTGTTACTTATCGCAAACAATGCAAATATATGCATACTACACTTTCAGACAAACTAGCATGTACTCCAAAATTGCCCTTTCAACTAAAGAAGCCTGCATATTAAGCTTTTAACAAAGATGGATTTAATCGACTACGATCAATTGTCTGTATATTTCAATAAGCGTCTACACAATAATAAAGACCTCACAGCATCATGAAATCATATGTTTATGTGTAAATACTCAGTGCCGATAATACAGGGGGTTTTGTATATATTTTTCTTTGAAGAAACAACCTAAAAAGCTATTTTAAATTGATTTTCTTTGTCCACACAGTATATAAAGCGCATAAAAACACTTGCCCGATCGGGCAAGCATCTGGCATTTTCTGCAAGCCCGAAATCAAATCTACTTTTCCCGGGCATCGGGCAACCCAGTTACGACGAAAACTGCTGCCAACAGTACCGTAATTGTGTGTACTGTAATTACTGCCTGTAATACAAAAACTGTGTGCAAATGAAAACACTGCCTCTTGGATAGCAACTTTGAAGGCAGTGTCTCAGGCCAGCTTAGCCAACAAATCATGGCTAGTTAGGCAAGTGATGCAGGCCAGCACCACAAACCGAATATAGCTGGGAAGACAGGTGTTGCAGCTGAGCACTATTAACAGTAACGGCTTTCTGGTCAAGTGTGTGTGTGTAAGCAGCCAGCCCAACAAAACAGAACCGTACCATTGATGCATGCAGGGGGAACACTGTACCAAAGAAGGACGCATCTGCACAGACAACAGAGCAAAATATTAACGTATTCGCTGTCAATAGCAATGAAAGTCTGAGAGACAGACAGCAGATGAAACCAGTTTCCTCAGATTTACAACAGAATTCCTCTTTGCATGTAGAACACATGTACCAAAGATAAACATTAAATCTTATATTTGACCGTTGACATCCAAAGAGTGACTTAGGCCTCTAAACTTAAGGCCTGGTCTTCGCCTGCAACATACCCGCTCATAATATTGATAATTTCTATTTCTATGTTGTTGCAATATCCCTCCATGGCAGAAAAATTATGCTCCAGACATATCTTTGTACTTGAAGTGTGACTTTGACCTTTGACAATCATGTGGGATTTAGTCAACAAGTGCGGGAAGTAATAAAGGTATTATAAATATCATTACATGCAGGGCAAGTGTTGCAGCTGAGCACTATAAACAGAAATAATATGGATTTTTGGGCAAGTGTAGGCAGAGTCAGTGCAGTGTGACATCATAGATTTGCACTGACAGTATTGTGTTGGCATTCTTCATTACCTCTGCTAGCCATGTTTATTTAGCAGTGCTGGATTGTGACATACGACTTCCAAGTTGCTGCATAAAAAAGACTGGTTTTCATTGCACACAATTTGTCTTGCAAGACAACAACTGAATACACAGCAACTACTGCCCACAGGACAGCACTATGAGTACTGCAATTATTAACCGTAGATTAGCACTGCGTGCTCTGCAAGTACTGCCCACAGGACAGCACTATATGAACTGCAATTATTAACTGTAAGTTAGCAACAGCGTGCTTTGCAAGTAATGCCCACAGGACAGCACTATGAGCACTGCAATTATTAACTGTAGGTTAGCAACTGTAAGCTCTGAAAGTACTGCCCACAGGACAGCACTATGAGCACTGCAATTATTAACAGTAGGTAAGCAACTGTGTGCTCTGCAAGTACAGCCCACAGGACAGCACTATGAGCACTGCAATTATTAACCATAGGTTAGCAACTGTGTGCTCTGCAAGTACTGCCCACAGGACAGCACTATGAGCACTGCAATTATTAACCATAGGTTAGCAACTGTGTGCTCTGCAAGTACAGCCCACAGGACAGCACTATGAGCACTGCAATTATTAACCGTAGGTTAGCAACTGTGTGCTCTGCAAGTACAGCCCACAGGACAGCACTATGAGCACTGCAATTATTAACCGTAGGTTAGCAACTGTGTGCTCTGCAAGTACAGCCCACAGGACAGCACTATGAGCACTGCAATTATTAACCATAGGTTAGCAACTGTGTGCTCTGCAAGTACAGCCCACAGGACAGCACTATGAGCACTGCAATTATTAACCATAGGTTAGCAACTGTGTGCTCTGCAAGAACTGCCCACAGGACAGCACTATGAGCACTGCAATTATTAACCATAAGTTAGCAACTGTGTGCTCTGCAAGTACAGCCCACAGGACAGCACTATGAGCACTGCAATTATTAACCATAGGTTAGCAACTGTGTGCTCTGCAAGTACAGCCCACAGGACAGCACTATGAGCACTGCAATTATTAACCATAAGTTAGCAACTGTGTGCTCTGCAAGAACTGCCCACAGGACAGCAATATGAGCACTGCAATCATTAACTGTAGGTTAGCAACAATTTGCTCTGCAAGTACTGCCCACATGACAGCACTATGAGCACTGCAATCATTAACAGTAGGTAAGCAACTGTGTGCTCTGCAAGTACTGCCCACAGGACAGCACTATGAGCACTGCAATTATTAACTGTAGGTTAGCAACTGTGTGCTCTGCAAGTACTGCCCACAGGACAGCACTATGAGCACCGCAATTATTAACTGTAGGTTAGCAACTGTGTGCTCTGCAAGTACTGCCCACAGGACAGCACTATGAGCACTGCAATTATTAACTGTAGGTAAGCATCTGCGTGCTCTGCAAGTACAGCCCACAGGACAGCACTATGAGCACTGCAATTATTAACTGTAGGTTAGCAACTGTGTGCTCTGCAAGTACTGCCCACAGGACAGCACTATGAGCACCGCAATTATTAACTGTAGGTTAGCAACTGTGTGCTCTGCAAGAACTGCCCACAGGACAGCAATATGAGCATTGCAATTATTAACTGTAGGTTAGCAACAATTTGCTCTGCAAGTACTGCCCACAGCACAGCACTATGAGCACTGCAATTATTAACAGTAGGTTAGCAACTGTGTGCTCTGCAAGTACTGCCCACAGGACAGCAATATGAGCACTGCAATTATTAACTGTAGGTTAGCAACAATTTGCTCTGCAAGTACTGCCCACAGGACAGCACTATGAGCACTGCAATCATTAAGAGTAGGTTAGCAACTGTGTGCTCTGCAAGTACAGCCCAGAGGACAGCAATATGAGCACTGCAATCATTAACAGTAGGTTAGGTTAGCATCTGCGTGCTCTGCAAGTACTGCCCACAGGACAGCACTATGAGCACTGCAATCATTAACAGTAGGTTAGCAACTGTGTGCTCTGCAAGTACTGCCCACAGGACAGCACTATGAGCACTGCAATCATTAACAGTAGGTTAGCAACTGTGTGCTCTGCAAGTACTGCCCACAGCACAGCACTATGAGCACTGCAATTATTAACCGTAGGTTAGCAACTGTGTGCTCTGCAAGTACTGCCCACAGTACAATAATTGTGTGTACAGCAGTTACTGGCTGTAATGCAAAAACTGTGTGCAATGAAAAAAAACTACCTCTTGGATAGCAACTTTCAGGGCAGTGTCACAGGCCAAAGCCAACAATTTAAGGCTAGTTATGCAAGTTATGCAGGTCAGCACCACAAACCGAATATATAGCTGGGAAGACAGGTGTTGCAGGGCAAGCATTGCAGTTCTGGCCCATTCACAGAAAATAATATGGCTTTCCGGGCAATTTCGAACAGTGTCAGAGCTGTATGACATCAATGATTGGCTCTTCCACTAATGTGCTGGCCTGCATCAATTCCCATGTAAGCCATGTGCAGTTGGCAGTGCTGGCCTGTGACATTTGTCCTCCAAGTTGCTGCATAAAAAAGGCAGTGGCTTTCATTGCACACAGTTGATATCTTACAGGACACCAACTGTTTACACAGCAACTACTGCCCACAGGACAGCACTATGAGCACTGCAATTATAATCTGCAGGATAGCAACTGCATGCTCTGCAAGTACCGCCCACATGACCGCTTGTGTGTACTGCAGTTACTGGCTGTAATACAAAAACAGTGTGCAAAGAAATAAAACTGCCTGTTGGAAAGCAGCTAGGAAGGTAAATACCTAGACAAGCACTACCAACTTAACATGGCTAACGAGAAGTGTTGTAGGCCACTTTGTGCTCAGGTGAGCTAAAAAACACTGAATGTTTGCAATTGTTGGAAATGCAATTTCATCCATTTTCAACCAAAAAAGCAAATCTTAGTCTTTTATTGGCTGTGACATGTAAATGCAAAACTATGTGATAGTATCTGGTTTGTTACCAAGGTCAATAAAGTCACTCATTTTGCATGAACAGTGCATGCATGCTCACTGGCTTGTTGTCAAGACTGGATGAAATAGGAAATCTCAGTCCTGCATAAAGTAATTTTTTGCATTTTCTTGAACAAATACAAGGCTATAACTCTGGTGTTTGTGGTTCAATCCCACATAGTCCATTTTGTGCATTGTTTTTTAAACAAGGGGTAATTACTCTGGTGTTTGTGGCGCAATCAAGCCCAGTTTTTGGCTTCAGCTGAAATCTTATGGCCATACATTAACTTTAAAAGTTTGGTCAAGATTGGATGAAAATGAAGTCTCTTTTTTAGAAAAAAGGCATTTTTGCATTGTTTTTTAATGGATAAGGGACAATAACACAATAGTGTTCCAGGTGCAATCTGGCCCAATACCATTGAATTCCAACTTAGCATTTATGGTCATACACAAACCGTGCAAGTTTGGTCAACATTGAATACAAAATTGCGTGTTAATCATTAGTAACATATGGATGTATTTTCCAAACACAAGGGGCAATAACTCAAGTGTTTCTAGGCCCGATGTTGCTTATATTCGACTTCACCACCATTCTTTTGGTCATAGACAAACTGTGCAAGATATGTGAAGATTGAATGAAAAATAAAGTCTCTTATCGTGAAAAATATCTTTTTTATTGTATATTTTTTCACAAACAAGATTCAATAACTCTGGTGTTTGTAACACGATCTGGCCCATTCTTGGCTTCTGCTGACATCTGATGGTCATACACAAACTGTGAAAGTTTGGTCAAGATTGGATGGAAAAAATTCTTTTTGTACACAAAGTTTGAAGTCATACAACGAAAATTTACACTGCTTTTGTAAGTTTTTGGCATTAAATAATGATGTTTTATTTGTCAATTTTCATTACTAAATCACATTTTTGTTTTGGTTCTATATCATTAGAGAGTACCAAGAAAAAAAACAACATATTTAGCTATTTGATCAATTCTGGTAAACTAGAAGTTGTTTCACTCAGATGAACAAAAAAAAGCATATACTGGGACATCTCTTTCTTGCTCAAACTGCATAATAACATTAATAATAATAATATAGTAATAATGACAATTTTACATTTTACTGTCAAGCCTTTAATCGCCCAAGCCAACACTGAATCCGGAATAAACAATTTTTTTTTAATTAACTAACTGCTCCTGTTAATCAATTATTAATTAAAAAGTTATTTATGTAAAATACAATAGATTCAGCAATTATATAATTATTTCAATCATTAAAAATTAAGATCTGAATATGAAAATGTCTGAAAAAGTAACATAATCATGATGTCAAACATACTTTTGTTCACGATATTGGGATCGTTAATTATTTAAATTACATGTTTTTGCATTATAACTTAAGAATTTGAACCTATCCATGTATACACAATTCAGTTAACAATCCAGTGACGACTTTAATGAAAACACAAACAACATTTTGTTAGTTTATTTGACATTTTATCAGCTGAACACTATTTTCCTTTCTTGACAATTACAGCCAATACATTGTCAGCCTCATTCTCGATTCACCTTATCAAGGGAGACAACTCCTACAGTACTCAATAATGCGAAATGTGAAAGGGATCTATTTGGGTGACAAGTCCCAGGGCGAAACATGTTTCAGGGCGAAATGTCCCGACACCAAACAAAAAAATAACTTTGATTCCATAAATCACGTCTAAGTATGTGGTCACCACACCAGAGTGACTGAATCACTTACTCAGTTACTCAACTTACTTAGTTACTGTGTCAGTCCACTCAGTGTGTTTATTCGAAAAACAACAACACATAAACATAACACTAATATTTGATGTTTACCCATAACTTGAACTCTACAAATAGCACAAGTGTCACATTCTACGTCCCAGCTCCACATAGCAACGAGATTCCACTTTTTTAGAGTGAACATTTTGTCCGTTTTTTGATTTGCTTCTCTGTCAACTTCCATTTCGTCCGCCATCCTTTTTTCTTTTTTCTTGACAATGCGATTATTACAAATTATTTTTTTATCGAACGCCGTTTTCCGAATAAATTAGTGACGTTCTGTCTGCGAGTGTGGCAGATTTCCTGAAACTGCAAAATGGCAGGCGGACGATTTGGAGCTGCAATGTCATCAGGACCTGCAGTGGCATTGACAAAGTCAATCCTCACAGTTTTCAACTTCATATTCTGGGTAACAGTTTTATTTATTGTTTTGGACAAACAAGTATCCGAATATTGTACAAACTAGACATTGACATTTGTTGGCATTTGGAAATGTTGGTTACCATTGTCGTGGCAAACAACCATTTTAGTTTCAGGCAATGGTTTTGCATGTTAAATTTTTTAATTGATGCAAATACGAATTTTAAAAGAAACAACAATTTAAGTTACAACACTGCAGCATTACTGCAACAGAAATATATAAACAAAGTATGCAGTTTTTTCACATTACTGTGATTACATGATAAATATGTTTTCATGACAGTAGTAGTATCTTAGTATTTACAGGCACAACAGTTATGCGAGTCATCAATATATTGTAGGGAAAGATCTAGAGCAAAATAGCAGGGCGCTGCACCCTACTCCCCCTCTGGGCTGGTCCCTAATATTGATATTACATTTTAATTGAAATTATGTTTTGGTACTTTAATTTTCATCAACACAATGGATTCTCAGTATCCTCTTGTGTTATTTCTCACATTGATTTACAAATGTAAGAGCATGTGACTACAGATTATTTTCTCATTGTGTGGAGTGGGAATGGGTCTGTTTACGGGAACAAACAAAAACAAGGAAAACAATAACTGTACTAAACTAACTTGATGTTGTTTGTTCCACAGCTGTCAGGTATCGCTGTTCTAGCACTGGGAATATGGTCCAAAGTTCAGCTGTACATCTACATGGAACTCTCCACAGTGTACTACAAGGAGGCTCCCTATATCCTAATAGGCATCGGAGCTGTCATCGTTCTGGTCGGCTCTTTTGGATGCTGCTGCACCTTTAAGGGAAATACAATTTTGCTTTACATGGTAAGTGCACATCATGCAAATCTATGTTGTAGTAGCCAACATTTTGACTTAGCAAAAGTACCAGTTTCAGTTATTTTGAAACATTTTCCTTAGAAAGTATGCATATATTCTTCAGTTTTTTAATACTTTCTCAAAGTGTAGTAACCATTGACTACCGATACTTTGGCTACATGTATTACTAACATAGAGCTGGAGGTGGTTTGGTATGTTTATAATTTTTGTGTAAATTAACCATTAAATTGCTGTTCTCATTCTGTCATGATTTATTATAATGTCATACATTCGTAGAATAGTGAGGCTGTGAGCATTTTAATGTCATTAAGCTTTGACTAAGATCAGAATTTAACGGCCTAACAACCAAGGGCTAACAGATATGTGTGTAACCTAGTTTCATTTTATAGTATCCTCCTGTTTGTCTACATGTTCATGTATTGTGTAATCTGTTTCAGTACTCGGGATTCCTGGTGCTGGTGTTTGTGGTAGAGCTGAGCTCGGGCATAGCTGGCTTTGTCTACAAGAACAAGGTATGCCTGTAGGACACACCCTTAATGCCCTTCTGAAGGGTACATTGAAAAAAAAAAGTACCTGGTAATTCAGATCATGAAAAAAATGAATAAGTAATTAATTTATTGCTGAATTTTAAATGTAGATAGGAATTAATTTCTTAACATATTGGAAATAATAAAAAATTTGATAAATATTCTTTACAGATAAACATATTTAGCCAATTAGCTAGTGAAAACATATTTATTATATATTTATTATATATTATGTGTGTATTAAAGTATTTACTCCAAAAACATTAATACAATTGCAAACATCAGTTAAAATGATTCTATCATATTTATGTTACTGGATGTGATGTTGATGTGTTGCACAGCTGACTGGGGGTTTCAAGGAAGGTCTGCAGAAAGCAATGACAGAGTATGACGATTATGCCCAGAAGGCACAAGCTCTGGATGGACTGCAACACAATGTGAGTTGGGATTTGTTGCTTGCAATTTTCAATATTGGGAAAAGATCCCAGGGTGCTGCATCCTGTTCCATTTCAGTTTCAAAATACATACTACTACATGCCACATGTCATATCTAGCAGGGGTGTGGAAATCCTATGCTTAACTAGTCCGACACGAGATATTTTACTGTCGGACAAGTAGATTTTTCCTGTCTATTTCTCCACTGACGTACAATTTTAGGGTGTGAAAGTGATGCAAAAGTTGGAAGTAAATTATCATATTAATACTTAATACGTAAACATGTCAATACCAAATTGTGTTTTATTTATTATTTAATGAAAATATATATCAGGAAGGCCTGGAATAAAACCTAGATTTTTTGGACAAATGACTTACTAGTGGACATGTAGAATTTTGCTATGAACTTGCTCATGGACAAGGAAACTATTATGATATTTCCACACCCCTATCTAGCTTGCATTGAACACTCATATTTTCAGTTTATGACTATCAGTTAAACATTAGCCATTCGTTAGGCAATTTGTTCAGCATTTTTGTGAGTGTAAAGTATATGAAATGTCACTCATTAGATTTTAAAATGTCGGGCCAGGCTAGCTCAGTTGATGGAACGCTAGAGTGTCAATCCGGGGATCGTGAGTTCGAACCCCGGCCCGGCCACATAATTTGTGTGGGGATTGGTCATGAAATTATTTCATTTGCCATTCTCCCCCTACCTTTGATTCAGTTGTCAGTTACTGGCATAGGTATATGCACTTAGTACTGGTAAACCGCTTAGATCGGCTAAGCTTGTCCAGGAAAAGTGTGAGTAGGTTAACTGACCGCCGTGATATGACTGAAATACTGTTAAAAACTGCGAAAAATCCAAACAAAGATTTTAAAATATATGATTAAATGGTGTTTCAAAATTGGGTATTTGCGTAAATACATTATTTATCTGTTTGGTCTGATAAATGTTTGCACACATTCCATGACATCCTTAAAAATTTGTTTGTGGTAATGCGACCAACTCACGAAATTGGGCCCGACTTGCAAGTTTTTATAGGCGTCTGTGAAGAAAAAAAAATTATATTAAAAAATGTTACGGTAGTTATATATTCATCATATTTCATTCGTAATTCATTCATAACGATTTTATATTAACTAAACACTGCAATCTAATAACCTTGCAATAATATTTCCAATTTGAACAAAGAATATGCCACTGGCATACACTAAGCAATGTGTTTTGATCTTGTATTTTGTGTTTAGACAATTTGGTCCATGTCTAAGGGTCGTCTACATTTGTTCCCACCTCCAAAAAAAATTAAATACTAAAAATTGACCTACCAACCCACATTGAAAATTCTGGGTTGCCTTACCGCAAACAAACATTTTTTAAGGACGGTCGTAGAATCAATAATTAAAATGATAAAAAAGATTCTGGATTTACCAAATTATTTTTAAAAAATCAAAGTTTTATCTGCACTCCCCCTGCCCCTTTTCAATAGCAGCCTGTATCGTTTCTAATCCTAGAACTGCCCCGACAATATATAATGAACATAGATTCACTGTCGTAACTGAATAGATCACCTTCTGTTGGAGAATTCACTTCTATATGTTTAATCTTTATTGCCTTGTGAAGTTTATGTCAAATAATATCAGTGTTAATACAAGTTTTTGTTTTAATTTATGAATGAATACCATATGCAAAGAGCATTTCATTTGCACATTATCATTTGTTCCTATGATTAATAATCTTTCTGTAAATTGTCTGTCAATTCAGTGTATTATTTCAGATCAGCTATGCAGGGAATGTTAGCTCTCTGCTAGGAATTTGTTTTCAGTTGAACCAGATAATCAATAAGTGCATGGCTTGTTTTCTGGAATCAACTAGTTCACTAAACTATATTTAGAGTCACTTATACATCATGAATAACTTTATGCACTGAGACTGTTGGGGCAATTCTTATGAATTCTCAACTGTCAATTGATGAGATGGTTTTCAATAACCTTAGCATAAAATTGTTGGAAGTGGTCATATACCGGTAAACCTTTTAATAATGTAACAGCATCCGTAAGAAAGTTATGCAGGAAAATATAATCCATTGATCCAATATTTGACAATATTTCATTCAACAGCAATAATGTTAATCTGTTGTCATTTATTCACTCTATATGACTTTTTGTTTGCCATGTATCCAGCATTACAGCTGTTTTTGTAATGTGTCCAAACTGGTCCACTTTGCTCTCTACTTTATTACTATAACCTTACATATAGCTGGGACGCATTAACCTGACTTGCATGAAGTCTAGTAGCATAATTACATGCTTGAATTATTTCTTTTATATATATATATATATATATATATTATATATATGTGTGTATATAATGTTAAGTTAATCCGGATTAAGAATTTAATATAAAACAAAACTGAAAACACGTCGCATGGGTTAAAAAAATTGCATTTATTTGAAATATGCCGACCGGTTTCACCAAGCTCATCAGGGCATATCACACATAAATAATAACGTCAAAATTGTCAAAGTAACGTCGTCAATTAACAACGTCATTTCTGTTATGAAATTTAACAACTGCTTAAATAAATCAATTGTTCTTTAGCTAACCTAGCTGAAACAGCGTCCAAATATAGCTTATAAAAAGGATTTTTTAAATAATTTTGGTTCTAATTTTTAACCCATGCGATGTGTTTTCAGTTTTGTTTTATATTGAATTCTTAATCCGGATTAACTTAACATTATATACACACATATATATAATATATATATAAAAGAAATAATTCAAGCATGTAATTATAGATTTGTCATATGTTCATGCATAAAGTTCAGGTTAATGTGTCCAAACTACCTGTGTATGTCATTTGTACAGTAGTTTGACTGGTCCAGTTCTCATGTTTTTGAAAGATTTGTTGTTTCTTTTATAAATTTGTATTTGTTGTCTTTGCAGCTGCACTGCTGCGGAAGTGAGTCATACCAAGACTGGTTCAAGACGCCATGGGAGGACAAGCAAAAGGCGCTCAACCGGACGAGCGCGGTGCCCAAATCCTGCTGCCGGGTGGAGGAGGCCCAGTGCAAGTACTTCAACCTGACCGAGGCAAAAACCAACCAGACACTGGACATCTATACCACAGTATGTGTAGATATTATCAGTTTAACTTTGTGTTATGTTGTGCCAGTTGCTCCAGATGTTAACCAAATTTTTCGAAGAAATATTTCGGTTATAAGATTTGGGTATGTCGTTGGGTGGGTGGGCGGGGTGGCGGCGTCAACTTTTTGTTTCCGCTTTCTAACTCGAGAACGGATTGAGCTATTGTAATGACACTTCATACATAGATACCTTATATCGAGACCTCGCTTGGGATTGCATATAGGGTGGGTGGGGTAAAGGTCACTGTTACTAAAAATAGAAAAACAGTTTCTGTTCAATAACTTTAGAACACATCGAGATATTTTAATGAAACTTCAAACATAGATACGGTATATCGAGACATCACGTGGGATTGCATATGGGGTGGGTGGGGTCAAGGTCGCCCTTACTAAAAATTGAAAAACAGTTTCTGCTCAATAACTTGAGAATGCATTAAGATATTTTAATGAAACTTTATTCATAGATACATTATATTGACACCTCGCTGGGATTGCATAAGGGGTGTGTGGGGTCACGGTCAAGGTCACCGTTACTAAAAATAGAAAAACGGTTTTCGCTCAATAACTTGAGAATGCATAGAGATATTTTAATGAAACGTCGTGCTTATATATCTTATATTGAGACCTTGCTTGCGATTGCATATGGGTTGGGTGGGGTCCAGGTCACCGTTACTAAAAATAGGAAAACGGTTTCCGCTCAATAACTTGAGAATGCATTGAGATATTTTAATGAAACTTCATACCTAGATACCTTATATCTAGCTAGACCTTGATTCGGATTGCATATGGGGTGGGCGGGGTCAGGGTCAAGGTCACCGTTACTAAAAAAGAAAAATAGTTTGCTCAATAAATTGAGAACAAATTGAGATATTTTAATGAAACTTTATATGTAGATACCTTATATCTAGACCTCGTTTGCGATTGCATATGGGGTGGATGGGTCAAGGTCACCATTACTAAAAATAGACAAACAGTTTCCGCTCAATACCTAGAGAACGAATTGAGATATTTTAATGAACATTTATATGTAGATACCTTATATCTAGATCTCGCTTGCACTTGCATATGGAGTGGGTGGGGTCAAGGTCACCATTACTAAAAATAATAAAACGGTTTCCACTCAGTAAAATGAGAACGAATTTAGATTTTTAATGAAACTTCATATGTAGATATTGAGACCTTGCTTTGGATTGCAAGATCAAGGTCACTATTTCCTAGCCATAGGTGTATGACCTTCACCTTGCACCCAGAACTTTATTTCATTTTTGTGCCGACTTTTATGCATTTCGTTCGAAAATTTCGTGGAATTTCCATGTTTCTTGTGTTTATTGCATGTAATAATGGTTATCTTTAAAGTAGATGACATCATAAATATACTGGAAATAGCTATACAGTGACTGTGTTTGCCACAGTGGATGTTTTACCCTAAAAGATGTTTCACCTAGGAGACTTTTTGCCCCGATAAATAAATCCCCTATCTAATCTTTGACCCAACTGCCGGTGTCGCCAGATTTCACTGTACTAGAATTTCTTTTTGCCTCAGATTCAAATTCAGTTTAAATAATCATCAACTGCTCTATGATGCAAATAGATTCAAAATGAATACGTCATATCATAAGTAGTACATGCATAATGGATTCATTAAGCATTTGATCTGGAAAAAAATGAACGCATGATATGATAAGAAGTAAATATAAAATAATGGATTCATAAAGCATGTGTTTTGTAAGCATCATTTCACACTGCATATTGCAGGGCTGCTACACAGAGGTGACCAGCTTCATGCAGAAGAACATGGCCCTGATAGGGGGCGTGGCACTGGGAATCTCATTCTTCCAGGTACACTAGCACTAACTGGGTTATCTTCCATAGACCATACTGGCTAATGTAGAATATGTAATTGACAATTCGTTAAGCCATTGACACAGACAGGACGTCATTGTTTCATATATCTTTAAAATTCGCCATTATTTTGTATTCGGTGAACAGCATTAATCAGAGGTATAGCTGAGCAGGCTTGGCTATAAATGCAATGGCAGTTATGGCAGTATTTCAGTAGCCACAAAGCCTGGCCCAAGTTTTGTGAGTCTATGATACTAACATTTTTTATAAAAAAAGTTATTAACTTACTTTTTATCAACTTGAATCTCTGCTATTTACAATGAAACATATAATTATCATACATACTTGTATGTGGTATGCGGACAACATTTATTTTGTCGATGATTTGCAAATCTTTATTTAGTATTTGTGGATATTTTTATGAAGACTGATAATTAATACTACAGCAATTTGTAATTTCATTTGTACCATTAAATACACGATAGATGGACTACATGGACTGCGTAGATGTTGTAACATGTTTATGATCTATGTACTTCAGTTGATCGGGGCCCTCCTAGCCTACATGGACTGCGTAGATGTTGTAACATGTTTATGATCTATGTACTTCAGTTGATCGGGGCCCTCCTAGCCTACATGCACTGCGTAGATGTTGTAACATGTTTATGATCTATGTACTTCAGTTGATCGGGGCCCTCCTAGCCTACATGCACTGCGTAGATGTTGTAACATGTTTATGATCGATGTACTTCAGTTGCTCGGGGCCCTCCTAGCCTACATGGACTGCGTAGATGTTGTAACATGTTTATGATCGATGTACTTCAGTTGATCGGGGCCCTCCTAGCCTACATGGACTGCGTAGATGTTGTAACATGTTTATGATCTTTGTACTTCAGTTGATCGGGGCCCTCCTAGCCTACATGGACTGCGTAGATGTTGCAACATGTTTATGATCGATGTACTTCAGTTGATCGGGGCCCTCCTAGTCTACATGGACTGCGTAGATGTTGTAACATGTTTATGATCTATGTACTTCAGTTGATCAGGGCCCTCCAAGCCTACATGGACTGCGTAGATGTTGTAACATGTTTATGATCTATGTACTTCAGTTGATCGGGGCCCTCCTAGCCTACATGGACTGCGTAGATGTTGTAACATGTTTATGATCTATGTACTTCAGTTGATCGGGGCCCTCCTAGCCTACATGGACTGCGTAGATGTTGTAACATGTTTATGATCTATGTACTTCAGTTGATCGGGGCCCTCCTAGCCTACATGGACTGCGTAGATGTTGTAACATGTTTATGATCGATGTACTTCCGTTGATCGGGGCCCTCCTAGCCTACATGGACTGCGTAGATGTTGTAACATGTTTATGATCTATGTACTTCAGTTGATCGGGGCCCTCCTAGCCTACATGGACTGCGTAGATGTTGTAACATGTTTATGATCGATGTACTTCAGTTGATCGGGGCCCTCCTAGCCTACATGGACTGCGTAGATGTTGTAACATGTTTATGATCGATGTACTTCAGTTGATCGGGGCCCTCCTAGCCTACATGGACTGCGTAGATGTTGTAACATGTTTATGATCTATGTACTTCAGTTGATCGGGGCCCTCCTAGCCTACATGGACTGCGTAGATGTTGTAACATGTTTATGATCTATATACTTCAGTTGATCAGGGCCCTCCTAGCCTACATGGACTGCGTAGATGTTGTAACATGTTTATGATCTATGTACTTCAGTTGATCGGGGCCCTCCTAGCCTACATGGACTGCGTAGATGTTGTAACATGTTTATGATCTATGTACTTCAGTTGATCGGGGCCCTCCTAGCCTACATGGACTGCGTAGATGTTGTAACATGTTTATGATCTATGTACTTCAGTTGATCGGGGCCCTCCTAGCCTGTTGTCTGGCCAAGAACATCAACAAGGCAAAATATGAACAAGTCCAATAAAGGGGGACAATGCATGGACATGAACAAGGGAGACAATGCTGGAAAACATGAGTAAAAGGAACAAAAGTTGAATAATCAAAATGTTCTTGAACCTTTCTTAATTCATACACCAAAATTTACTTGACATTTTAAACATTTTTGTGTTTCTAAGTTTATGTGTTAATTGTAGTTAATAAATGTATTTCATACATTTGATTCAAATTCCTAAGTATCTTTAATACCAAATAGTAAAGTAAATTGTCAGTATTTGTTGAAGCAATCTCAATGCAGTTACCAGTTAATAATGTCATGATATAAAAGTAAACACGTAATGTCAAACATTTAGTCCTAACAATCAGTTTTATTTCGTTAATTCCATTGATAGTTAAAGCCAATTTATCTTTACAAGGAGATAAATGTAATTAAGGGTATGCTTTTATTATTCATGTATATTGTTACCTATGCTGTTACTGTTTGTACTGAATTAATTACTAAGTTTAGGCATTTATATTGTTACTTGTATTTTTTATTAATATTAATATTGATATTATTTTATTATGTTATTGTGTGTTCACATATGTACTTTTTTTGTTCAAATACATGTATCACTAATTTTAGTCCCTCCAAACATAAGATCTGAAAATATAAATCCACATTTTATAATTATATAAATAGTAGTTTTGCTTTCTATTTATGTTTTTGCAAGCAGTGCTTATTTTGAGCCATTATCATTTGAAGAAGTATCACTATTACAGTGCATTGTATACTGGATTAAAATCAAAACTTTGATTACTTCGAGTAATTTACAGTGAGTGTGCTTTAAAAACTTAATTATGAAACTTCCGTTTACGTTGCCTGCATTTTATTTGTTTGTCAATTTAAGCATCGTTTATTTCTCTTTTTACCTTTGATAAGTTATTGTATATGGACAGGTGGCGGTTATGCATAATTTTTGTTTCATATTACTCTCTGTATAGTAGAATAGAAACAGTTTTACAGTCCAGCACATACTTTTTATTGTCCAAAGTTGTCATGATCATTGCATCTAAAAACTTACATAGTTACCATTGAAACTTCTTTTAATAAGTTCCCTGTTTTGACTTTTCGTTTTGAAATTGATCTTCCCTTTTGCACTTTTTTGTCTTAAAAAGGTGTATTGGATTTAGATTCTGATGATTTATATTTGTATGCATTATATTATGGTTGTAAAATTTGACAACACAAATATCCAATTTCAAGGTAGCACTTATTTAGACACAGATGTTAGAAAACGGTTACTTTTTTTATTTCTTCTATGGTATCTTATGCTTTCAAGCTACTTTGTGAAACACTGCTAGATTTGTATTATCAAATAGTATTTCAAACATTTATTTCTTAACTATTTAAAGTAAACTGATTAAATATAATAAACAAAATTACCCATAATTAAAATGGAAAGCCTCTACCAGGTTTGTGTTGTCTTCCAGTTCTTCTTATCCAGTTTTTGTTTGTATCAACCTAATAGATTTGTTTGTTTTATTAGAAAAAAGGTTGAAAACCTGATTTCAGTATTTTCATAAATCTGTACTTTCACCCATAGCTTTCAGTTATATTTCTATATTTTCAGCCATGTTTCTATGAATTTTGTTGAAGCTCTGTTATGAATACTTGGTATTTTGTGTGCGTCAGGCTCTTGTCTGCTCAATTTGTCTATAAAGAAGAGATGTTTTGCAATGAGCGGCAGTTTGCCATCAGAATGTCGATTGTTTATACATGTGTATATCAAAATAGCAACTTATCAAAATCTGATACTTCTGTGATGCTTTATCTCTCCTTTTGCTTTTGTCTTTTATTAAGGAATCAAATAATTTACATATCAGTTGACCAGCGATTAAACATGTAAGAAATTAATTAAAACTTGTCATGAATTCTTTTTAAACTAAACATGTCAGATGAGATGAAAAGTAAATATTCTTTTTTGCTAATTTTTTATTTTCAGAGTATTGTCCCAAACTCTACCATTCTTTTTGCGTATTAAAGTGCATGAACATGTGGTTACTGCAATAATTGCTGTTGTTGTTATTTTAAAGCGCAATTTGCGCCCAGTTCATGTGTCATGTTTTAGTGTAGCAAGTGTTGGTTTTAGCTTCAAGAACAAGGTCTTGCGATTGTTTGTTCAGGAAAACATATGAGGTGTGTCGTGGAAAAACCAGGTTTAATGCAAGTGCGTATAAAGTGTCATGCGGACTGCACCGGCTAATCCGGGACGACACTTTGCGTACATGCATTAAGTCTGGTTTTCCCTATAAATAATATCAGTACCAATGCTTACCTATAGGATCTGACACGAGTTGTCATTTCATACAATATTTTATTAAACGAGTTCAGGAATGTTGTTAGTAAGCGAGCCTTTGGCGAGCTTACTTACGAATTTCCTGGACGAGTTTAATAAAATATGGTATGAAATGAAGAGTGTCAGATCTTTTTTATTACATGCTTTTAAACGAAAAAAAAACTTCTAATTTTACCAAAACATGTTGATAAATCCTAAAAGTTGTGTATTGGCATGACGTCATTTCATGTTGACGACGTCATTTCACAAAAAATAACGTCATGCGATTGGTCAGTTAAAGAATATATAGCCAATGAAAACGCTCAAAATGTTATCTTACACATGTGTAAGATAGAAATATTCGTAATTGTTGTATTACACGGGAGATAAGGTATAGCATGTGATATAAACATGTTACAGATGTTATTTCAGTTTAACCATTGTAACATTTTAGTAAATACTTTTAAGCAAATATATCAATACCATATAACTGTACAAGAAACTTTTTGTGTCTTAGTGCTGAATTTTGTGAGTGACCATGTAAAAAGGAACAAATTATGTACATTTTTGTACTTATAACATTTTAGTTACATGCCCAATTTTATAACATGAAACTCCATTATGCATAATCCCACTTTCTACTAACGTGCAATAGTACTCCTGACAATCTCAGAACAAATTCATATTTACACAATTATATATTTGTTTTCTGTTATTACAGCTAGATCTGTATGGTGTTCAGCTTTTACTGTGATTGTTTATTCATTCCCTTGCATATACATATAGTTGTAGTTTGTTTTTTCTTGAAATAAACTTATCTTCTGCACACTGTATTGTCTTGTCAATGTCCCCAGGGACCTTATTCCAGAAACATCTTAAGTAATATCTTATCCTTAACCTTAAATTCAACATTTTATTTAACTTATTTCTTTTGTAGAGTGCATTGTGCTTACTGCTTATCAAGTATAGCCAATAAAAATATTGTTTGTTCATATAAACATAATAACAATCACACAATTATACGCAGTTTTAAATATATAAGTTTAAAATTTTCAACTGAAGTTAACATATTTTAAGACACACTGAAAATGCCTCTGGAATACAGCCCCTGTACTTGTGTCGGTTGTGGTTAAATGTTATAAGAAACAAGGTTCGGAATCGGCTTCTGTAATCCTATTGATCAGTGAATAAGTGTAAAAATCAAAAGCCCAAAACTACAAAAAAAATAACTGAGGCGGAACATCATTGTAATACAGTCATTTCATTATGGTACTTCAGCGGCCCATGAATTCCATACAGTAGTTCCAGAGGGAGACTTGAAAAACTTTTAAATACCATATAAAACATTCTAAGGCCCATAACTATGTGAAAAAAAGGAACAACAACAAATAAAAACATCCTGACAATATGCGAATATATTGAAACCTTCACTGAAGTTTCATTGAATATCTGCCAGTGGTTGCTGTGAAATTAAGAACGACAAAGAGTTGTTTATTGGCCAAACAACGATAATGTGAAAATTATTTCAATTCTAACATGATTTGACAAATACTTTTACAATTGTAATAAGAACTATATTTTACTATGCTCCACTCAGAATTGGGACTTCTTTTTGCGTTTTTTATTGGGTAGTTTAACAATGATAATTTTGTTCTTTGTCTATAGAAAAATTAAGGAGTATCATGTTAGAATAAATATTCCCCCATTTGTAATAATTATGTTCCATGCCGTAATGGTGTGGCTTTACACAACTCTGAAATGACAACCATCAAAAATACTTAATATAGCAATTCCCATACCACAATAAGCAAAATATGTAAAGTAACAATATACAAATACCATGACAAGAATGTATTAAATTATTCCAAATAAATTGAAACACCTCAGTAGAGACATGCAATATAATTAACATATAACAATACCATATGAAACACAAACTTAAGTCACCTAGATGTGCCATTTAAAAACACGAATTTAGTATGTTTCTGCCTGTGTGGACAATTTTGAATATTAACAACAAACTGTACAGAAAGAAATGTCTAAATTTACACAAAAAGCAACAGTAACCATTAATATGCATTAGAGTGAAAACAGTGAGGTAAAAATGTTTCATTTACATTGCAAAGTCAAACCGTCTTAGATAGTTATGCATTAACAAAAATATGTTATACATTGACAAACAACAAGCACAAGTCAACAATACATAAAAATTTCTATCTCTGTCCCTTATCCCACAAATAATCAGAGTCAGATAAAATACATCAAACAATGGTGGAATGCTGTCATTATATAATAATACAATTGTATTTAATACAATGTATACTAGTTAACAAAATTACAAACAAATCGTAGCTCTATTATTACTTAAGGTAAAGCAATGAACATGCATTGCCAATTTGTAACAGCCATATTGATAGTCCAATCTATGTAAAGCCTGCAGAGTGTACATGTGTTGCATGATCCTTATAATGACATTCTCAGCTAAAGAAACAATATTAAACATTATGTAAATGCACTTCAACCTGAAACATTTTTATGGAAACTTTTTGTTTATTTTGGATTTTTCGCCGTATTTACCGGTAACAGTATTTCAGCCATATAACGGCAGTCAGTTAACCTACTCACACTTTTCCTGAGCAAGCTTAGCCGATCTAAGCGGTTAACCAGTGCTAATACTTATGCCAGTAACTGACAACTGCCCTAATTGAATCAGAGGTTGGGGTAGAATGGCCGTTGAAATTATTGCATGACCTATGCCCACTAAAGTTATGTGGCCGGGCCGGGGAGTGAACTCACGAACCCCGGACTGACAGTCCTGCGCTCTAACAACTGAGCTAGCTGGCCCAGCTTTATGGTAACAAATACATTTATATACATTATTCGAGGAAAAGTCATCGTTACAATTGTTGAAGTAATTTAATTATTCATCAAGCACTAACTGATAATACTACTAAGCATTAAATACTAAAACTACAAAGCACTTTGAGACAGCAGACCTCTGCCAAGATAGGTAAACCTTCTTAACAATTGAATTTTACAGTGATAGTTTACCTCCCCTGCCCAATCCATTATTTTATCATACCACTATGCTGATATCTGCCTGATACAAAGGTGCCTGATATATTTTTTTATATCAGGTCAGTAGCATTCATATCAGTCAATGTTTGGATGTACGTCATATTACTCGAAATCCACTTCTAAAGTCAACATTTTCTGTAAAAATGAATCAGATTTAACAAAACAAACAATTTGACAACAAGAACGTATATAGTTTATTATTTTTAATCGTCATAAATCACAAAACGTTATTTTTTAAATATTCACATAAACCCGCACTTTGGTAGTGGTATGACTTCATCAATGGAAAAATAAATCATCCATACACAGTTATTTCAATATATTTTAAATAAATGAACTAAAAGTCACTACACAGAATCAGTTTATGTTGAGGCTCAAACATGTTTTGATTAAAAATTGAACACGCTATAGTCATTATTGAAACGATCTTCAAAATGTCAATTTCAATACACAACTCCAAAATCATGAAAATGGCGTCTCAAAACAATTCGTCGATGCGTGTTCTCCGATGAAATTGACCATTGCAATCCATTTCAGCTTGTGTTCCCGATATTATATGAATAGACGTGTGTGTAATCTATGTATTCGTAGTGAAAACAGCTCATTTATCTTTAAGAAATGTGAAAAATAAGGTATTATCCAGTCAACTTTTCGAAATCCATAACTACATGTACGTGAACGTGTAAAAACCGGCTCAGTAAAATCATCGCGGCTCTTAGTTTTTAAATACGTAAAAAATCAGCTCGTTTGGTGTAATTTTAAGAAAAACGTGGTATGATAAATAGAAAAACAGGTTACTGCCTGGTCTTGTGTAATATATCAGGTTCGGCTGTCGCTTCGTTCAATATGGATTTTGCTGTGCACCATCACATGATATTGCACAGCTAAAAAGTCCATATTTGTATAATAATAAAGACTGCATTATGAGATTTCTGGATCCAGATGATGATCTGGATCACCACATAAATCTAATCATTGTTCCTGATCCATTGCCAACCCTTCCAAAAAAGTTCATGCACATTTTATCATAATTTTTTTACAAAAAGTTGCTAACAAATAAATAAACAAACAAACCATCAGTAACAAAAACATAGCCTCCTTGGCAGAAATAAATAATTATTCCATAAATAAATGTGTATAAGAAATAAATATTTCTATAATAAATATTAATAAACCTTCTCTGCATGACTGCATGATCTAAGAAAATAATTTACAGTATGTTATACAAACAACTAATTTCTCTTGTTGGAAAGAAAAGAACACTTGGTGCAAGATTACCTATCAGGTCTTGACTAAACTTAATTGTTGTTTTTGCCACTTATTAAACTTTAATAATGAATGGCACAATGGTATAATAGGATCAAACAATTCAACATTTAAATTGTAAACATAGATGAACTTTAGCAATGTAGTAAATACCAATAGAAGTTAAAGATTTTTCTCTATACACAAACAGTTTTCTATTATTGCACAAATATTATATATAATAAACTATAAAATAGTAACAAATTAAAAATATACCTTTTTATAAATACTGTCTCTTTGAATATATACTCTATTATAAATATATGACTCATAAAGCTAAGAGTTCACTCAAATTGTCACCACATTTATGTACTGAAACATTATTATAGATTGTATGACTTTTTTTAGAATTATGATTACTAATTAACAGAACATAAGCTCTCCAGTTATTAAAATAATGCATGTAACATTTTAGTAACAAACAGAGCACAATTAACAGGATGTTTATGAGAAAATGAACAAGAAATGTTACAAAATATTATCTTTAGAAAATGATAAAAAAAAAATATTACAAAAGATAGTCCTTGGCATGATAAGGCCATAGGAATCGACACCATAAGATCAAGTTGTTTTGCAGATCAAATAATGATATATTTCCCTTAACATGGAAAAAGTTCCATTCTATAGGGAATGCACCTTTATTTCATTTGTTTTTCATATATACAGCCCAATCCTTACATTCAAACACACATTAATAGTCATCTTTATGATGGGAACAAACAAGAACACAGACAGAAGTGATGATCAACATCAGGTTAAAATGTATCTGGGAATACCAACACAGCTGACAAAGATATTTCACGACATATAAAATATATTTAAATGGAAAGAAACACGTAATACAGTATCACACATGTTGCAAAAAATAATGCTAGCAATTCTTCTTGTCCAATATTAACACACACTGGTACATATAAAATGTCATAACAATCCATAAATTATGAAGCAGTAAAGCTAAAAAAAGTTAATGATTTTTTTCTCAGGACCTCTTTCCAAAAAATCAGGAGGGAGGAAGAATTTTTTTTTTTTTTTCTCCTACTCTTTTCTATTGGCACTATGTTATGACTTATTAAAACAAGTAAATAAGTATAGATTATCGACAATTTTAAGTTATAATAACAACATAAGCATCGCTTTTTATAAAATTCTAAATATATATTTATTAATTGCTCATGTTACAAATGCTCATTTATGCAAACTGACATAAAAAGGCAATCAATTTGAATGTTCATAATTAACATAAGTGCCTTCAAATTGATATACCATCAGCATTAAAGTACTTCTATTTATAGAATTTAACTTTTCGTAATTCATATTTTCATAACGGTCAAAAATAGAAATTATTGTTGCAATAAATCACCAACAATTTTTGGAAAGGAAAATCAACACTTGTCAATGCAGCTGGCATTTTTGTTTGTTTACATAGGACTTATATTGACACAGATTTTCTTAAAAAAATATGGAATGCTATTACACAAGCAAAAGCACCTACACAACAAAAGTTTAGATTAACTAATAGACGATAGTTATAAAGGTTCCCAATCGAATATGACTTTTTTTTTCAAAGTTGAGATTTACACAGTCTTTCACAATTTGTGTATATCCGATTTATATAATTAAATCTGATAGGAAGAAAGTTACTGGAAATACTGAAGTCTCTACCGGGTTACTCGTCTTCTGCTATGTTAAAATGCTGATTCATTTAATTTTAAGCAGTTGTCCATGGAATCTTATTCAATACATCGTAATTTTAGTAATACTTCTTATGAATGTTAATGGTATTTATTCGTTCGAAATCTGTTTCTTATTTAGGAAAGGCATTTTATACTGTTTTGTTCAAAAGCGCTTGGTACGAGCGGAATATACTATAATGTATATGCTGGTTTACTATAGAGCCATCACCAGTTATTGCATACATTAAATTGACGATAGCAAGTTACCAAAATGTTAATAATTCACAGATTTCAATGCATAGTTCTTGTATTTTGTTCAGAAACATGCCCATTAGAAACAATTTTTATTTTTATTAAGATATTTCTGGACTGCTGCTTTAAAACCTGGGTGCGATCGTCAAAAAAAGTAAATACATTTCTTTTTGCATTTAATCAAAATCGTGGCAGGCTATCAAAACGTTGCGGCACTGCCTGAGAAACAAATCATTAACTTTGTTTAGCCTAATGGAGAAAGACAGTGTGTTATGTTCAATGATTCACATCATTATTAATATTAAGCTAAATTAATGCTCAACAGGCAAAATGTTAAATGTTTATTTTGTTTAAATATTTAGTTTATTTGCCAAAACCATACAACAATGCAAAAGAGACATTTCCAGTTTTGCCACTTACACTTTAAGCTCATTCCAAGGTATATTAAGGGGATTAATTTCCAGTTAAGAAATTCCAATAGCATCACAAGCAGTTCCAATGTTTCTATGTGCAATCAGCGATGTATCCTAGTGCAATCCAGCTTGACTGTTACTCAGTTAATATCCAGTTAAAATGACTAAATAAATCGCTGTCAATTTGAACACGATTGAAATTTGTAAAAATGATTGTCAAAAGCCCAGTAGGAATTGAAATTTCTGACAATTAGCAATGTCCTTAACAATACTTTGTTACATTGTTTCTAAGCATGTACATTTTGCATGATAGTTCCTATTCATAGAATACATAAATAATATTACATCAAAAGATGGACAGACAGACAAAGATCAGCTTTCAAGTTACCTGCCATAATCAATGCTGGTAAATTACAGAAATACTTATGGTATAATATGGCACAAGAGTCAATGAAAATAAACAAATATAATGCAAATTTAAAATTAATATGGTTTCCTGGCCCATTTAAAGTCAAGCGAGTGTTAAGATGAGACTGAAGTATTATAAAAAAAATTATGTAATAAAAAATGTAAACTACCATTTGCATAATTTTATCTCTAAAACAACTACAAGTCATGTTTTAATGTCATGTTCTGAGATATATTTTTATCATTTTTTAATGCAATCAAGTTAAAAATAAATGTGCCAAATAAATACATGTTTTAATGGTATGTTCTGAGATATATTTTTAACATTGTTTAATGTAATCAAGTTAAAAAGTATGAATGTGCCAGATAAACAAACAAAAAACATCATAAAAATTAAATTACTGCATCTTTGTAGCATGGCTATACTAACAAAGCTTAGAAATGAAATTTTGAATAATTTTACTAATAAATGCACCCAACAAAAATATACTCCAATTAAACTCTAAATCACAAACTTCCAATTTAATTTACACCCACAAATAAAATTATGTATAAGTATATTTGTAAGTTATTGCAGAAAAAAATCAATAATCCATAATGTTTGCATCAGAATAGACAGTAAAGAATGAATGAAATTGAGCAGAAATTATTCATTTTGTAAGAGTTTCATATCATATTGCAATTGCAAATGATCGATGCAGCACGGTAAAAGTTGTCATTCAAGTCTTTAAAAAAAGTAATAATATTTTCCAGTTACAATACATGTAGCTACCTTCTTAGCACACAAGTCGTTCTGCAAACAGAGACACACTGATGCAACATCACCACAGTCTGCGAAATGAAATGCAATTCACAATAAACCATATATCAATAGCCCAGTTCAAAACTATAATAACTCACAGGTAAAAGTAAGGATCTGAAGGGACCTATTAGCAGAATTTTGGAATTTTTAGAAATGGCATTGAATGTTGTAACTGCAGAAATTGAAGCATATATGAGGTGTGTCGTGTGAAAACTGGGCTTAATGCAGGCGCATAAAGTGTCATCCCAGATTAGCCTGTGCAGTCCGCACAGGCTTATCCGGGATGATATTTTCCACTTTTATGGTGTTTTCTGTTTCAAGGAAGTCTCTTCTAAACATAAATCCACTGTAGGCGGAGAGTGCCATTCTGGATTAGCCTGTGCTCACTCTACAGGCTGATCCAGGACGACGCTTTATGCATCTGCATTAAGCCCCGTTTTGCCACGACATGCCTCATATATGGTCTAACCAACCCAAATATTCTATCATGAAAAGCATTAAAAAGAAAAAAAGATGCACCTTTAAAGGGTTTCAAACCCATGACCTCCAGATCAAGTGTGTTACGCTAACTACTGGGGCATATTACATTAATTTAGTGAATATTTTAAGGCTATGTAAACAATAAAAATATTTTCAAAAATATTGATGAAAAGCATTACAGATGTGTGATAATTTTATCAAAAACAGTTGCTGTTTGCACATGAATGTAACATTATTTCAATATATTTTTATATATAATATATTTATTGTTTTTGTAATCTGTGACAAATATTTTGGCAATTGTCAATTTGCTAATCTATAAATAGGTCCCTGTAACAACACAGTTTTACAACACTGTGCCACCGATATCATGGTCCACTGTTCAAATGCCCCACCCACGAGCTGCTATGCTGCCATGGTGCGTTCAATTGTAAGTAGTCATGAAATCGTTATCCACGGCCCCTCTCCATTCAAACAAATGGATGCACTCCATTCCAGTCCACATTTGCGCCGTACCATCTACAAAATGAACATTAATTGTAACATGGGCATTACTTTTCATGTCCTGTTCTGTTAAACAAGTTTTTTCTGCACGCATACAACTAATTGTTTGACATCAATTTTTTTCCAATATGTGGAACTGTTGTTACATCATAATTAAATTATGTTAGCTTAAAACAAGCAAAAACATTTAGACAAAAAACAGAAGAAAATATACAGATATTGAATTCATTGAACAGTGTAATAGTAAATAAAATCAGCAATTTTGATTACTTTGTTAAAATGCATCTCTCAAGTGGTGGTATTTTTTCTTCTTCAACTTTACGAGCAACTGCTGTCTTCACACGAAATCTCCTAGTGTACCTTGTATCTGCAATCCACAAATAACCTGGACATTAGTGCCATCTTTTCCGTATGGTGATACAAATGTACCAAACATACAAGTTAGACCAAATTTTTTTTATGTGTTTCGGGCCACCCAACCCTACCTAGCAAACCCCCCACCCCCCCCCGACCCTTAAGTTTTTAGCGATGACTGTTTTCTGTGAAATCTGTATTCATCAGATTTTAGATAATTTTCAATGTTTTTAGACCAAAATGTGTTTTTTTTTAAAAAGGTTTAAAATAAGATTCTGTGTTTGATAAACAAACATGCCCCTGGTTGGTGCTGGAAGGCCCATTTCTTAGTCCAATTTACGTCAAGGTCAAGGTCAAAGAGAGGTTGGGTGATATGAGTGGATTGGGGATAGTCATAAGCAACAACTGTGTAAGCATCCAAATGTTGCAGCAACACACTGGTGTTGGTGCTAGACGAAACAGTAAATTCTAGTTAACCAAGAAACAGACCATTTGAATTATTTTAAGTGCAAATTGGGTCAAGGTCAAAGTGAGGTTGGGTGATATAAGTGGTATGGAAACGGTCATAAGTAACAACTTTGTAAATCTCAAAGTGAGATTGGGTGATATGGGTGGATAGGGAATGGTCATAAGCAACAACTGTGTAAGTATCCAAGTGTTGTAGTAAGCGGTATTCGCGCTAGACGAAACGGTAAAATCTACTTAACCTTGTCACAGACGGAAGGACGGAGGGACGCATGGAAGGATGGCAGAACAATCACTTTATGCCTCCCACATAAAAAACAATCCAACCCTACCTAACATTTTTTAAACCGTTGCCCGTTACACACAATTTATTATTGTTTTGGCCTTAGTGTAACCTACAGGTCTAGATTGGTAAACAAATAAAAAGTTTTTGAGATTTAGTAAACATGATATGTGGGCAATACATTTTATTATGATACAACAAAATACTGGGAATAACATAGATGGTTGCATCTAATCTATATAGTTTTCTTTATATTTTACAGTACAATGTTGAGTAGTATATTCTGAACTGTACTTCAAATTGGGTAAATGCTTTAATTGTCACAAACAGTGAATAAGGCAATTAATGGATGATAATCGCTCTCAATCAGCTTCCTTTAATATTAAATGAACAAACTGAATTACCAGTAAACAGTGAACAGATCATTCATAGCATACATGGAGTTATCATGGAATACATATTCATTCCAAACAAACTGTGCACATACAAAAATAAATTAAATAACCGACATTGTGCATCTACGAAACTTGACAATGTGAGCTAACAAAATGCACATTTAACAACTGATTATACCATTTGTTTAACCGTAATTTCCATCTGAAAACAAACACATTTCTAGGGTTCAATTGATCATAAACCTGACAACAAAACCTGCATAAATTTCACTTTTAGCCATGAAATATTAATTACGCAATTAAGAACATTTAAGAAATTACCAAAATCCTTGGGCACAGCCATTTGCATGCAAACAATTGTGTTATTATTAATGGCCAATGATTACAGTTCCAATAACCCATATGGTAGCATCTAATCTGGTGGCCTCCGGTAAGTTCGTGGATGAAATTATGACGTAATTTTCTCTTCAATGATGTAACGTCGAGTGTCCGAATTCTGTGCAAGTGTGAGCCAAAGAACAGCTTGACTTACTAGAGCACAAAATTGCGTAGAAAACATCGAGAGATAAATATACCATGTTAGTTAAGTTTATTGCAGTTATTTGTGTTTTAAACTTATTAATTGTAAAAAAAATTCAACCCCGCGTGTTGTTAATAAACATTGTTTATGTATTAATTTCATAAAAATCCAACAAAAATTAAAGGAAATAAATAAGGACATTAAAAACTTGCTGTATTTATATCAAAACACAAAAATCAGTCAAAGGGCCTCCATGTATGACGTCATAAAAAGTTGCCCACAAACTTACAGGAAGTTGAAAAAGATCAAGGTCGTTGTTGGGTCATGTTTATTTATTGTAAGATTACAGATTTCCGAATAAATATTGGCAATTTTGACATATAAAATAGTTAGTTTACATTCAGATGGATTTAATGTGATGAGTTTTTATTAAAACAAGTGGGGTTTTAAGAGCATGCGCAAAGTCGAATGCTTAACACCCAAGAACTTGCAGGTGTAGAGGCTACTTGAATGCAAACCCTCAACCTTCACTTTCTTAATAGAGAGATTCAATTCATTTCAAAGATGTACTTCTTGCTGCTGGATAAACACAGAGAAACATGACAAATGGCAAAATTATTACGATGGAATACTGCACTTAATATGGAATAAAAATATTACTGGTAAGTAGTTGGTAAAGTGCACTATTAATTATACTAGAGCATTGCAGCACATTAGTTAATTTGACAAGCCATTATTTTTGGAAAACAAAACAATGTCTGCCCATAACAAAATGGTATTTTTTTAAATTAAATAATGTCTATTGCTTTAAATTTAATTTAAACTGGTCTACAAATATAAGTATTGCCTTTAGCTATTGGTCAAAACTGTGTTAGATGGTTTGAGGTTTTAGAGCAACTTTAGATTCTAAATTCATAAATAGTAAATAAAGGCCTAAAATAACATGCACTTGAATTCAATAATCATTGAAATCACACACAAAACATGTACAAGTGAGTGTATGACGCATCCAATTGTTAACCCAAACCTCACACAGTCCAATATGCTTGATGGGTCACTGTTATCAAACGCACACATCATTCCACTGTTTTATCTGACAGTGAGCATACATACTTCCCCAGTCGTCTTCTGGATTTTTCTCGTGTTTGTCTTTCGGGACACGTAGTGTCTCTATGCAATATGCATAACACATTTACATGGAAACTTACATTTAATTGTGAGCATATAATGAAATTATGTCCAGCATGACAATTTGTGAACTTACATGTAAATAGAAGTTTCCAGTGTGTTTTCTTTTGGTAACATTTTCATCAGAGATAACGTTTATCTTTTTTTTTTAATGACTCATTGTTCCAAAATAAACTCAGTAAAAAGATTTAGAAATATGATTTAAGGGCAAATACTAATGCAATACCTGATTCTCGCATTAGAAAAACAGACTGATATGTACCTATAGTTAGCACAGTGTATGCATTTGGCAGAAGGCCGGTGTAGTAATACAGTGTGAAGTGATGTTCCACCCTCCAATCAGACACAAGGTCAAGGTTGTTGCTAAAAAGTAGTCCCCACTGCCCGTTCACCAATGTCAGCCATATTGGACTTTTAGGTGTTTTTAACATACTGCCAATCTGAAAAAAAGGGAAATTATCAACAGGGATAATAAAATACTATAACGGCGAATATGAGCAATAACGAACAGCTAGTTGACACAAATTCACATTCTGCAAATAAACCCTAATTCACCTAAAACTAAATGAGGTTTTGTTTTTTTTAAACCTGTATGTTCATTGATTTAACTTCATATATAAGTATTTATGCATTTTGTGTACAATATTGAACAAAAAATGTTTAAAATGCAGCGTTTAATGAGTGTGATAAAATACATTTTACTGATTACATACATAAAGTTTTTGCCTAATATGTATTACTCAACATACCTCTGTCCGTTCATCATCTTCATTTTTGTCCCAGAAAAGCATTCCTATCTGGCTTCTCTCCCTTAAACCAGGCAACGGATGGGGCTAGAATGAAAAAACAAATCAGGATTAAATTTTCATTTTATTGACAATCCCAGTAATTAGTAAAATTCCAATACTAAATTATCTTCAATATTAGGTTTATGTGTTTTAAACAAAATGTGCATTTCTGTGAATGTCGTTTTATGCTAAAAATATTGTCATGTAACGGAAGAGTATAGAAGAAATCAAATCTGTATGATAACATGTGATGGCGTTTATAATTTTTTGAATTATTATTGAGATATTTAACTATTTAAAACTGATGTGAAATATACATTTGTAATAGTCTGTTTATTATTGTTTTTCTGTCACCTTGGCCTACATATTTTTGATCAGATTATCATATCTACATGACAATATACAGTTTTGTTGAGATGGTATGGTAAGACATGAGTTATGTGATAAAGAAACCATGTGTATGGCATACTGTGTAAGAAATGAAAACAAACAGAAAAGATACAAGCACGTCTGAAGAATGCCTGTCATACCAGCAAATGTCCGTCCTTGTCATAGATCATGTTGCCATTGTGGTAGTACTGGGTGGCGCGGCCGGTCAGCAGCAGGTTGATGAGCGCTGGCAGGCACTCCTCGCTGTCGGTCAGCAGACGCACCTTGTCTGCATTCTCATGTACACCCATGTCCTCATATATCCTGCAGAGAGAGTGAATGCTTGACTACTGGCATCAGATTTGTAGAGAAACATACATGAAAGTACATGGAATACTTCTGATCCATTTTCATTAATAATGCTCTGAGCCTCGCCTGGAGATAATATTCACAAAGCACATTACTCTTTTGCAACTGCTTATAAAATAATGCGTGGGTATTGTTACATAATTGTTAATTAATGAGAAACGGTGAACATACCTTAGTATAGTCCTGGACAAAATAATACTATACAGGAGTAGGATACAGCCGTTGGAATTCTCATGCTCAAACTGTAGGCAGTAGAAACAATGAATTAAACAACAGCCAATGTATATACATAATTTTAATGTTCAACAAAATCATTTGTGGAGATTAACCATCAATAAGCAGACCTTCTGGTAGTTATACCACCATGTATGTTACTAAAACTATTTATAGGATGCTACATATAATTTATTACAATACTGCCCATTATTTGTTCATACTACATATTATTAATTAACTTTATAATATTAAATGAGAATTGGTCAGTTTGTTCGCTTGATACAATGTAAACCTCGCCAATAAATTTCAAAACACTGCCAATACTAGAAAAACTCAGCCAATGTGAAAAAACGCAGCCATAACGAGATTCGGCCAATCAGGATTAAGGATTAGCTCGGCCTTATACGAGATGAGATTTTGACAAGTTTTCTGACGCCATTTTGCTGTTGTCATTTGTGCATTATTTTAGTAATGTGAACTGGTTAAATATTTTAGCAAGTATTATATGTACTGTTTAGTCGTTATATTTCACAATATGCAGTTAAAGACGTTCGCAACAAAAAAGAAAATAATTTGGTTAATTTCTCCTTTGCTTCATTTTTTCTTTATTGTATATAGGTTAAAATATACTAAATTAATCTCTAATGTCCATTCAAAATACATTGTTTTAATAGTAAAAGTTCATAAAGCATATATAATATTCAAAAACACACTTATGTAATGTATTTTCAAACAAATCAGTTAAGAAATGATCCATTAAATATCTCCATTCTATTTTGGCAATTAATACGTTGTTTATTAAACAAATGTTAAAACGAAACAGGAAAAGGGCTACACAGGTACCCTATTTGAAATAGAAAATTTCCCAAACAAGTTCGGTGAGCCGTTCTTTTTATTAATGTTTTGGTGTAAGTATACATTCATACATGGTTGTGCGAAATTTTAAGAAAATCTGTCATTTGGCACAAAATATGCATTTTATAAAAAAGGAAGTTTCAGAAAGCATTATTAGTTCCCAATTGAATGTCCAGTCAAATTCATTATTTTAGCAGTAAATGTAGGTAAAGCATTTTTATTATCAACATACACTTGTATAAGCCAAACAAAGCATGTAAAACTTACCAGTTGAAAGCACCATAAACTTGTTTGAAAAAAAGCTATCCCATATACTTAAAACATTTATAAAAATCCAAACTAAAAAAAAGAGGGCTTTGACAGTTACCATATTCAGAACCCAATATTTCCAGAACAAGGCCGGTGACCCCTATTTTTTAAGACTGTTTTAGTTTCCGTATATAATGACGCGTGTATATGGGATCTTTTAACAAAATCTGTCATTTGGAACAAAAGATATTCATTTATTTGATTATTTTTAGATGTTTTCACAGGCATATTAAATAAACAATTAACCTAATTAAGCGTCCATCAAAAGTCATTTTTTAAATAGTAACTGTAGATAAAGCTCATTTTATCATTAAACTGCACTTGTATATTGCCAAACGAAACTTTAAAAAAAAGATGCATTAAAATATCTCCATCCTTTTTTGAAAATGAAAGTTTTATATAATTCCACATTGCTAATCACACAAACTGAAAAACGGGCTTCAACAGGTTCCGTGTTCAAAACCCAATATATCCGGAACAAGGCCGATGACCCCTATTTTTAAGACTGATTTAGTTCTAGGATACATTGACGCATGTTTGTGCACATTGTTATTAATGTGTGCTGGCATTGTCACTTTCTATTTATATATCTAAAACAATAGTCATGATACTTGTACTATTAAAACTGAAAGATGCTGCATACTATTTCAGTTTATATCAAAACAATAGTTTTGATACTTGTACTATTAAAACTGAAAGATGCTGCATAATATTATAAAGGCCTCAGGCCAATATGGCTGTCTTCCGCCCAATAACAAGGCCAATATGAATTCAACAAATTAATGACAATTTTATTAACTAACCTTATAATATTATATAATATTATTTGTATAGAGCTCAGGGTTTACCGCAGACCTGTTTCGCTTGTCGGGCCCGACATGTCTTCAAAGAAGTTAGTCATTTGCCGACATGCTTAAATAACGCTGACATGCTTTAACTTTCAAAGCGACAACCCTTAATCCTTTTATCTATTACACCGATCTTTAATATCAGGGCCATAAACAAACCCCGTATTGATCGATAAGGCCTAACTTCCAACAGTGTTATTGACAAGTGACAGAACTTTGTAGTCCCGCCCACAACGATTTCATTAGCCATTCATATACGGCGATTTTTAGGGCGGAGTTATACCTTACTCGTTAACAACTAAAAACATGTTTGACAACAAATACTAGCGTTGCCTGGAAAAGTGAACAGTGAAAGCAGAAATTTTGAAACATTTGATTATATTATTTAACGTGTTATTTTATCCAGGTACTTTCCTTATCCATTTCAACTTCACAAAAATATGGACACGAAATATGTAATATAGAGCCTCACAATTTAACGTCGTTGAACGTAATTTTGTTCACATAAACTCTGCAATTAAGCAAGTGACCAGTACACGCACGTTTTTCATGAGGCATCCGTGACCTTGTGCATGACAGCATAATTTTCGCGCTCTTTGTAGCAATACACGCTTTTTATATGGAGATATCAATTAGGAACCGCATATTAAAGTATTTAAAATCAACGGTGATTTTTCGGCTTTTAATGTCTGCATGTAGTATAAATGATATAAACAATTGATTTCTTCGCATCCAAAAACAATTATTGAAAAAAAGTTTGGAATAAAAAACGAGCGGTCATGACAGAATTTCAAGGTGGAAAAAAGCTAGGCATTTCAACGAATCTGAATACCATGTAATGATATATGATCGAAAATTAATTCCATAAAATGCAGCCTAGTATTTTGATGTACACTGCCTCCAAAGGAGTTTTGTCAACACGTTTTTTATTCAATTAAGAAAACCGCTGTAATTGCGATTTAAGTATGAAATATTTTTAATAGTTTCAGTTTTATAAAAGTAAGAATTCCCAAATTAAAGAGAATGCAAAGAGAAGTGCATTTCGAACGTCGCAGCCGATTTTGGAAAGGTGGGGTCGCACGATGTGCCCGATTTTTGGGAGAGGTAGGTTCGAGCGGTGCAGCCGATTTCTGGGAGGTGGGTAGATCTTTGAAGCCGATTTCGGGGAGCTGGGTAAGGGCGGCCATGCGGTCGATTTTGAGGAGGTGGGGGTCAAACGGAGCATCGATTTTTTGGGGGGAAGTATGGGGGCTAAGTGGTTGGATTGGAACGATCTGTGGGGGGGGGGCGAGCCGACTTTTGTAACGGGGGGGCGTGTCGGGGATGATTACGCTTATCGCTAATTCTGACTCAGCAGCCGCAAGGAAAATATCTGTTTGGCCTGAGCTGTACTGTACATACATGTATTTGCTGCGGGACTTACATGACTGAGATGTCTCTTCACAAACATCTCCAGGTCTGAGTACTTCTTGAACTCGTACAGGTTGATCTGCAGGTAAATGTGTGCAACATGAGTGACGATAACCTCAATAGACCTTTCCAGGTTTTAGCACAAACAGTTTAAACACCTCCCCAGCTATTGTTAATTGATTACCCCAGCTATTGTTAATTGATTAATTTGAATTCATCAAACATCACAAACACAACACAAGCTTTACCATGTGCTTTTTTTTAGGATAATAGGTTAACACTTAATCATGTGATATCCAAGAGAAAAAATTGGATAAAATTGTTCATTTATTTGCTTAGGATTGACACTTCTGGAAATGTCTAGAGGACAGAGTCAGAAAGCAGAATGTCATTGGAAACAGGCCCCATGACTTAACTGAACTGAATAACTTTGGAACATTCTTAAACTTATTCAAAGTAGTAAACTAGAATGTCAATGTATGCTTATATAAAAAAAAAAGTTTATTATGCATTATGCTTTTTCAGTGGACTGTTTTTTCTTTATAGAAAACCAGAATTAATTTTAGTTGAATTTGTCTACTGTCAGCATCTTGTAACTCAAATAGGTAGACCATTCTGATCACTGTTGATTGCAATTTTCAGCTTGTATCAACTGGTTGTGTTGTGCAGACTAGAAGCCCCCACAATTAACTCTGTGCTCGTAAAGTTTGCTAACTATTGAGAATCACATATAAGATTAGGGCGATAGATATTTAGATTTATTCAACACCGCTTCTCACAAAATATCATTAAAACACAATAATTATTTTAGGCAGTAAAACATTAAAAAACTTATCATCTAAGTAACATTCTGAGACATTTTGGGCATCATCAAATATAAGCCACCAATACAGCCATTAGGGACATACCATTTCAGTCAGCCCATCCTTCCGGTAGGTGTAGTCCGTGTCAAAGAAGGCGGAGTTTTGCAGCAGACACAGGCTGCACCTGGTCTGGTTCCCGGCCTGCCACAGTATCTCAGAGATGGCTGAACTGAGCGCTTTACGGCGCTCAAAATCAGATGGCTTTAAGGCACTACAAGGAGAAATATCATACAACATAAATTTAAAAAAAAAATAATTACTTAATATATTACTGAACAGATAAATTATTTAAAGTATTAAAAGCGGAAAAAAATGAACAGAAAAGAACATATGTGGTGCGTCGTGGGAAAACCAGACCTAATGCATGTGCATAAAGTGTCGTCCCGGATTAACCTGTGCAGTCCGCACAGGCTAATCCAGGACGGCACTTTCCGCCTTCAGTGGATTTATGTTTAGAAGAGACTTTCTTGAAACAGAAAATACCATAAAAGCGGAATGTGCCGTCCCGGATTAGCCTGTGCGGACTGCACAGGCTGATCCGGGACGATGCTTTTAGCACATGCTTTAAGTCCGGTTTTTCAATGACGCGGTTTTACTTCTGATGCTCAAAGTATGTAGTTTGTAGGCACACAATTTGAATGCTTTAGAAAAGAAACAAAATAAGGACATATAGTCATCATATTTAAACTGTTATAAAGTGTTTCCTAGATAACAAAACAAATTCATGTTATAATTTAAAATAGCCTGAAATTTTTTCCACAATTATGATAGCATTTCAGTATAATAATTACCAAATAAGATTCAAATAAATGGAATGCTTATTCATTTATTAGATACTATTGTAACTATTGTATACTGATCGTAATAGCATTCATTTTTATTAGAGCAGCAATACATCTATAAGCAGAACATTTGCTCTGAACTTTCTGCATACTTTCTGGTGGCGAGACTAGAGGCGTAGTGGCGCCCAAACAGCAGGTGCTTGAGAAGGTAACCTTGGAAACAAAGAATGAAAGCCCTCGCACCATTCTGTAAGAAATACATGCTGATAAGCTTCATAAAGAATTCCTGGGATAATTATTTAATTTACAAGATTCTAACATAAAATGCATTCAAAGTCTCCATTGTATTTATTCTAAACTTAAGTCATAAAACTACCAGTATATAACGATAAGTAATTTTGAAGAATTCACTTTTTAAAAAACATACCGTTATCTACAGACACTTTTGTAGAATTTACATAAAAAAAACATCTACAGACACTTTATAAAAACATTAAATCCATTTAAAATGATTATCAGTTCAAAATGCCAATTTATGGAGTAAGGGCAGTTTTAAATGAAGGAGTGACGAGATTAGACTGAAAATGCATTTGGGTATGTACAAATAAGTTTATTCTATGAATGGTGTTATCCAGAGACTGAAAGTAATAGACTTGGCAGTGCTCTAGAAAAGTTTTGGTGTAGAGGGTAAATGTACACTTAAATCTGACTTTATGGGAGTAAATGTACACTCTTAAATAATGTAGGTGAGGTTTCCAAAAAAAAAAAATGAGGCGTGTCGTGGAGAAACCGGACTTAATGCATGTGCATAAAGTGTCGTCCCGGATTAGCCTATGCAGTCCGCACAGGCTAATCCAGGACGGCACTTTCCGCCGACAGTGGATTTATGTTTAGAAGAGACTACCTTGAAACAGAAAATACCATAAAAGCGGAAAGTGCCGTCCTGGATTCCGCACAGGCTTATCCGGAACGACACTTTACGCACATGCATTAAGTCTGGTTTTCCCACAATGCGCCTCAAATTAATGTTTTAAATAAGGAATTTCTACATATTCACATTTTAAACTGTCAGATATCATTTACATGTATGTGTCTGTTGTTCATTTCCATATTTGTGCAAAAAGTTGAAACATTGTGCATAAATTTAAACCCTGATTATTTTCTAAGCGCATTTCTTGTGATTTTCTGTTTGTAAATTACACATGTACACACCTTATCTGGTTATCTGCTTGTTTATAACACAAACAGAGATCCAACAACTGTGTGTACATATTTCAAACATTGGGAAAAACTACTCAAAGACATACACACCCTGTGCATCTGAAAGCCAAATGGGTACTTTGTGGACTCCTCCTGGAAGACCAGAGCTGCCTGACGCCAGTCACGGCTGAACGAGTGGACCGTGCCTCCCACGGTAATCTTGCGTAGTGCCTGAATGGAAAAACAGAATGCAATTCAGTTTTATGGTGTCCCGGGTCCAAATGCTAAAATCTTGTTTCAACCAGTTACTGTTTGTTCCTTAGTCCAAGCAAATATTGTCAGTGTTCGGAATAATTTCCTAATTTGTTTTAAGATGCATATTAATGACTACTTAACAAAGTAAAATAACAGGTTGTAATTGATGAATTTCTTAATTTTTATTAAGATGCATTTTCATGACTAATTAACAAAGTTGAATAACAGGTAATAATTGACAATCATTATTTTTCCTTTTATTTGTATCATTAGTCTGTAAATCACTGCTGCAGTGGTCTTTAACTAAGTTTTAATTCTTTTGTTTTCACAATAAATTTGTATATCACACAAAATTTACACATATGGCATATTGTTGTAATAAATATTTTTGCACCACTGTTTCTAAACATGTCCACATACATGACATAGGAAACTACCAACTGCATGTATACATACATGTACATCATTTGTTGACGTTGCCATATTTGTTTTAATAAAAGCAGTGGAATCATATGCATATCATTAAACTTGAAATTTACAGCAAACTGTTGTAATGTATAGGTAACTTATCATGTTTAAATAGATTTAATAATACAAATGAATTTTTTAAAATATCATATATAAGACAAGCAAAACATCTGCTTAAAGCTGCAGCAGCATAACTAAGAAGCATGGTCATGTGACTTACTATTGCTGTCTCCTTGGTGATTGGAGTTCCACCAAGCATGGACCTGGCCCGCGCAGACTTGGTCGGCACATTGGGAATGATGACAGTATCTGAAAGTTGTGGAGTAAACAATTTACACAACACTCAAAAAACACAACAGATAAACTCAAAATTTTATTAAGACTATGAAAATCACTCCATATATTATATTTCATATTGTATTCTTGATGACAGCCGAAATTTGTGACAAAACACCAATAAGTAGCAATTAAAACCCATGAAGAACATTAGTGGGGCGTGTCGTGGGAAACCAGGGCTTAATGCATGTGCGTGAAGTGTCATCACAGATTAACCTGTGCAGTCCACATAGGCTAATCTAGGACGGTACTTTACGCATACAGTGGATTTATGTTGAGAAGAGACTCCCATGAAACAGAAAATACCATGACTGCGGAAAGTGCCGTCCTGGATTAGCGGTCAGCACAGGCTAATCCTGGATGACACTTTACGCACATGCATTAAGCCCGGTTTTCCCACGGCACGAAAGAAGTTATAATGACAATACAATGCATCAATACATGTCATGAAAATTGTGTACATGCAATACTCTAAAACTGCAAGTTATGGGTATGAATCTAACAATTACACTCACACTAATAACATAGTTGCTTTGAAATAATTCCAGTAATCTGATTTTACACTTGTCAGCATATTCTAGTAGCCAGCTTGTGTTTATTTAAGAACACAATTTAGCAAATGTTTGCTTCTGGCACATTGGTTATCATTAAATCTATACAACTGGCTATTATACAAGAAAATTATGTTATAAAAGTTGCAACGGAAAAGGTAGGGGACCAATTAAAACACATTACCAAATATAATCAGAAAACAAATGAAGGTGTATATACTGGAACTAACACAAATGGTTAAAGAAAAAATCATGTATGTTAATTTTTATGGGAAATTGGATATGTCGGATCTTACAGTGACCAAATGACTGTCGTATTGGTGCTGGAAACAGCAACATTTCAATGGCGACACCGTTAAATATTATATAAATATTGCATTCTTAAAGGGCGATAGTGCTTTTTGTCAACCCGAAGAAATACTGTTGCCCTAGGCAATATTTATTTTATTATACGGAAACAAAGATTTTGTAGAAGAAATACACTTTATTCAATTTAATTAGAAGAGAAGATACATCAACAAACACACAACATAGTAAAAGTTCATTTTCCGATACCTTGCCATTTTGACACTGATGTCGTCTGCATAAACAATGCGCTTTTGTAACAAGGAGTGATTTACTTAATGTTTAATAAGCGCCTATTAACCCCAATCAATCTGTTTATCAACACGATGTTATAGCGGATTATATTGCACTATGATATTTCCAATTAGGCCACAACAAATTGATCAGATTTTCGTCGGATTTGCCGCACCTTAAAATTGTAAATCGAAAAAAAAAAATATTTTTATTTTTTTTCTGCACCCGCACCTACAATTTTGCCCCGCACCCGATTTTTTTTATGAAGTTTTCATCAACGAGTCTCATTTTACGTCAAACGCCGACTTCGTGGTGTCCGAAAATCATAACAAGCAATTTGTACTGATATAGACGTGAATAAGGCACTTTGCGGAGACTGGTTTATGTGCAGACCACATAATTTATGACCCAAACCGTTACCCTCCAATAGCCAGTCTGGCACAGCTGTCATGTGTATTTCGACTCGGCAATTTCTTATCTTTTTTTTTTATATCAAACTTGTGAAAACACAACGAGCTGTTTGTCAGCATTCATTGCCTAATTAAAGATGATTGCTAGCAAGCTCTCGTAATATCAGCAGAAACAACAGTTAATTAAAGGATTATCTTGTTGATAAAGGATGTGTGAAATTGGATTTCTGGAATATGTCAAAAGGATTGATTATCGGGTATGTTTACATATCGGACAGTTTTGACCAGCCGTCCTTGATTTCTTACTTCTAATATCCACACAATTAAGTTGTTTTTGACATGTCCATTTTATAAATTCAATGTATCTGTTTGGTGTATATTTTGTTCCGCTTTTATATCTTAAAGCACATTTAACAGGGCAAGCCAAGTCATTATGTTACATGTTTTCATTAAATGACGTCACTATACAAAGTGCGCAAGATTACCGTTTTGATTTCGATTCGGATAGTTATTTGTTGAATATTTCCAATTTCTTTGTGCTTCTAGACACAGGACATGCTGATTTTCATGTTCAGTACAAATATTAATTACTTTACTTATTCGATCCGATGTTTATCAAGCAAATGGTCCTTAACTGCGCAAGATTACCGGACAGCATCGTAAACATTCCCTGACATGGAAACACGCAATGATGTTGCGAGTCGATAACAAAATTGGCTCAATAAAAATAAGAGCCAGTGTGAGCCCTGGTTAACGGTGTTAAAAAAATGGTGGCGTCCAGTTGTTTCGTCGTGTCGTTTAAAGATACAGAACTTATACTAGTAATTCATAAATTGTGTTGTGTTTATTGTATGACATTTCATATTAATGTTATTAAACTGTTGGTAGTGAATGACTTGGTGTATTAAATATCTATTTTGATAACGACAATTACCTTGTATAAGGTCTACTTTCTAATAGTTTACTGTTAAGATATGGCTATTTAGTATTTTCTGGCGGGTGTTATTTTAATAGCAGAATCACTATTGAAGACTCGTTGCACAAAACCCGTTGCAGGACATCGTCGAAGAAGAAATGGAGAAATTAGTTGCTTAGTTATTACATATATATTGATTTTGACAACAATTTATGGACCAGAGCAGATGAAGAGAAAATTATTGACAAGATATCAAGTTATGATGGCGTTTGGCAGAAATTTTCAATTACTACGGGCAAGATAGGATTTAATTTTTTTTGCGCTTTTCGCTCGCCTCCGATTTTATCGAAAATGGAAATAAAATGTTTTATTTTTATTTCGCTCGCTCGCTCCAATTTTTTTTGGACAAAATCCGTAGAACAACTGATCAATTTGTTGTGGCCTTATGGACTGCTCCGTTTTTATATGAACAAAGCAGGAAAACAGAAGGGTGAGGTATAATAACTATAAATATCTTATCCTCCCGATCATAGAGTATGAAAACTGTATGGGCATCAGTGGGCCCGTATTCACCAACCCATTCTTAGACGTAAGACTTAAGAAAAAGAATATTCTTGAACCTGTTCTGTTGTAAAACGGCTGTTACATTGAATATTTTAGCATTCTTTATTAAGAATGATTTATCAATGAAATAAGCAACATTGGAACCCGACATATTTGCCAAAGCAAAAGTATCATTTTTTGAGTCTAAGTCTATGCTTTATTCTTAAGTCTAAAAATGGGTTGGTTAGTACGGGTCCAGGTGAACAATTTTTACAGTCTTGAGTACCTCTGTATGATACTTCATGTCAGCTTATAAAATGTAACTTTTATCCTATATATGGAAAAGCTGGCTAAATATGTACTGGTATTGACTGATATACAACATGAAGTATATAGGTATATTTTAATGCACAAAATTGTTAGAATATTCCTGTAAATTTGTTATACAATGAACAAGTTTTCATACAAAAAAGAAATGTAATGAAATTAAAAACAGTAAACACACAGGCCATCTGCTAAATGAAAGTCAAATGTAAGCAATAAAAGCAACTCAACTAACTCAGCACACGGTCACCAGCAGGCAGATTTAGAGGGGGGTGGGCGTAAGAACCATACCTCCCCCACACTTTATATTTTCTAAAATTTGATTGTTTTAAACCTAACAATCATTTATACATTTTCCTTATGGTATAAGTTGATCAGCTTTCTAGTATCATGTTATGCTGCACATAAGCTCAACTACAAAATCACACAAGTTAACTGTTATATTTGCAAACTATTTCATTTATTAAAGTATATGTTGTTAAGTGCTGAATTTTTGCTCGCCTCTAACTGCAATTGACCAGTTGCAAAAACGAAGATCACTACGCCTTTCTGTTTGTCTAAGGTTGTTTGTCCAACGATTTGAAGTAAATTGATTGGATTATGCAACCAAGTGCTATTATTTACCACTGAAATATAAACCCATAATTGGTCGACTCAATCCTTGATTGACAAGTAGCAACTGGTCAAATCCTGTATCCGCGCCTGATACCTACCCCTTCGTGTCAGCATGTCTATCCGAGTATCAACGTAGAATGTCTTCACTCGCTGCGGCAACAACGTAGAGGAGGGCGGCGGGGCTTTTGTGTCGTTAATTATTACCCTCCGCTGAATTTGGAAAAAAGATGATGTTTAATTAATAGCAAGAAAATGTACATTTTTATTATTGTATTTATGAAGTATTTTAACACAAGGAAATGCTTAGTACACAAATATAATACGTACACTAAAATAGCATTACATCACACTTAAAATACAATTACTAGTAATAATAAAAAAGACCTTTCATGTGTCAGCCAACTGCCAGTAACTTATTTTTTATAAATAGAATTACCACAGACCTATGTCATTGTATAAGGTAAATAATTAATGTATTCTGTTACCTTGAACACTTGTGTTAAATTCTCCAAATAAATATATGCGATTACATGTACCTACAACACAGAGGCTAATGCAATAGTACTGCCTCAAAGACCAAGCAATTTATAAATAAACACTCATTATTAATAATAGTGATTTATTTCGAGGATAAAATATTATATAAAGTACAGACCAAAGGAAATTATTGGTTGGTTTATCTGTATACCTGGGACTAGATATTCTCTAAATTACATCACAACTAAAAGATCAGTTAAATGAAATACAAACATGCAACTTCAAAATACAGTAGAACCTGTCTAAACCGAATGGCGTCGGGACTGGGCCAATCATTCGGTTTTCAGAGATGTTTGGTTTATCCAGGTTTTTGTGCAGAGATGCTGCATACAAACTGCACCCCCTTGCAGGTTAAATGCCATTTTATATCACAATGTACGTTATATTTTATGTTTATTCGAATACATAATAAGACAAAAAACATGTTAATGTTTACACTTTTATTATTGTTTATTACTTTTGTTATATGCAAGTAAAAAAATGTGTATTTGTACACAAAACGAAACTCAAATTATCAATCAAACAAGTTCATGTATTCCAACTTATTTACATCATTCTGTTTAAAGAAATCACCAATTGTTGACTGCTTTGATAAGTTTAAACATATGTGGCGCGTCATGAGAAAACCGGTCTTAATGCATGTGCGCAAAGTGTCGTCCCGGATTAGCCTGTGCAGTCTGCACAGGCTAATCCGGGATGGCACTTTCCACCTACAGTGTATTTATGTTTAGAAGAGACTTCCATGAAACAGAAAATACCACAAAAGCGGAAAGTGCCATCCCGGATTAGCCTATGCGGACTGCACAGGCTAATCCGGGATGACACTTTACGCACATGCATTAAGACCGGTTTTCCCACGACGCGCCTCATATATATTTTGCTTGACTGTATCGCACGCCTTGGGCCTATCAGTGATCCAAATATGCCAGAATTAACTATATGTATAAATTAAATTTAAATAATTACACTATTGTAAAACATTAAAATTGTACACTGTATGTAAATTTCAACATAAAACACGACCGACTAATCTGTTTTTCACAAGTTGGCTATTGTCGTATGCACTAACTACCTGATCGCTAATTGCACCACTGCCCTGTTATCACCATGGCGATTATGCCCTTTGTGTGTAATTGTATCACCAATTATTGGGTCCACGCTTACGCTGTATCGCGAAGTGACACCTGACAGGATACACCTAGGGGTGTCACGATATTAGAAATCCATATTGCGATATACTGTGATATTTTTTAATTGATCAGAATATTTATTGCAATATATTGCAACATTTGTATTTATGTATTTAATGAGCCTTAGATTGATGAGATCACTGCGAACATTGCAGTATTTTATAGGACTATGTTAATTACCACAAATGTTGGTGACAGGCGTAACAGTAAACAGTAAACAAAACAAAATATGAACAACACTCTCAAACTGCCTTTCATGTACACTGTATTCATAATATTACATTTATAGAGTTTTTACATGTACAGGTACTTCATGCAGCCATCGTGTATATATGTTTTCTGCTTAAACTTGTGTTTCACTCTTTATTTTAACTGAAAAAAATTTATCAGGTTTAATTTATTATTAAGCATAATTATTTTAAGAGAATATATTTATATCAAACATATATGGAAAATTATTGGTCACTGGTATGGTCTATTATGGTCCGGCTTTTTACCATCACCCCAACAAAACTATCAATATTATAAATGGTACTGGCTTGTAATTGTCTATAACTGAAAATAAGCATGTTTTTATTTAGTCACAAGTGGTGGAATCAAAGTATTTACAGGAAAGAACAAAGAACTGAAAAATACCACATAAATATTGCAATATATCGGTATGGACATTAATATCGCGAATTTAATAAAATATTGCAATAAACCAATATACCGTTATATCTCGACACCCCTAGATACACTGTTCTGTTTATTCAGGCTGATTGTTATCAAATTTGAGATAAAATTGTTTGGTATTTGGTTTGGACAGGGTTTATTAAGGTTTGTTTTATATAAAAAATAAGAAGGAAAAAAACGGGACCAAAACAGCCGTTCGGTTTTGACAAGGATTATGTTTTCACAGGGTTCAGTTTGGACAGGTTTCACTGTACAATAACTGGTTAACCGTTTAACTGTATGTGCAATAGCTTAGTGCATGTTTTTTTTAATGCTTTTAGAAACTTAAAAGCAACTAGAATTGTCACATGAGTGATGGATATACCCCCACAAAATGGCCTTGTCACAAAACTATGGCATCCATTCGAAAGAAATGGACAGAGAGAGAATGCTTCAATTTGTGGTCAACAGTGTATTTGGAAAAAATTTCATTTCAATAGGAGCCATAACTCTGTCAACATTTAGTGGTTTGTAGCCAAAGTTGAACTTCATCTGTATTTTATGATGTTACACCTATGTACCAAAAATTATTTAAATATGTTAAGCCTTTCACGAGTCCATGTTTTTCGTGAATTTAAGTAAAAAAGGGGCCATAACTGTGTCAAAATTTAGTGGTTTGTAACCAAAGTCGAACTTGACCTGTATTTTATGATGCTACACATGTGTACAATTAATTATTTACATATGTCAAGCCATTGTTAAGTTATCATCAGGAAACCATGTTTTTAGAGAATTTTAGTCAAATAAAGGGCTATAACTCTGTCAAAATTTAATGGTTTGTAACCAAAGTTTAACTTGACCCGTATTTTATGATGCTACACACGTATACCAAAAATTATTTGAATATGTCAAGCCATTCTTGAGTTATTGTCCGGAAATCATGTTTTTAGGGAATTTTAAGTTGAAAGGGGCCATAACTCTGTCAAAAAATTTAGTGGTTTGTAACCAACATCAAACTTGACCTGTATTATATGATGTTACACAAGTGTACTAAAAATAATTTGAATATGTCAAGCCTTTCTTGAGTTATCATCTGGAAACCAAAAACCAAAAGACCGACAGACCAACGGACAGACAGACAGACAAGCTCACTCCTATATACACCCCCTAAACTTCGTTTGTTGGGCTATAATAATAAGTTACGCTAGTTATGATCATATAATAAATATGATCACATATATGTGGCTACCTTAAAACAAATGACTGTTTGTGCTGGCCTCAACTAAACAAGCACTTCAGATATTTACAACCAAAATCACTCCTTAAAAGGAAACACTACAGATATGCTGCTTTAATTATAAAATATGGTGCAATTTGAATAAATACCAAACAATCATAAATAAGTATAATAAAGGCACCAGATTTGCTTTTAAATTTAAGATTTATAGCTGTTGCAAAACATATTTGCCCATGTTTAAAGACACAATGTTTAAATTACAGGAATAACCTTTTTGCAAGTATACAGTAACATTAAATGAGGTGGGGGGGTTTTACAGTTCACTGTCTAATCACTGTCTTTGAATGAGAAACTTTCTTTTCAATAATGATTATACACATAAACAAAAATGCAAAGACTAGTTCTAAAGAAAACATGAGCAGTTAGAAAGTATCCAGTTGGGTTATATACAATGCCTTGACAAGAGGGGATAATGCCTTTAGATAACGGGGTGTGTGTGTGTGGGGGGGGGGGGGGTATGTCCTTTATATAAACGGGACATTGTAATACACAATAAAATATATTGGTAAACAATGTCACATACTTAAGTAAATTTACTATCAGCTAGTATTTACTTTTTAGTATTATTATGTGTTTTAAAGAAATACTTGTATTATGAAACCCATAAATTACAATCAGAAAGTGAAGTGAATGTGCAAACATAAAATTATGAAGTGGCAAGTTCCAAACCATGTGCAAAAAGCAATTTTAACAGTTGCAAATAAAACTTAGAGACACCTTTCTAAAGAATAACATCTTTTTATAAAATACAATAAGCATAACTTAAACTCAAATAAGCCATTGTTTATGTGATATCAGGTATTTAAGACCATCAGTAAAACACATCAATATACAAACTACATTTGAGTAGCACTACAACAATGTGACATTAATATAACAGGTAACAGGTTTACAAAACAATGGGAATGGAATCTAATGTGCCTTACGTCAGTTTTGGTTTCATCAACCTTTGATTAAAAAATACATATTGAACTTATAAGACTTACTCAAAATGAATTAGGAAATATTGTGAACCATTCAAGATATCTAAGGCTAATAATAAATCATTTTAAAAAGCTATTACACAATCAGCGCCAATGTTTGAAGGTCCATGTCAAGAGCACGGAAAGTGTCACTCAAAAATATTTGTTTAATCATTCAGTTTATTGTCAATAATTTGCCAAAAATAAACCCCTATAATTAATTCCTTGGACCAGTTTTCACAAATTTATGTCAACCTTTTTCAAAATAATGCTCATTTCTGTCATTTTTCAAGGACATAATATTTAACAAAAACCTTCCATTTCTAATTCCATGAGACAAGTGTAAACTACTTTAGATCTACAGCTAAAACTAACTATTAAACTAACTGGTAACAGGTATATATGTTTCTATAATATCTATTCAGGTACATGTAGCTACTGGCCATTGTACTTAGGCTAACTAGCACTAAATGTTTGGCTGGGTATGAAACACTTACTCGGCCATGTTGCGCAATTCGGATTGGAGACTGAAAAAGTTGCCATTAGGCCATAAAACATTTCAAATTTTATTTTTTTAAACAGGCTGAGATAAGTCCAGGAAAGCGATAAAGCTTGTCTTGCTGAGGTGATGCACCTATCAATATTTACCCTCCGAATGATTCCGGGTCCCAGGAAATAAACCTTGGTCAGATTTTAGATCCCAGTAATATTGGGGCCCCCAGGCCATTTGATTCACCAAGCATCTCCCACTATGAGGATAGAGTCAGAAATGTTTGGCAGTAGGGTGGAGAATTAGACCCCCTAAAATAAAATTAGTCAAATTCCCCTGGGTCAGCCTGCCGCTCCCCCGTGGGAAAATATTGATAGGTGCATGACTAAGATTACGTTTTATCCACTTCACAGAGCTAAAATTGCCCCCAATTGTGATGCTTGTGTGAATACAACCTTTCAATATTAATATTTTGAAATGTCCCTGAAAAGTGGTTTCATTTTACAATCATCCATTTATAGCAATTTCAATGATGAGAACAAAACGTTTGCCAAAAATTAACAACCCAAAAGAAGTGATGCGCAGTAAGGGTGTAATGATAGGGCCGAAAATAAAATATTGTTTGTTTCCCCTCCCGCGACCCATGCTAATAAAGGGTGGGTCAGTAGGTCGGAAAAATATTTTATTTTTATACACAATAAGTCATTTATGTTTTCCTTATGTTCGAAATGTTACGTTATAGTATAAATTCTTAATATTTTTGTTGTAGTAGATTAATAACGTTCAGGTTATTTACGTAATACTATGTTCTAATTACCTTACAATAATTTTTCAAAATTGAACAAACAATAACATACGTTAAAAACAAGAGCGTCAATAATAAAAACCTGTTAAAACTAAGGATTAATAGCGTGACGTTGCTATATATATTTGCCGGGCATCCAAAACAGAACGCTGTTAGCAACAGCCATAGCAACAATGACTGTCAAACTGTGGTTAGCTGTGTGTAGCTGAAAAGCGTGTTACACGCTTAGCACGTGGATAGTGTTTAAAAGCATCAATCTGTAATACTGTATCTGAACAACGCAAATGCTAGAGCATAACTGAATTAGCATTATATGGAAATAAAAACAAATAGAACTTTGTTTGTTATTAAAATGAAAGCAACAGAACATTTTTGATAAATTAAAATAAAAAGAAAAGGCGCTGAAGTTTATTTACTTTCATTTTTGACATGGACGTTAGTTTCCCCAACTTTCATTCAAATGTTGCCTCAGCCAAAGTTTTTGCATAATTCTAATCCATGTGTAATGATGAGTTTGAATAACACTTTCATTAATTATTACTAGATCTAGTAATTGTATTTTTTTAAAACAAAACAAGACGTGTGACGCAATCAGTTTGTTGAGTTACACGACGTCGTAATTCATATTCTTAGTTAACGGTTCCTTTCACCATAATTCACCAAAATTATGATATTTATTTATAATTATTTATTTATTTACTATGTTAATTTGTAGTAATTTATTACAAACGCGGCTGTTAAAAACACGCATATCTATAACAAAACACATACCTAACGCAAATGTGTTACAAATGACTTGAACCTTTACCAATCAAAATTAGAATGAGGGCGTGCTAAACTTTCTAATGACGACGCTCATTTGCATGTTGGAAATTTTATGCGTTCTCATTGGCTGACTGTTTGGCTCATGTTAAGCTAACTCCTCCTGCGTCAAGATTTTTCCTATAATGGACACTTGGTGCATAAAGGCGAGTTTGTTAATTGCCGGTGGGCGTTCTTTCTCTTTAAAAAAACATGCATATGCGAGCAGAAATGGTTGCATCCTAGAATCTGACACTGAATGTTATAGCGTCCTTCTCGTAAAAGCATGCGTCAAAATACGCCGAATTACGCGTTACCGAGAACTGTCCGTTTCAAGTCATTTTATAAGCGTCTTTTGAAAGTAAGATTTGTACACGCTATTGGATTCCTTTTAAGGATTCGCACCCCGCATTTTCACACACAAATAAAATAAAATATTGTTTTCTTTGGTCTATAAATTTTGTTGAGTCGCGGCGATTTTGCTGGGTCGGTTGCGGGAGGGGAAACAAACAATATTTTATTTTAGTCCTAGTCCACCTTAAGGCAAAAAATGTATCTATCATGGATTTAAAATTTGTTTTGTAGTGCACTGTACATTTCAAAGTGTGTGTATATCTGATAACCTTTCAAATAATACCACCCTGCATAATAGTGCAGTGTTCATAGCAAATGTGCAATGTGTGGTGTTCAACCTTTCCTTCTTCCAATTTTATCTTCATTTCGGGCATACTACGGACCCGCCAGCCTGCGATGGCTGCAAATATGATATCCACAAGTTCGCGCTCATACTCTGTCTCCTGTGTGCTGTCGTACCTGGCCTGAGCCTTGATAACCCGTACCAGTATATCCTGGGATAGGCATTGATAACGACGGTCTACATGACACACATCAATACATGTATACATACATGTGTATCAATAACAGTCTTCACAACAGGCCGTACAATGTCAACTAGCCCGAATCCACCTAAACTTGTCCGAAATGTGGAAATAAAATCTAGAAATTACTTAACAGTTCAAACCATAATAATTATGACATTCATGTACATGTAGTCAGATGAAAAAAAATCATGTGATTATAATATATTTAGAGAAAATATTCTGGGCATTGGGGAATTTTTAGTAAATAAATATGAGACGTGTCGTGCAAAAACTGAGTTTAATGCATGTGCGCAAAGTGTCGTCCTGGATCAGCTTGTGCAGTCCGCCTATAGTGGTTTTATGTTTAGAAGAAACTTCATTGAAACAGAAATACCCTAAAAGCAGAAAACACACTCCTGGATGAGCCTGTGTGGACTGCAGAGGTTGATGACACTTAATGCACATGCATTAAGCTCGGTTTTCCCACGACACGCCTCGCATAATTTTTTATCCTTCTTATACTTGCCCTTTCGGGCAGACAGGTCAAGGTTTTAATTTGCGCTATTACGTTTTTACTTGTCCTGGGTTCTGGATTGTGGGTTATTTCAAAGACTGCAACAACGGGACAAAAATGAATATAAGGTTACCTTAATTATCTATGATTATGCTTTCCTTTTATTGTTTGTAAGCTATATTTGGAACCTCTTTTTAAGGAAGTCCTTTACAGAGGCGGGTACATTCAGGTGACGGCCCACCTGTCATATACCCATCCAACAATTACGAATAATACATAAATTTCCATAAATAAAATATTTCTGTATGAATAATTATATTTCTTTTTGGAACAATCAATATGTAACTCACAAAACCAGCTTTATGTTTTCACATTATTTACTTTCCGTATATTTTAACCTGTTTTAAAAAATCTTTAAATAGTTGTATTTATATAAATCTAATACACCCATATTAGATGAAATCATGTGTCTGCCCCCAATTCATACAATAAAACTTTCTATGCAAGACTTACCCCAAGGTTAACTCCAGTACCCCCATTGAATATCTTGAGGAGTCGGTCGAGATTTTCCCTCTCAGTTTTAGCTTGGTCCTCTGCAACACCATTCTCACTTGCTTCTGACATGGTTGTGTATCAGAACATCTGAAGTAAATGTGTAAATTTACTAAAATTAAGCAGAGGACCTGGATAGAATCCCCTGCAGGCACCCAGAACCATTTCACTGTAATGGTGTCAAAAGATAACGGTACTGGGCTTGGTCATTTCTGTTTTAAGGTTTCAGGGCCATACGGATGCGAGTCACAGATGTGCCTGGTTGCTGAATAATTAAGAGGGGGAAGAGTGTAGTGATTGCCTATAAGACAATTCAAACAACCTTACTGTTGGGCTAGCTCTTTAGCGACATGGTGAGAGTATACCATTACGCCTCCAATGGAGAGGACCTTTTTTCAATGCCCTTGCTGGCACTGAGGCTTGTTTTCATTTTAATTGTCTTGAGAATAATGGATACATATTTTAACTATAAACAAATTCAAATAGTAATATAATGGTATCTGTGTTAAGCTATAGGGACTAGACGGGTACCCAGGTACCTGCGGGGCGTGTAAACATGGTAATTGGTTCACCTACATGGCCATGGGTCAATAATTACTACAAATTTAGCCCATATACATTATAAGGTACATTCATATACACAAGTTGATATACAAGCCCAGGTAGTCTCCTAATCAAGGGAGCTCCTTCGAGTTCAAGTTCAGATTGTTATCAGTCCTTGTTTACATTTCTCCACCACACACATATACAGCATGACACTGACAGTGACAACATTGGTCATTGCTACAGTAATGCCAGTAGAATTCAAATGTTGTTATATAAAATAATACATTTTCTTACACTCTGATAATTCAAAATGGACTGTCAATTGAAATATCGACGACAACTTGACAAGCTACAACTTTTTAACATCCATCGTTAACATTTATAGTTGGATATAGCTCGGCCATGTTCGCAAACAGTTAATTGCCAATGGTAAGATTTGAATGGTTGAAACGTATCTATGGACTCCAGTAGATGGGCTACATGCCACTATAACATCCATTTTCGCCTTATTTACATGAAAAAATCGAAATAGCATCTGCCATTCATTTGCAAGCAGCACAATAAAGACAATGTTAATGTACTTTGTTGTGGGTTTTAATTATTATATAGTTTCTTCGTATTTTGTGTAATTCTACACTTTTATTCAGAACGAACACTGACAGACACTTTCGCAAACAGAATGACCTACTTATTAACATCATGTGACAGATGTTGCCTACTTTCTCTTTGAAAATCAACATCACGTGTTGGAAAATACAGATCTAACCTTTATCTGCCATTTCGTAATTGGGAACACATCGAAAGTAGTATTTAATAGGATTGCGTCGTGTACGGTTTATGTTTCATGTTGTAGATCTATTCTTAAATAGCAGATATACTTTAATATGGCAGAAAGAAAAATAAAGAACTTAACGTCAGACTATCTGACATGCACAATTTGCTTCAACGTGTTTTCGGAACCAAAGATGTTGCCCTGTGGACATTCATTTTGTGCTAAATGTTTGGAGGGATACATTCGCGTGGTCATAAAGCAACGAGACTTCTTCGAATGCCCGATATGCAGGGATCCCTACCAGATTTCTACTTCAGATGACATAAAGACGTTGGTAAACTCGTTCAGTAACGATTCCGTGTCGCTGTCAATACTACAGGCCCTTGGTGTGCAAAGTCGGACATCGCAGGAGACTGGGGCTTCGGTTATCACGGACAGTACTGTTGGCATGCAGTTCTCGATTAATTCTCCGAGTTACGATGAGCCGTACTGCGCATGCGCGCGCCACCCGGAGCGGCATCTTGACACATTCTGTGCAAAGCACGATATAATTGTGTGTGGAGAATGTGCTGAGAAAAGCCACAGCGGACCCGAGTGCGACTGCGCCCCAGCAAGGCAAGTTATCAACAGAAGGCTTAATGCGCTGAAATGTCTTATAGCTCAACAAACTTCAGATGCGGATCGTCTCTTCGAAAGTGAAAAGACGGGCGTAAAAACTGTTCGTACCGTATACACAGATATTCAGAAGTGCATTACGGATGTAGATGAGAGCTTTGATGATATTTACAGAACATTTAAACGTAGGATTGAAAGTGTGCGAACCAAAGCAAAAGCAACTGTTGATAAAGATAAAACATGCACTGATGTTCGAAAACTTCAAGACGATTTGGTGTCCGGTGTTAAATCTTTAGAAACTGAAAACATGTTGAAGAACCCAAATGACATCCTTAAAACATTAGCCAAAATGTGTTTAAGTTCCTCTGAGCTGCAAATGAGCATCACAGAGCTTGCAGAGAAAATAACATCTGGATCATTAATGAAATATGTAGAGAATGACCTAAATGTTTTGGACGCTTTTGTGTCTGGCGTTAAAGGTACCCTACCAGACGAATTCATGTCAATCGAAGACAACTATAAAGAAGAACCTAATGAAAAAGATTATGTCATAATCACTTCCAGCGGAACATTTGCGAATTGCCCTGATGCCGGTGACGAACAGACTGAAGTATCTATGCAGGTAACATTCAGCGCAAAGTGTCAGGGAGAAGATATATGTATGCTGTCTGGTGTTGCATTGATAGGCACGACAGCAGCCATTATCGTCGACCAGAAAAACAAGAAAATCAAAAAGTTCAAAATTCCAGAAGGAAATTTTTTGCATGAACTAATTGTTGCTAAAGAGCCTCATCAAGTTGCGACTCTTAGAGAATCCAGTAATGTGGCTGTGTCGTTATGGGACGTTCCTCAGATTCTGATAATTTCAACCGATCCAATTCTGAAAATTGTTACAACTATTGAAACGGCGATCGAATACATCGGTATTACCTCGCATCTCGCAGATCGGCTTGCAGTCGCCAGTATTCAAGCGAGACGCGTAGATGTTTTAGACACGGCACATAGAGACGACAACACTGTAAGAAAGTCTGAAACGCTGTTTCAGTCGTGTCGACGAAGATCATTCCCTGACAGGTTAGCAGCAACTAGCGACGGTAACGTGGTAGTGAAGAATCGGCGACGGAACGAAATGTCGTGCTTTGGTGGCAATAAATTGCTGTTGTGGTCCCGTCGATTGAAGCACTCTATCGCTGACATCGCTTGCCTAAGAGGGAAGGTGTACGCAACGTGCAATGACAGGAACGAGATTGTGTCCATTAGGGAGGATGGTCAGGGTCCAGTTGAGATCCTCAGTTACAGGGATTTTGTGAAGCGACCATGGGCTATTGACGGTTTCAAGGATTGTCTTGTTGTGACTGAAGATGCGCCATCAGATAAAGTACATCTATTTTTGTTCGCGTAAATGTGCATGTTTAATATGTAATAGGGCTATGCTGACTTTCATGAAGACGACATGGTATGCATGTGAGCTCAATACTACGACACACACAGTATATTAATTGGCTTGTTCTAAACAATAATGATAATATATGTTGTCGTAACAATGTAAATGTAACACTAACGTTGCAATAAAATACGCGTTATAATAATAGTTGTTCTTAATTTGATCTCCTAAACGTTGGAAATTGTGTAAATATTACTTGATTTTAATTCATATGTACAGGTCTTTACCGTAACTGAAATAAGTGAGAAAACTAAGCGCACAGACTATATTTGAATAAATGTGAAATAACTTAACCAAGAATACGTCGAACATTCGTTGTGTTACATTCACACTGGGTAGATCAGATAACATGTCACATACGATTTCAATATATCACTTTTCAAACAGAATACTTGTTTTTTCTCATGCAATTTTTTCTTAACGCTTAATTTTTGCATCGTGGACAGTTTGTGTCTACTGTCAGTGAACACATGAAAACCGAAAAGTCACTTAATGAGATTGACTATGCACGTGCTTTTCATTGGTTTATTATGTCTGTAATGATATAACCATTCTTTACTATTGCAAACGAATATTGGGCCAATGTAATTAAAACCGCGTTTATTTCTTGGATTTGCCGTTTTGTGACTTGAACAAACACTATTTATGTAGACAATCTTTATTTCCAAACAATTGATCATACAAATAATAATTTAGCGTCTTCTTTTTAAACAACCACCATTTGGATTGTACACCCATTTGGATTGTACACATGCACATTTCAGCTGTAGGTAAAGGTCCAGAAGGAAATAGCAGCGAGCTGCACCCTTCTCCTTTTTGGTCCCCACTACTGCCCCTCTGATCTGGTCAACACAGAAATGTTGAATATCTTAAAATCTTTTGACGTTTTGCAAATATTTAATTGCAAATCAAAATTCTACATGTATGTTTAAAAACCTTTTTAGTACTATTTAACTGATTAAAAGATTGGATTTACCAATAAATTACAAGAATTCAAAGATCTTTACACACTGCTCCCTTTGAGCAACATAATGTGACATTTTTATTCTAGATTTTAATCTAAGCTGTGGTTCATAAGTAAGGGTCGTGCCGGTTCAGGATCTTGTTGGACGAAAAATGTATTATATCCTAACGTCTTTGGAAATTCATTTGGTTTTTCCAAACCCACATACCACATATAGCGGTGGTTGGGCGCTTATCTAACATGTCACACGATCATGTATACATACGCAGTCTAAACAGCAGCGGATACAGGATGTGGGTACGATGGGCGTACAATTCAGTAACTACAAACATACAAAACTGATCTTATAATAAAACTCATTTTGACTGTGTATATTTAGCTTGAAGGATGTACCAGTACTATTAGTCTATGCAACAAAAACATATGAGACAGATTAATTAATGACAGTCATCGGTGATTTGGTGGAGTGTAGATGCAGATTGTTTGGAGTTGATAGTCACGACAGTATCCTTGTTAATAGGAATTAGCAACGGAACTGTAAATGTTATCATTTAGTGTAGTTTTGATAAGTAGCTATAGGAATGTGTCGCCCTTTCTTTTCAATTTTAACTTTTGACAAAAAGCTTTTAAAATGTTCACATAATTCTGCCTAAAATAATGCTTTTCGTGAACATATGAGGACATTTCAAGAAAAATTGTCAACTGTTCATGAAAACGTTCTTTTATCATATTCACTTACGGCCATCATATTAATATTAACTCGTGTTATGACTACAATAAATTGAGGAAATAACCGTTGATACACATGTAAACCGGGTAGGTGTGATGTTTAAAAACGATTCTTGGACAATTTTATGAGGATGTACCCGCCTATGATAAATATTCTGCTCCGAACAATATATCGATACTGACGGCAAAATTGCAGTTTAATTTCCAGCAATATCTAAACTCATGCAGTTATACGTAGGGAAAGATCTAGGATCAAAAAGGTACGGAGTGCTGCTAAAAAGAAGGAGGCGGGAAGGCCGGACAAATCCTCTTACATTTTTTAATAACTTGGTAAATCCAAGGTTTTTATCAATGTAATTTTAGTAGTTTCGTCTTTTAAGCATTGACTATTTATTTGTCATTTAATATTTGTAAACAAAAATTGAATTTTAAGAGATGTGTCGTATAAAACATGTGTGTGCTTGCCAGCCCAGAGAGGCAGCAGGGGGACTCAAATGGAGCAGGGTGCAGCACCTAGCTGCCATTTCTCTCTGGATCCTTTACCCATACCCGCAAGCTACGCTGATCATGTAATATGACATGGATATCATGACAATGATTATTCCAATAAAGATAATGCAGGGTATGAAAATGTGTGCATTTTTATGTGGGAAGGTGTATGTACGTGACAGACAAACGGGTTCACGTTATCTCAGTCACGTGATTACCATACTGTACCCAAACGATATCTACACATCCTTATTTTAAGTCATTGTACGTGAACAGCTATAAGCCAACTTGAAGAATTTTTCTAGGTCATTTTATAAACACATTTTCACTAGGTATTTACTATTCATATTTACAGATAACAAATCACAATTAATCTGTATTATCTGATGTCATGGAACATGCATATACATATTAGTTAAAGGTGCTTGGGCCAATGAATATTCCAATAAAGATATAAATATATTGGATGTCAAACGAGCAACTCAAAATTGTTTCGTTTACGAAGAAGAGGGGTGGCATACATTACTTGTAGATTGATACTTTAAAACTGTAAAATATTGGTTCAAAAGCATAGAAAGTAAAGACAATATATCGATTAAAATTATTTACACCATGATCATTGATCAAACGTGAATTCGAATTGACCCTACTAAGAAAAAATGGGCGGGTTCATTGTATCTATTATATACTTTCAAAGTTAGGGTTTCGCGGATACTATACAAGGTGTTGGTCAAAAAGAAATGTTTTTCTATCATTATTAAACAAAGACCCAAAGATTGTTTTTGTTAAGACATGAAAGCCAGGTTACCGGCATCTTATACAGGGAACTTAAAATAAACAATTATTTAAAAGGTTACCTCAGAATAGTTGCTAACGAAAAATATCACAATGAATTCTTTCTGTAAACTCAAAGTATCATCTCATCGTCTCATAATCGATAGAATCATGCAGATTATATACACCTTCTGCTATTCCATGTATTGATAGAATATATATACATTGCCATTTTTTTAAGCTTGATGACGAATTTCATTTTGTTTCTTTATTAAAAGACCTGAGCAAGAAGTATATTAAAAGAAACCGGCGACGTGCATATGAGGTGTTACATTGCCGCAATATCCACCGCGTTTCAAATAACGCATACATAAGATGTTATACCTAATACATAAACCATTTTACCCTAGACATAATTAAGCCATAACTCAAAACACATAAGACAAAAGGACATTAATAGGCTTCCGTGATTCCGTATTTATGCACCAATATCATTGACGTTTTTAAAAATACCAAAAATCGTCTACGAGGTCTCTTTACATTAAGACCCTTGCCGTTTTATTATAGCTTCGTTGAGCAACTTGGCTGTATGTAGTTCAACGTGGCCGTAACGCGCCTCAGCAAAAGTTGGCAGGTACATTATCATATTTAAACGTAAATGACAAATCTGAATTTTGAACATGTTCAAAATACTGCTACGTTATACCACAACGTACTTATACGTAGTGTTACACGTGGCACAACGAATAGAAACGTATCCTTTACGTAGCACAACCTGAACAGGACTAGAAACCCGTCAATTGCTACGTTATTCGCTGCGTTAAACTACGATACGCCGCTCATCACTGTCGTTATTGTTACGCTTAGCTGCGCTACGTACTGCGTTCTTCCACGCAACACTACGTAATGACACGTTGCACACATGGTACATTGTAAAATGAAACGGTAGCGTAGAGAAAGCGCAGTACAAGTACCTAAGCAGTACATCGAGGCGCAGCTTAGTACAAAATGATGATAGCTTGGCAGAACGTGAGTGTCAAATACGTACTTAAACGGCTCGGAATAACGTGGCACCATAAATATGACTGTGCCATTAAACCCCTGTGCTGATATCTTCATTTATTTCGTAATTTTGTTGTGATTTTCAAGAGTAGTGTCCATTTAAGAGACATAGAAATGCAAACTCGTATATACATTCTATAAACAGCGGTCACGGTACAAAGACAGAACTCAAGACGGTCCATTAGTAAAATTTAGCTTCTTCTGCAAATACGCAAAGAGGCGAAATGCAGTTCCGAAAGTGGCCCAAAAAAATACTTCTCAAATACTTCTCAAATTCTTCATCAAGCAAACGTGGCCTGGTTTAAATGTACTTATGCAGTTTCTTTGCATTTAAGAAGGCGTATTAGTTTTCATAAAAACAAAACTAAGTTAAATTGACCAAAATAAGTTGCGAGAACGTACACAGTTTTTACGATCGATGTGTACAACATGCATCAATGTGTTTTAATTCTAAAGCAACGTAGCAATGGCATTTATATAAATGACGATTGCTGACAAAGGAAATCGGCAGAATAAAGGGGCGGTGATCGATTAAAACAAATAAGAGCATCAAACGCAGTTGGGTAGCTAAGAACGGTTGAGGCTTCAAAAACGGTGAGAAAATTAAATAACCATGCATTCCGAGTATGTTCATCATTTATGCATAATAATAAACAACACTAAACTTGGAATAAACGTTTAAGAAATGTGTCATGATGGTATGCAAAGAATTACATGTATAAAAAACAAACGACAAAGATTTCCCCCTCACCCTCTGTCGTTTTATTTTATATTTGGTGTTTTTATATGTTTTGTCTCTGGAAAAAATGTACAGGCAAGTACCTAACTCTGTCTAAATACAAAACAGAGATACATCGCATGGTGCCCCTGACACTGGAGTTGATAACAAAGGTATATTCCAAGTGTCAGGGGCAACATGCCTTGTAACTCTGTTTTGTATTTTGACAAAGTTATACCCCCTTTTCACAAAGATTTTCTGGTTAAAGCTTATAGTCAAAACTTTTGTAACTTCAGAACTACATAAGTTATTCACTTGAAAATAAGAACATGCCTTTGTCATCAACTCCAGTATCAGGGGCAACCTCCCTTTAATTATGTTTTGCATTTTGACAGAGTTATGCTCCTTTTTCACATATATTTTCTGGTTAAAGTTTTAATTCAAAACTCTAATAACTTAAAAACTACACAAGTTATGAACTACGTAAGGTTTTTACTTGAAACTTTGAATAATTTGATGAAATAATTATCATAACTCAATTTTGTATTTCAACAAATTTATGCCCCCTATACTTTCCAAAATATGTACCAGCTGAAATACTTTGAATAGTCGAGCGCGCTGTCCTCTGACAGCTCTTGTTATTTAATATTACTGTGTCCTATTCATTTGTGTTCTTTTCGATTTAAATGTTTTGTTTGTATTACTTATAATGAGTATTGAATATATCGTCATCGTCCCAATAAGTCTGTCACTTGTCTATTTATTATTACTGCGCCATATTTTGACAAGAATGTTCCGTTGCATTAATATGCCCATTGTTGTACGTGTAGCCTGTTTTATTAAATACATTACATATACGAGGGACCCCCCCCAAACACACACACACCTCTGATTTTCTTTTGTATCTAGAGTGGCCAAGATGCATTTTAGAGAGCACAGGGCTGCGAATTTCAACTATTTCCGTCGGAGATTTGATAAACTGATTTATAGCCTTTGTTATGTGGTTTGTAACCGTCATTTCCGTTTCCTTTTCCAGTCTAATGGCGGCTCAGTTCGTGTAACTTGTTGGTTTTACAGATATCGACAAGAAAACGTAATTTGCGAATAATGAAGCTTATCATTATGACAGTTTTCTACAAGTCCTGACAGTTATAATCTCGTAAACTGTAAGTGTATATGTTTGAATGGCGAAAAATGTTGTTTTATTGTAGTAAATAAACACACGTGGTCTTCGTGCATGCGTTTCCAGGAGTTTGCACGGCATGTTCAAGAAGTATTTTATAATATGTCCGCACTCCAAACTACAAATTAATGTCAACTATTAAGTTAAAACAGCACACGTGTATTTCTAATCGTCATGAAGCCTATGCATCCATACATTCATGAATGATCTTGTGAAGGGAGGGGGTGAGTCTGGTGCACTAATTCATTTTGCAGTCTTCTAAAAACAAGCCCAAAACCCAGAACAAGTAAAACATCCGAAACCGTCTGGGCAAGTTAAGAAAACTAAAAATAAAATGTATACTTGAAGGGACCAGTAGTGAGTAGACCCTCTACAAGGATGGAATGAACATAGGCAATATAAACAAAATTATCCTATAATATATGTATACACACAAGTTAGCACACTCTACATTTTCTATCTGCTGATCTGCAGCTCTGCTGGAGTTTCCCCACATCAACTTGGCACTAGCAACCCCAGGACAAACAAGATGGACAAGGGATCTCCTGCTACCTGAGTTATTTCACACATCCCGGCAATCAGAGTTAAACAGGGAGTATTTTTTCAGATATCTTATTTGATCATTCCCCCCCCCCCCCCGCTGGAAAGTAATATATTTCCCTCATTTCAGTGAAAATATTGCCCTATATTTGAAATATAGATTACAGACAGTTGGACATTTTGTTATAATATTGATAATGATTTTGATTTGATATTGATATGATAGTTGAATAATGTTTGTTGATATTCAATTGACCAGAATACATATAACATGTCTTTATTAAATAATTATAATACTGAATGACAATAAAAATCATCATTTATAAGTAACCTTTTTGCTGATTAATTCCCCGCCGTGAAGCGGGAGGGGGGTTATAAAAATGCCCTTCGTCCATCCGTCCGTCTGTTCGTTACATTTTCGTGTCTGCTCCAAATCTCCTATACCCTTTGAAGGATTTTCATGAAACTTGGCTCAAATGTTTAGGTCATTGAGACGATGTGCAGAAGGCATGAGTCAGTCACGCCGGCTCAAGGTCAAGGTCACACTTGAAGATCAAATATTCGAGCCTCCAGTTCGTGTTCGCTCCATATCTCCTATGCCTTTTAAAGGATTTTCATGAAACTTGGCTCAAATGTTTAGGTCATTGAGATAATGTGCAGAAGGCATGGGCCTTTCACGCCAGCTCAAGGTCAAGGTCACACTTGAAGGTTAAATTTTTGAGCCTCCATTTTCGTGTCCGTTTTTAGTGTCCGTTTTTTGTGTCCGCTCCATATCCCTTATACCCTTTAAAGGATTTTCATGAAACGGGGCTCAAATGTTTTGCTCATTGCGACCATGTACAGAAGGCATAAGCCAGTCAAGCCAACTCAAGGTCAAGGTCACACTTTAAGGTTGAATGTTTGAGTCTGTATTTTCATGTCCGTTCATCATATCTCCTGTGCCCTTGAAAGGATTTTCATGAAACTTGCCTCAAATGTTTATCACATTGAGGCAATGTGCAGAAGGCATGAAGCAGTCTTGCCACCTCAAGGTCAAGGTCACACTGAAAGGTCAAATGTTTGAGCCTCTATTTCTGTGTCTGCTCCATATCTCCTATGCCCTTTAAGGAATTTTCATGAAACTGATGAAGGTCTGTCAGTGTGATACTTCAAAGTCACCTTTAAAATCTAATGAAGGATCATGGCGGGGGATATAGCTGGCCTTTGGACTGCCTTGTTTATTTTTATAACTTCAGACAAATGTAGAAACAACCCGCAAATTTTCGACTGCCAGTGCCCTAGCCCCTATGTTGTCAATATCATACACATTAAATTAGTTGTTTGCTGTTTTCTATAACAGTTTTCATTGAATTTCAATTTCATTGGCTCGGCTGTTAGAAGAATAGGTAAGATTTCCTACCAGCGCCAGCATTTATTTCCGCGTCTGAACTTGGTTGTAGTATTTGTTGGAAAAGTCTTAAAACTTCAAAACCACATAAGGTATTGTTGTGTTTCTCTTTAAGAACACACTGTTAATATGGCAACCTTTAAGGTAGACAATTTAAGGCTCTAACAAAATGCTCAACACCATTGAAGATACTAGTCTTTTATTTACATCCATACTCTACCAGCATACAATTCTAACCACCCTGCTATCACAGATGCATTCCTGCAGGGGGCGTGTCATGCCAGTCAGATGTGTCCAGTACACACTACACCACGGTTATTTACTTGAAACTTACAATATACCTTTGTCATCGACTCCAAGCTTCATTGCAACATTCCCCTCTACTCAGTTTTGTATTTTGACATAGTTATGCCCCTTTTTCACTTATATTATCAGGTTAAAGTTTTGGTTCAAAAGTCCTATAGCTTCAAAAAGGCATTCACTTTAAACTTAGAATTAATGTAACTTATCATCAAATACTGTATTTACCATACAAGAATGCTCATATCTTAGTTTTCAGATTTTTATAGATCAGCACTAAAAACAGCTACCTTTATTATCAACAACACTGTGTCTCTATGTATTTGTATTGAAAGTGTTTATTTTTCTCATCCACTTTCAAAATATGCACCAACTATAATCCTATACTAGTACTTTGAATAGTTGAGGGCTCTTTCCCCAGACAGCCAGCTGTTGTTTTATTAATGCTGATGTTCTTGTTTGAGCATATACATATTCTCATTTCTGTGTATCATTTAGTTTACAGTAATATTTGAAAATTAATGCCTCATTTGGCCATTTTTCAATAAAAATTTGGTTTTCTACACGTTCAAAGGTAGTTTGTAACGTTTTCATTCAGGCTGAGGTTTCCTCTAAGTAAGAGACGTGACCATATTTTCGCTGCTTTAAGAAGCTGGTATATATTTGACCAACAATAATCTTTTGAATATATGTTTATTTTGATATAAACATTAAATAATTCTACATTTATTGGTTAATTAGTAATTTTGGAAGAATGTTGTGTTTTCCTGTTCTAATTGGTTTATTACTTTGCCAGCCACTCTATCAATTCATTAACAGACTCTGTTTTGAATGTTTAGCCTCAGATTGCATGTTTTTGTATGGTCCATAGCTGAGTTGCTCACAACTTTGACAGTTAAGCTAATGGCCAGTTAACTCGGAATGCTGTATTCCTTAATAAAATAACAACTTAAATATTTTATGTCTTATTTACATAAGTTATTATGTCTGAATGATAATGGCTGTAAGCCTACTTGGCGTATCATTTTAGATATACCAGTAAACTCATATTGCATTTCAAAATTTTAATTTACAAACCCCAGTAAATAACTTTGTGCAAATTTAAATTGAAGTTAGTTGAATTAGCTGTTAAAGTTTTGAATAACACTATGGTACTTATTTTTGTTAGTCATAGTATCTCATTTTACTATGTTTTGATAGCTCTTTTTCTTCTTTTTCTGCTTCTTTTTTTCATCTTTTTCTCCCTCATTTTCTTCTTATTATTGCAGGTAAGTATGATTATTATAATTGTTATTTATGATTATTTATTATAAGGATTATATGTTACATATTATTATTGTTTTTTAATTACTGTGGTTATTTTATTATTATTATTATTATTTGTCAGAACTGTCCACTGGTTGGTTATTGGCCTAAGTAGCCAGAAGGCCAGCCAGTTATATTATGACCTTCATTTGGCCTACCATTGATGTGGGGGCCATAGGCTATTAGTAGGTCAGATATCTGACCTCTAACATGGTCGGGCACAGAAGGGGCCTGTGCCATATAATTGATCGACCAATGGACCATAAAATGTCATCAATTGATAGGCCAAGGCCCGTCAGTTGATGAACCAATAGGCCTTATGATCAGTCAAATGAATGGTGAGTATCCAGTCATTTAGATTGACATTGTTTAGCCCCAAGTGGCCTATATATTATGGTCCAAATGAATATAAGAAATACTTCTTTCTTTTCCTTCGGAAGGTCACTGTTCTGCTGGTTTAGCCGTGTATTTTTTTTTTTCATTGTTCACCTTTTGTCATTCAATGCCTAATTGTCTTTCTTTGTTTCAGCCAATGAATTGATAAACTGCTTGGTATTCAAAATTATCCCATACTGTTTTGGATTTATCGACAATATTAGAGAAACCATTCAATCATCATTTTAAGTAAATTATTTAATTTTCTAATAGCCATTTTTAGCTCGACTTTTCGAAGAAAAGTCAAGCTAGATTCTACTTGCCTCGGCGTCTAGGCTAGGTTAAAGTTTTTTGGTAAGCTAGTTTCTCAGGACTTTCATTCCCGATATTAAAATGAAGCAATAGCCAAGTTTGGTACCTCCAGTTTGATATTTGTCAAAATTATACTTGGCAATTTTACATTGAGATTTATTTGAATAGGTTAAAGTTTTTCTGTAAGCTAGTTCTCAGAAAGGTGTTGTGGGATTTCATTTACAATTAAATTTGTTATTCCCCATATTAGAATGGACCCATATTCAAGCCATGTTTAATAAACTCAAGTTTCAAATTGTAAAAATTGTGGGCTTTTTTGCAGTTAAGAAGTTATATTCAATGCAGGCGGGGTAGCGGCGTCAACTTTTGATTTCTTCTCTCTAACTCAAGAATGAATCTTCATACATGGATACCCAAAGCGATACTTCACTGGAGATTGCATTTGTGATGGGTGGGGTCAAGGTTACTGTTTCGAAATTTAGAAATATGCTTTTAGAAAAAATGCCAGTCAGTCTAGCAAGTACAGAAAAGTCGAGCGTGCTGTCTTCTGACAGCTCTTGTTCTTTATTGTTTCCATAAGTGTTTTCTATAGTGTATGTCATACTAAGTATGTGTTTCTGGGTTAATGCTAGTCAATATGCTTCAATATTTGCTACTACATGTACCACAATTTTCAATTTTGTTTTTCTTTTTTATTACTTCTTTTTCTTATGTATTTATCAAACCAGTAGTAGTTCTTTATCTTGCATAACAGTTCACTGTGAAACTAAATTTTCATAGAAAATGAAAGTGATGTATATCTTCAAATAAGTTTCCTCAAAAGTATGACACATGTTCAGTTTAATTCTTTTATTCTTGATTGGATTATATTGACATTCTGCATTGTTAGTACATTTGTGGGGAATCTAAGAATACAATCAATTGACAATGAACTTAAATGCAGATGATTTTCTTGCTGTTCAGTTTGATAATCATAAAAACTAAGACTTAATGATCAGGTTTAGATCAGATAAATTGTATAGTGATATTAAAATCATTGAAATTTTTACTATCTTTACTTCAAATGTAAAGGAAAAACATACGTTTTGTTCACTTTGCGCATAGAGCAGAAGGGTCACTGTAGGCACTCTGTCTTCAGTACTTGAACAGTGTTTTTATGCCCCAGGCATCTTGATGCGGGAGGCATATAGTGATGGTCCTGCCAGTCCGTCCGTGATTCCGTATGACGATAACTAGATTATACCGTTTCATCTAGCACGACCGTTTCATCTAGCACGAACACCGCTTTCTACAACACTTTGATGATACTTACACAGCTGTTGCTTATGACGATTTCCAATCCACCCATATCACCTCAACCTCACTTTGACCTTGACCTCATTCAAATGGGCTATTTCTTGGTTAACTATATTTTACCATTTTGTCTACAACCATCAGGCTTACTACACCATTTGGATATTTACTCAGTGGTTACATATGACAATTCCTTATCCACCCTTATCACCCAACCTTATTTTGATCTCGACCTTGACCTAATTTAGAATATTTCTAATGGGCTGTCCAGCATCAGCCGGGGGCATGTGTGTTTATCGAACGCACCGTCTAGTTTATCTTTGTAAACTTGGAACCGGATAAAGGTAAGATTTTCAGCTGGATTTACCTACCAATTTGCCCAATTTTTAAAGTAAAAAAATCCCCGAATTGTCTGGAAAAGAAAATCCAAATTGATTAAAAAACCGATCAATGATATACCTGTAATATATAATGATTAATTTGTGTTACTTATAATAATAAATGCAAGTGAAAGTATCAATGAAACAAGTTGTTTAAGAGTTTATTGATTTTAGCTTTGATTGTTTTTACATCTTTTTCGGCAGTTTTTGATGAAAGTGATAACATTCCCAAGATGGCTTAACATGACACTTTTTTTTTCAAATTGACTTCCCCAAAGGAGAGAAGAAAAACACATTTTCATTGTTTTGCCATAAAACTTTGTTACAAGAATGCTGGGTCAAATATAAGAATGGGCATAATCACCTGTTTAAAGACATAGAATGGTAGTTACAACATCGGGTTGATAACCTCGACCAAATTCTGAATACAGAATATGGATTCATTATTGAATACCAATGAGTTAATTGTGTTGAAAACTAGATCAAATGATTTACAAAACTTCTTCATCACATTTTCATCAGACAATGCTAAAACTTGGTCATATAGAGTATATTTGTTGATTTCGGTGTAAGATCGTATTTTATTTCACGAGAGTTCATAGAAAATGATATTTTCACGAGTGGCGCAGCCACGTGTGAAAATACTTATTTTCTATGATCACTCGTGAAATAAAATACAATCTTACACCGAAATCAACAAATTTTCTTTTTATTTTATGCTTTTGGACAATAAATAAATAAAATTGCGCAAGATAAGCTTAAACGTCACAAGTTCGTGTATTCTGACGTCTAAAAACTGACGTCATAAATGATTCCAAAACTGTCACTCAGTATGGTGGGAAAAAGTGCTATATTTTGTGAGTCGTTGTCACTAAATTATAATTTTTTCGAATTTTATTATGTGTTTTATGTAAACACATGCATGTACATACTGTAAAAATAAAATCTTATATTTTCACTGCAGTGAAAATATAAAATCTTGTATTTTCACTGCTCGAACAGTGAAAATATAAAATTGTATTCCTCCAATAAAGTTGGATATTTCACTGAAAAGCATATAATAAACTATTGTCTTCCAGGAAATCTGAAGTTGTGGTCAATCTTGAGTCTTCTGCTGTTAAAACAAGGTTATTAAGTCTAAGAACATAATAAGCTTACATTATTACATCTACTTGGAGCTTTACTTTTTATTCAGTCAGACTGAAAGTTGTTTGCTTCTTTTTCATGTACTGAACCATCACACTCCGATGGTGTGTCTTGACGTGATGAGCAAAGAACATGAAGACAAAACATGCCCCTTCACAGAAGTCTTATCCAAGGAACAGGGAAGAAGGTATTGAGTTGCAGTGTCAGGTCAACACATTCTAAATTCCTGCAGGGGTGGCAAAATCCGCACACCAAACTACAAATTAATGTCAACTATTAAGTTAAAACAGCACACGTGTAATTCTAATTGTCATGAAGCCTACGCATCCAGACATTCATGAATGATCTTGGCTTGGGAAGGGAGGGGGTGAGTCTGGTGCACTAATTAATTTTTGCAGTCTTCTAAAAACAAGCCCAAAACCCAGAACAAGTAAAACATCCTAAACCGTCTGGGCAAGTTAAGAAACTAAAAATAAAATGTATACTTGAAGAGACAAGTAGTGAGTATACCCTCTACAAGGATGAAATGAACATAAACAATATAAAAATTATCTTATAATATATGTATACACACCAGTTAGCACACTCTACATTTTCTATCTGCTGATCTGCAGCTCTGCTGGAGTTGCCCCACATCAACATGGCACTAGCAACCCCAGGACAAACAAGATGGACAAGGGATCTTCTGCTACCCGAGTTATTTCACACATCCCGGCAATCAGAGTTAAACAGGGAGTATTTTTTCAGATATCTTATTTTATCATTCCCCCCCTGCTGGAAAGTAGTATGTTTCCCTCATTTCAGTGAAAATATTGCCCCATATTTGAAATATAGATTACAGATAGTTGGACATTTTGTTATAATATTGATAATGATTTTGATTTGATATTGATATGATAGTTGAATATTGTTTGTTGATATTCAATTGACCAGAATACATATAACATGTCTTTATTAAATAATTATAATACTGAATGACAATAAAAATCATCATTTATAAGTAACCTTTTCGCTGATTAATTCCCCGCCGTGAAGCGGGAGGGGGGTTATAGGAATGCCCTTCGTCCATCCGTCGGTCTGTTCGTTACATTTTCGTGTCTGCTCCAAATCTCCTATACCCTTTGAAGGATTTTCATGAAACTTGGCTCAAATGTTTAGGTCATTGAGACGATGTGCAGAAGGCATGAGTCAGTCACGCCGGCTCAAGGTCAAGGTCACACTTGAAGATCAAATATTCGAGCCTCCATTTCGTGTTCGCTCCATATCTCCTATGCCTTTTAAAGGATTATCATGAAACTTGGCTCGAATGTTTAGGTCATTGAGATGATGTGCAGAAGGCATGGGCCTTTCACGCCAGCTCAAGGTCAAGGTCACACTTGAAGGTTGAATGTTTGAGTCTGTATTTTCATGTCCGTTCATAATATCTCCTGTGCCATTTAAAGGATTTTCATGAAACTTGCCTCAAATGTTTATCACATTGAGGCAATGTGCAGAAGGCATGAAGCAGTCTTGCCACCTCAAGGTCAAGGTCACACTTTAAGGTTAAATGTTTGAGCCTCTATTTCTCTGTCTGCTGCATTTCTCCTATGCCCTGTAAGGAATTTTAATGAAACTGATTAAGGTCACAGGGGTCTCGATCTCCGTTTCTTTATGCCGAAATTCGGCATCATTCCCCCAACGGAAAAGTATATATTTTTCCCCCATTTCAGGCCAAAATTCCCCCTAAAGAATTGCCATTGATTTGTTTTTGATTATGGGAGTAATTTTTCGGTATCAAATTTACTTTAACACTGTCTAACGGTTAACGATAAAATCCAAACAAATCCACGTGGTCATGTTAAATGACCGTTTTGACCACTGATCTCTAATATAGTAATATAGATAGATGGTTTTGACTTGTCTGGTTCCCGATTATTTTTGCTTTTATAAAAAAACTTCATTTCTATATAGATAACTGCTACATGTAGCTTATTTGCGGGGAACCGTCATTTCTGTTGTGGGAAAATGTCTTCTGCTAAAAAGCAATCAAAACAGGTACAGCAAAAAGGCACAAATATTGTGTCTCACATTAGATAACATAGTCTATTACTGTAATTAGTATTAGTAGTTTAACAAAACAAATTAAGGTTAAAAATTGGAAGTGAAAAAAAAATATTTGTAAAAAACAAATGGAAGTGAAAAACTTGTTGCATGAAAAATTATCTGTTGTTCTTCTCCACATTCCCATTAAATAATGGTCAAGTGGTGATGTTTACAAAATTGACTTGTTTCTATAATATTCAATTTATTGATAATTAATCATGAATAAAGTTGTTAGGGATAGAGTTAGACTAAAAAAAGTGATTTGAAATGTATATTTAATAGTTTTTATTTTTGAATTGTTTGCAAAGTCAAAATTCCCCCTTCTTTGTAAAACAACACTAAAATTCCCCCACCTGAGGGTACAGGTACTCTTCCCCCAAACCAGATAGAGACCCCTGGGTCAGTGTGATACTTCAAAGTCACCTTTAAAATCTAATGAAGGATCACGGCGGGGGATATAGCTGTCCTTTGGACTGCCTTGTTTATTTTTATAACTTCACTAAAATGTAGAAACAACCCGCAAATTTTCAACTGCCAGTGCCCTAGCCCCTATGTTGTCAATATCATACACATTAAATTAGTTGTTTGCTTTTTTCTATAACAGTTTTCATTGAATTTCAATTTCATTGGCTCAGCTATTTGAAGAATAGGTAAGATTTCCTACCAGCGCCGGCATCTATGTCTGCGTCTGAACTTGGTTGTAGTATTTGGACAGGTTAAAGTTTTTCGTTAAGCTAGTTTCTCTACTTTTTGTTTCCGCTCTCTAACGCGAGAATGGATTAAGCTATTGTAATGAAACTTCAAACATAGATACCATATAGCGAGACCTCGCTTAGGATTGCATATGGGGTGGGTGTGGTCAATGTCAATGTTACTAAAAATAGAAAAACAGTTTCCGCTCAATAACTTAAGAACATATTTAGATATAATAATAATTCGTAATACATAAGTACGTTGTATCAAGACCTCACTTGGGATTGCATATGGGGTTAGTGGGGTCAAGGTCACTGTTACTAAAAATAGAAAAATGGTATCCGCTCATTAATTTGAACACGCATTGTGATATTTTAATGAAACTTAATACGTATGAGGTGCGTCGTGGGAGAACCAGACTTAATCATGCGGGTAGTGTCGTCCTGGATTAGCCTGTGCTAATCGGGGACAACACTTTCCGCTTTCATGGTATTTTTCTGTTTCAAGTAAGTATCTTCTAAACATAAATCCACTGTGGTCGGAAAGTGCCGTCCTGGATTAGCCTGTTCGAACTGCACAGGCTAATCCGGGATGACACTTTACGCACATGCATTAAGCCCGGTTTTGCACGACACACCTCAAATATACCTTCTATCAAGACTGCTTGGGATTGCATATGGGGAGGTTGGGGTCAAGGTCACTGTTACTAAAATAGAAAAACGGTTTCCGCTCAATAACTTGAGAACACATTGAGATATTTTAATGAAACTTTATACATAGATTACTTATATCAAGACCACGCTTGGGATTGCATATAGGGTGGGTGGGGTTAAGGTCACTGTTAATAAAAATTAGGGATGTCAACGGCTACCAAAATTGGTATCTGGTTATTCGTATGTAATATCCGGATAACCGTATACATCAGCATTGGTGGCCGGAATCTGGCACATGTTTAAGTTGCAAAGTAAAGTTCACATCTACCGAGGATACTTCTATTTTGAAAACACAAGACTATTTCATTAATTGAAAAAAGTACATGTAACAAACTTCGTCGATTTCTGTTTGTAAATTGTGCGTTTTGTTTGTTTTGTGTAGCGTGCAATGTTGTTATGCCCTTCAATTAAAGTACCCCAATTAAACGTATGATTTGCGTAAAGGTAAGTTGGTGTTAAGGCTGACTGGTGTATGGTAAACCCGTAAATGAGTAAAACAGGCAATGTGCTAATCAAATGCACATAAACACAAAAACAATTGTGACATCTTGTTTGTTTAATAGTCTTTTCAAAGTTAGTGTGGTGTGAAAGCACCACCTGTTGTTTTATGATAATCGAAATCCGACCGAGGGGTGTGTTTATGACACGTTCGCAGTACGAGGTGGAGACCATCCGTAGAGGCCTATAGCTGTGTTGTGTTTATAATATACATGCTTGTATGCCTAAAAAACACGAGAAAAATTGGATTTTAATTTTTATACGAAAATTAGGTTACTAACTTGGTAACTGGATATTAACATCATAACCGGTTATCCGGATATTCGTTGACATCCCTACTAAAAATAATTTAATGGTTTCCGCTCAATAACTTGAGAACACATTGAGATATTTTAATGAAACTTAATACATAGATACCTTATATCGAGACCTTGGGTGAGATTGCATATGGAGTGGGTGGGGTCAAGGTCACTGTTACTACAAATAGAAAAATGGTTTTTACTCAATAACGTAAGAACGCATTGAGATATTTTAATGAAACTTGATACATAGATGACTTATATCATGCTTGGGATTGCATATGGGGCGGGTGGGGTCATGGTCAAGTTTACCATTACCTAAAATTTTATTGATGTGCTGATTTTAAAGCATTTCATTTGAAAATTGGGTTTTCGTGGAATGTCCATGTTTCTTGTTTTAGAAAAAAAATGCCAGAAACTCTGACTAGCACAAGAAAAGTTGAGCGCGCTGTCCTCCAACAGCTCTTGTTTGTTATTATGCTTGAGTTTTTAGTTCCGATGCTTAAATCTGTCAAGTTAATACATTTAATGGCATACTTAAAAAAGATGCGAAAGTCTGTGAACAAGTCCCTTTAAAAGTCTATAGTCATTTAATTCCTTACTTAAACAGTTAACTTTAAGTCTCATCATTGCAGGGTTGCTCAGCTTCACATTGTTTAAATTGTTAAAGTAAGTCAAAAGTGAACTTTGCTTGTCTTTATTTCAGGCTTCCTCAGATGCAGAATTATGTGAAATGGATCATAAATGACCGTGGCTATAACTGGACATGCTGGTAATGGACACACCCAAATTCTGGAATCAGTGTCACGTTAAAATGGTATTTTTGTATCCTGCCCAGATATGGGTTTGAAAACTGATTGGTTTGCTAATATCGGCCGGTCTGTCGGTCCGTCCGGAGACCAGTTTTGTTTCGGTTCTCGAAGTCCACCAGTTTTCATCCGCTCTTTAGCAAACTTCATGAAAATGTTTGTGGGCATAATATCTAGGCCAGGTTCAATAATCAGCCAAATCGCCAAAGGAATTGTGGAGTTATGACCCTTGAATTATCTTAAATTGGCCTTTTTAGCCATTTCTGCTCTCTAACTCTAATATAGGTTTCTACCACTAGATCAGCTTATTTATCCTCAGTATGTCGGTTTACACCATTTACTCAGTGCGATACAGGTATCATCCAATCTTCACCAAACTTTATGAAAATGTCTGTTATAATAATATCTCGGCCAAGTTTGATAACTAGCCAATTCACCCCAGAAATTGTGGAGTTATGATCTTTGAATTGGCCTTGAATTGGCCCTTGAATTATCTGAAATTGGCCTTTTAGCCGTTTTGCTCTCCAACAGTTTTCATCTGTTCTTTACCAAACTTATCTTGTTAAAATATTTGTTCGCAAAATATCTTGATATAGCTTGATAATCAGCCAATTCGCCATAGGAATAGTGGAGCTATGGCCCGTGAATGTTTTTAAATTGGCCATAGGCGTTTCCGTTCTCTTAAGTTCAACAGTTTTCATCCATTCCTCTCCAAACTTGATGAAAATGTTCGAGGTTATAATATCTTAGCCAAGTTTGATGATCAATCAAATTGTCTCAGGAACTGCTGTTTTATGGCCCTTGATTTATCTAAAATTGGCCTTTTTAGCAGTTTTCGTTCCTCTTGTCCAACAGTTTTTATTCAAAATTGATATTTTAAAGATTGCTTTTAACCTAGAGGAGGCATAACTGTTTTACACACAGCTCTTGTTTTTAGTTATTATGCCCCCCATGAAGATGGCGGGGTATATTGGTTTGCTAATGTCTGTCAGTCGGTCGGAAGACCACTTTAGTTTCCAGTCTCTAAGTCCAATAGTTTTCATCCGATCTTAACCAAACTTCATGAAAATGTTTATCGGCATAAATTAAATGCCTATGCCAAGTTCGATAATCAGCCAAATCGCTTCAGGAATTGTGTAGTTATGGCCCTGATTTATTTAAAATTAGCCTTTTTAGCCATTTCCGCTCACACAGTCCAACAGTTTTTTTATTTTCACCAAACTTGCTGAAAATGTTTTTGGGCATAATATCTCGGCCACGTTTGATAATCAGCCAAATCCCTTCAGGAATTGTGGAGTTATGGTCCTTGAATTATCTACAATTGGCCATTTTATCAGTTTCCGCTCTTTAAGTCCAACAGTTTTCATCTAATCTTCACCATTCTTGATGAAAATGTTTGAGGTTGCCAACTTTGATGATCAACCAAAACACGCCAGGAACTGCAGAGTTATGGCACTTGATTCATCTAAAATTGGCCTTTTTAGCAGTTTCTGCTCCTTATGTCCAACAGTTCTCATCCGATAATCAACAAACTTGATATTTTAAAGATTGCTTTTAAACTAGAGTGGACATAACTGTTTTACAAACAGCTCTTGTTTTTATATGCCTGTTTAAAAAACGGAACATATGGGACCGCCCCTGGCAGGCGGGCAGGTGGGCGGCAGGAAAACTTTGTCCGGAGCATGTCTTTGTATAGCATGGATGGATTTTTAAATAACTTAGTAGTGACAAGCATGGTGCAATGGAGTGTCGCGTGCAAGAACCAGGTCCCTAGATCCCAGGTCAAAGTCACAATTCAAGTTCAAAGGTCAAATTTAAGAAATCCATCCTGAACACTTTGTCCGGAGCATATCTTGTCCAGCATGGATGGATTTTCAAATAACTTGGCAGATATGACAAGCATGGTAAGACGGAGTGTCGAACGTAAGAACCAAGTTCCTATGACCAAAGTGAAGGTTACAATTTTAGGTAAAATTAAGAAATCAATCATTAACGCAACTTGACCGGAGCATATCTTTGTTAAATGACTTGGTAGAAGTGACAAGCATGGTGAGATGAAGTGTCACGCGCAATAACTAGGTACCTAGGTCCAAGCTCAAGGTTATAATTCAAGGTCATAGGTCAAATTTAAGAGATCAATTCTTAACACTTTGTCCAAAGCACATCTTTGTCCAGCATGGATGGATTTTCAAATAGCTTTGCAGAAGTGACAAACATGGTGATTCCAAGTGTCCCACACAAGAACCAGGTCCCAATGTCCAAGGCCAAGGTCACAATTCTAGGTCAAAGGTCAAATTTTAACAAATAAATTTTGTCCGGAGCATATCTTTGTCCAGTATGGATTGATTTTCAAATAACTTGGAAGAAGTGCCAAGCATGGTAAGGCGGTGTCCTGCACAAGAACCAGGTCCAAGGTCAAGGTCACAATTAAAGGTCAAAGGTCAAATTTAAGAATAATTATGCCTCCCTGGGGTATCTTGCTTTGCACCTGTCCGTCGGTCGGTCAGTATGTCGGTCGGTCGGTCCGTAGACCATTTCGTTTCCGTACGATATCTAGAGAATGCTTTGACCTACAATCATGAAAGTTGGTATGCTGGTTACTTGGGAGGAAAGGAAGACGCCTATACATTTTGAGCTCAACAGGTCAAAGGTCAAGGTCACAGTTACTAAAAATAGAAAAACGGTTTCCGCTCAATAACTTGAGAACGCATAGAGATACTTTAATGAAACTTTATACATAGATACCTTATATCGAGACCTCGCTTGGAATTGCATATGGGATGGGTGGGGTCAAGGTCACCGTTACTAAAAATAGAAAAACGGTTTCCGCTCAGTAACTTGAGAATGAATGGAGATATTTTAATGAAACTTCATACATAGATACCTTATATTGAGACCTCGCTTGGGATTGCATATGGGGTGGGTGTGGTCAAGGTCAAGGTCACCATTACTAAAAATAGAAAAACAGTCTCTGCTCAATAACTTCAGAACGCATCGAGATATTATAATAAAACTTCATACATAGATACCTTATATTGAGACCTCGCTTGGGATTGCATATAGGGGGGGTCAAGGTCACCGTTACTAAAAATAGAAAAACGGTTTCCGCTCAATAACTTGAGAACGCATAGAGATATTTTAATGAAACTTCATACAAAGATACCATATATCGAGACCTCGCTTGGGATTGCATATTAAAAAAATTTCTTAACAATTGCACATATTCACAACTGGGCTGTAAGTCGGGGGGCGTACATGTTTTACAAACATCTCTTGTTTCTAAACACTTTGTATGGAGCACTTCTTTGTCTAGCATGGATGGATTTTCAAATAACTTGGCAGAAGTGATAAGCATGGTGAGCCCGCGTGTCACGCAAGAACCAGGTCCTTAGGTCTAAGGTCACAATGCAAGGTCATAGGTCATATTTAAGAAAACAGTGTCACATGCAGAACCAGGTCCCTGTGACCAAGGTCAAGGTCACAATTTAAGGTCAGATTTCATAATAAAGAAACCAATCCTTAACACAACTTGTCCAGAGCATATCTTTGTCCAGCATGGCTGGATTTTCAAATAACTTGGCAGAAGTGACAAGCATGGTGAGGCAGCATTTCATGCGCAAGAACCAGGTCCCTAGAACCAAGGTCAAGGTCACAATTAAAGGTCAAAGGTCAGATATAAGAATTCAATCCTTATTACTGTCTGGAGCATATCTTTGTCCAGATGGATTGATTTTTTATGTTGTCGTCTTCATTATAGACTTAAGAATATATATGAAATTGTTTTGATACCTCAACTCGCCACACAGAGAGACGCTTTGAAGATGAATTAGATGCACAAATACCATGACTCTGCCTATTAGTTTTTGAATTGTTTCTCTAGTGTGTGAATCTTTACCCCGAAAAAGCTTCTTTGACAGGCATATCTTTGTGACAATGGAACTCTTGGTATGATTTTCTCTGCCCTTTCATTGCATTCCCATTACTTGACAAAGCGCATTGGGGAGCATCCATCGGTTCAAGCTGTTTCATAAAACATTCCGGACGATGACTGAAAAAAGGCTTGACATATTCAAATAATTTTTACTACGCAGGTGAAACATCATAAAAAACAGGTCAAAATCCAAACCACCAAATGTTGACAAAGTTATGGCCCTTTTTCCACTTAAAATCCCTAAAAACATGGTTTCCCAGTATTAGACATTAAGCGGTGGACCGTTGACCGAGTCTACCAAATTTTCTCTCAGCAAAAGTTGCAAGTAAACTGGACGGGTGGTGGTCCAGTAAGAAAGAAAGCATTAAATTGAGGGTCAGATTCACAACCATTTCCGCTTGCGCACGCATGTTTTTCTACACAGCGATAAATGCACCATCCTTCTGCATCAGTGTGTCAATTATTGATAAAGTCTATACGCAGGAGGAGTCATATTTACTACAGTGAGCCAATGAGAATATATAAAATGTCCAATATTTATTTGAGTCTTCGGTAGTTGATAGAACTTTTATCATGCCCCCATCCTAAGTTTAGTTGTTAAAGGTTAAGTAAATTATAAAACAACTTAGTAAGGTATGCTTGTTGTTACCTGCATGTTTGTACCCCTGCGCTCTAAATTAATTACTACAACTTAAAAGTAGTCAATATCATTTTATTACTTTTTTGCAAAATGAACAGTTGATTTCAAATATGAAATATTATGTTGACAAATTGTGTACGCTGATCGCATGGAATTTTAGTGTGTAATGTCAAAGGTACATCTTCATTTGTCGTAAAATCAAAATATTGCAATGACTGTGTGGGTTTTCTAATAAACGAGCTATTCAGAAGCATCACTATACACTAATTACACGCAAACAACATTTTGACAAAACTTGGCGAAAGTTAAGTCCTTGTCGAAAGTACAAGTAAAAATGTTGTATTACTCAACAGTAGATATTTAAAATACATTTCGGACACGAAGCATTTTTGTTGTGTTGTTGAAGATTTGGGAGGGGGAGGGTTCTTGTGGTGACAATTACAGGGATGCCAACATGTTAGGAGGAAGGAATTCATGTTCCGAAAAAATACCAACCGCAAGCATTTGCCATGCGATCTGCACATATGAGTCCATTCGGCCAGATACTAACTCAGCCATTTGAGCCAGTACTGAACTCAAATGAAATCAAATTAAATACCCAGTATTTGATTACTAGCGATCTTGTTCTGAAAATATTTTTGTTAAAGACATTGAATATAAATACATAATAATGAAAATCTACTAACAATTTGTGGTCCAGTAAACTGTTGTTTTAAAACTTTTAAAACGTATTGGTGAAGACTGGTCTCTGGACAATATCTCGTGAAAGGCTTCACGTATTTAAATTATTTTAGGTACATAGGCGTAACAGCATAAAATACAGAATAAGTTAGGCTTTAGAGAGTTATGGCTACTATTGAACTTAAATTTTTCCAAATACACTGTTAAACATTCACACATTAAAGCATTCTCTTTGGGTCCATTTCTTTCAAATGGTTGTCATAGTTTTGTGACAAGGCCATATTGTGGGGATATTTTCATCACTCGTGTGACAATTCTAGTTTTTGTATTACAGTGAAACCTGTCCATATCGAACCCTGTGAAAACCAAATCACTGTCAAAACCGAACCGCTGTGTTGGTCCCAATTGTTTGCCTTCTTATTTTATATATAAAAAAAACTTAATAAACTGAACCCTGTCCAAACCCAATACCGAACGTATTTATCACAAATTTGACCTCATTCAACGTTAAAAAACCTGAATAAACCGAATTGGCGACATTAGGTGTTTCTTTTGTCAGCGGTGTCGACGGCGGCGGCCCCTTTTGCTTGTCCGGAGCATAACTCTTAGACTATTAAAGCTATCAACATGAAACTTCATAGATAGATAAATCTCATGAAGGGGAAGTGCAATGCACAAGAACCGTTACTCTGCACCTCGTACTTTTGGAGTTATTGCCCTTTGTTTATTTTCATACTTAATTTTTGTCCGGAACAAAACTCTAAGACTATGAAAGCTATCAACTTGAAACTTCATAGGTAGATAGATCTCATTGAAGGGAAGTACAGCGCACAAGAACCGTTACTCTGCACCTTATACTTTTTGAGTTATTGCCCTTTGTTTATTTTCATGCTTAATTTTTGTCCAGAGCATAACTCTAAAACTATGAAAGCTATCAACTTGAAACTTCATAGGTAGATAGATCTCACTGAGAAAAAGTAAAGTGCTACTTTTGGAGTTATTGCCCTTTGTTTATTTTTGTACTTTATTTTTGTCCGGAGCATAACTCTAAGACTATGAAAGCTATCAACTTGAAACTTTATAGGAAGATAGATCTCATTGAGGAGAATTGCAGTGCACAAGAACCATTACTCTGCATCACATACTTTTGGAGTTATTGCCCTTCGTTTATTTTCATACTTAATTTTTGTCCGGAGCATGACTCTAAGACTATGAAAGCTATCAACTTGAAACTTCATAGGTAGATAGATCTCATTGAGGAAAAGTGCAATGCACAAGAACCGTTACTCTGCACCTCATACTTTTGGAGTTATTGCCCTTTGTTTATTTGTGTACTTTATTTTTGTCCGGAGCATAACTCTAAGACTATGAAAGCTATCAACTTGAAACTTCATAGGTAGATATATCTCATTCAGGAAAAGTGCAGTGCACAAGAACCGTTACTCTGCATCACATACTTTTGGAGTTATTGCCCTTTGTTTATTTTCATACTTAATGTTTGTCCAGAGCATAACTATAAGACTATGAAAGCTATCAACTTGAAACTTCAAAGTAGATAGATCTCATTGAGGAGACGTACAATGCACAAGAACCATTACTCTGCATCACATACTTTTGGAGTTATTTCCCTAAGTTTATTTTTGTCCGGAGCATAACTCTAAGACTATGAAAGCTATCAACTTGAAACTTCATAGGTAGATAGATCTCATTGAGGGAAAGTTCAGCGCACAAGAACCATTACTCTGCACTTAATACTTTTGGAGTTATTGCCCTTTGTTTATTTTCATACTTAATTGTTGTCCAGAGCATAACTATAAGACAATGAAAGCTATCAACTTGAAACTTCATAGGAACATAGATCTCATTAAGGAGACGTGCAGTGCACAAGAACCGTTACTCTGCATTACATACTTTTGGAGTTATTGCCCTTTGTTTATTTTCATACTTAATTTTTGTCCAGAGCATAACTCTAAGACTATGAAAGCCATCAACTTGAAACTTCCTAGGTGGATAGATCTCATTGAGGAAAAGTAAAGTGCACAAGAACCGTTACTCTGCACCTCATACTTTTGGAGTTATTGCCCTTTGTTTATTTTTGTACTTTATTTTTGTCCGGAGCATAACTCTAAGACTATGAAAGCTATCAGCTTGAAACTTCAAAGGTAGATATATCTCATTCAGCAAAAGTGCAGTGCACAAGAACCGTTACTCTGTATCGCATACTTTTGGAGTTATTTCCCTTTGTTTATTTTCATACTTAATTTTTGTCCAGAGCATAACTATAAGACTATGAAAGCTATCAACTTGAAACTTCAAAGGAAGATAGATCTCATTGAGGAGACGTACAATGCACAAGAACCGTTACTCTGCATCACATACTTTTGGAGTTATTGCCCTTTGTTTATTTTCATACTTAATTTTTGTCCGGAGCATAACTCTAAGACTATGAAAGCTATCAACTTGAAACTTCATAGGTAGATAGATCTCATTGAGGAAAAGTGCATTGCACAAGAACCGTTACTCTGCACCTCATACTTTTTTAGTTATTGCCCTTTGTTTATTTTTGTACTTTATTTTTGCCTGGAGCGTAACTCTAAGACTATGAAAGCTATCAACTTGAAACTTCGTAGGTAGATATATCTCATTCAGGAAAAGTGCACAAGAACCGTTACTCTGCACCTGATACTTTCTGAGTTATTGCCCTTGGTAAATTTTCTTACTTATTTTTGTGTCGCTTTGTTGGTTTTAATTAGTCTTTTCTTTGCAATTTGCCAGAGTGCAGTGCCTTTGAAGATTTCAATAAATCTGTTAAATAAAAATTGAGCATTAACCTAAAGTGCTTCTTCATTTGGATTCACGTAAGCTATCAGGCATCAGGCGACAGATCCGACTCGCGGAGTTTTAGTTTTATTATATACACAAATTAACATATAAAATAGATCATACATTTTTTAAGGAAAATGACTTTTAATAAAAACCTGGGTAAACCAAACACCTGAAAACCGAACGATCGGCCCAGTCCCGACGCCATTATAGACAGGTTATTCTTTATATGTAATTATCTCTTACCCTATAGCAGCAGCGTTTTATAAAACAGTATTAGACTACGTATAGATATTTTGGATCTTACTGAAATTCTGACTGTTAAACAGTTCTGTGGTCGATGCATTCTGATAACATTATGATTTTCACTCAACTAATCACCGAATGGTCTGAACTATGCTACTCATCTGTCAGTCAACGACGGCGTTATGCTCTGGTTAAGGTTTGCATGCAACAAGTTCATATCTCTATATCTAATACAGATATTCAATTAAAACTTCACACGTGTCTTCAGGTTCATTATATAAGGTCACTTGCCAAGGCCCATAACTGTGACCAGCTTTTTAGCAGAATTATGCCCGTTTTATGCTCCCACCAATCGAAGGGGCATAAACTGTTACTGGGCCTGTCCGCGCGTGCGTGAGTCCGTCCTTGCGTCCAACAAAAAATTATGTGCCAGTGAATCACTCTGTCATTTCTTGATGGAAAGGTCAAACTTAGAGGTCAAAGGTAAAAAATGGGGTCTGTTGTTCTTGTCCGGTCAATTACACTGCCATTTCTGCATTGATTGTGAAATAACTTGTTCACCATCACCATCATGAGAGGATGTGTCGTGCGCAATGTCCATGTTGCTGCTTCCAAGGTCAAGGTCAAACTTGTAGGCCAAAGGTGAAAAATTGGGTCTGTTTTTCGTGTCCAGTCAATAACTCATTTTTGGATGGGATTTGATATTTATTTGCAGAAATGCACACCATCATGAGATGCTGTGTTGTGCGCAAGACCCCAGTCTGTACCTCCAAGGTCATGGTCACACTTAGAGGTCAAAGATAAAAAATGGGATCTGTTTTTCATGTCCGGTCGATAACCCTGTCATTTTTGGATGGGATTTGAAATTACTTTGCAGAAATATTCACCATAATGAAACAATGCTTCACTCACAAGACCTAGGTCTGTACCTTCAATGTCACACTAAGAGGTCAAAGGTAAATAAATGGGTCTGTTTTTTGTGTCCGGTCAATAACTCGGTCATTTCTGGATGGATTTTAATATTAAATGTTAGAAATTTTCACCATCATGAAACGATGTGTTGCGCACAAGAAATCCTATTCATAGCTCCAAGGTCCTGGGCTGGTATTTATAAAGAATCTTAGTCGAAAATTAAGAAAAATCTTTAAATTCTCAAATTTAATTATTCGATTTTCTGACAAAATAATGCATTTCTGGAAGATTTTGACACATAATTTTCAAATATAATTCAATGTGTATTCATATCTAGCAGTAGTCATGCAAATGTTCCAAAGCATAGTGTTTTAAACACAAATTCTAATTTTGACTTTAGTTCAACTTAAGTTAAGAATGGCTTAAGAATTTTTATAAATATGGGCCCAGGGCCCGTATTCACCAACCCATTCTTAGACTTAAGAATAAAGAATAGACTTAGGCTCAATAAAATATACTTCAGCATGTGCCAATGTTACTTATGGCATTAACAAATTGCTCTAATTAAAAAATGCTGTAAATAGAGATGGTGAATACCAAGTTAGATTCAATATTAAAGTGCTCTTAGAACAGTACAGTTTTAAGAATATTCTTTATTCTTAGTCATAAGTCGAAGAATAGGTTGGTGAATAGGGGCCCAGGTCACACCCTACGAATAGTTTCCACCTATTTCCACTGGCCCAGGTCACACCCTATGAATAGTTTCCACCCATTTCCACGGGCCCAGGTCACACCCTACGTATAGTTTCCACCCATTCTTCTGCATGCAAATGTATTGCAGCTTTGCTAAGTACATTTACTTGTGATTCACATTTAACTGCTAATACATTTTTGTGACCAGTCCCAATCAGCGGGGGCATTCGTGTCTTACGGACACATTTCTAGTTGGACCAGTCCCAATCAGCGGGGGCATTCGTGTCTTACGGACACATTTCTAGTTGGACCAGTCCCAATCAGCGGGGGCATTCGTGTCCTATGGACACATTTCTAGTTGGACCAGTCCCAATCAGCGGGGGCATTCGTGTCCTACGGACACATTTCTAGTTGGACCAGTCCCAATCAGCGGGGGCATTCGTGTCCTACGGACACATTTCTAGTTGGACCAGTCCCAATCAGCGGGGGCATTCGTGTCCTACGGACACATTTCTAGTTGGACCAGTCCCAATCAGAGGGGGCATTCGTGTCCTACGGACACATTTCTAGTTGGACCAGTCCCAATCAGCGGGGACATTCGTGTCCAAAGACACTTTTCTAGTTGTACTTGGAAGTATTCAATGTGTGCAAGTACATATCTCTGTAACTACTACAGATATTATTGAAACTTCACACGTCTTCAGGGTCATTATGTTAGGTTACTTACAAAGGCCCATAACTCTGACACATAGGTATGAATAGCCGAGCACACTGTCCTGAGACAGCTCTTGTTACTTATGGCAGCGACTGCGACGTCCCCTTCAGTTTGTGCAGACAATAACTTGAGAAGATTTTGTGCAATTATGATGAAACTTTAGGGAAGTGTTAGTAGGCATAATAGATATTTCCAGCGTTTGCCGAATCCGATTTTGAAAACGTAATCTGATAAAGATGTATGCAAACTACAGGGTTGTCTCAAGCTTTTTTGTCAAGTTAAGGGGACGCAATATTTATTTTTAGCTTGACTTTTGGAAGAAAAGGCAAGCTATTCTACTTGCCCCGGCGTCGGCGTCCGAGCTAGGTTAAAGTTTTTCAGTAAGTTAGTTTCTCAGTAATGGCTTGAGGGATTTCATTAAAACTTTAAACATTTATTCACCACATTAAATGAACCTATAGGCCAAGTTTGGTAACTCTAGATTTGAAAATTGTGGGCCTTTCTATACTTTGAAATTTGACATATAAGCATATGGAGAGGTTAAAGTTTTTTGGTAAGCTGGTTTCTCAGGAATGGCTTGAGGGATTTCATTCAAACTTAGAACACTTATTCCCTATATTAAAATATACTTATAGGCCAATTTTGATAACTCTAGTTTGAAATTTGTCAAAATTATGGGCCTTTTTACACTTAGAAATTTTACATATAAGCTATATGGACAGGTTCAAGTTTTTCGGTAAGCTAGTTTCTCAACTTTTCGTTTCCGCTCTCTAACTCGAGAACGGATTAAGCGATTTAATGAAACTTCAAACATAGATACCTTATAGCGAGACCTCGCTTGGGATTCATATGGGGTGGGTGGGGTCAAGGTCACTTTTACTAAAAATAGAAAAATGGTTTCTGCTCATTAACTTGAGAAGGTATTGAGATATTTTAATAAAACTTAATACATAGATACCTTATATCAAGACCTCACTTGCGATTGCATGTAGGGTGGGTGGGGTTCAGGTCAAGGTCACTGTTAGTAAAATAGAAAAATAGATTCCCCTGAATAACTTAAGAATGCATTGAGATATTTTAATGAAAATTAATACATAGATACCTTATATTGAGACCTCGCTTAGAATTGCATATGAGGTGGGTGGGGTCAAGTCACTATTAGAAAAAATGTTTCCGCTCAATAACTTAAGTACGCATTGAGATGTTTTAATGTTACTTTATACATACATACCTTATATAGAGACCATGCTTGGGATTGCATATAAGGTGGGGGGGGGTCAAGGTCACTATTACTAAAAATAGAAAAACGGTTTCCGTGCAAAAACTTGAGAACGCATTGAGATATTTTAATGAAACTTAATACATAACATATTTTGTATCGAAACCTCTGTTGGAATTGCGTATAGGGTCAAGGTCAAGGTCACTGTTACTAAAATACAAAAATGGTTTCCGTTCAATAACTTGAGAAAGCAGTGAGATATTTTAATAAAACTTTATACATAGATAACGTATATCAAGACCTCGCTTGGGATTGCATATGGGGTGGGTGGGGTCAAGGTCAATGTCACTTTTACTTAAAAATAGAAAAACGGTTTCTGCTCAATAACTTAAGAATGCATTGAGATATTATAATTAACCTAATATATAACTAATATTGAGACGTCGCTTGGGATTATATATAGGGTGGGTGGACCAAGGTCGAGGTCTCCGTTACTTAAAATAAATGGTTTCTGCTCAATAGCTTGAGAAAACATTAAGATATTTTAATGAAGCTTCATACATAGATATCTTATATCTAGACCTCGCTTGGAATTGCATATGGGGTGGGTGGGATCAAGGTCAAAGTAACTAAAACTTAGTTTACGCTCAATAGCTTGAGAAGACATTTAATGATAAATAAATAAATACCTTATATCAAGGCCTCGCTTAGGATTGCATATGGGTCTGGTGGGGCCAAGGTCAAGTTCACTATAACTAAAAATTTTATTGATGTGCAAACTTCTATGCATTTCGTTCGAAAAATTTGGTTTTCGTGGAATTTTCATATTTCTTGTTTTAGAAAAAACATGCCAGTAAGTCTGACAAGCACAAGAAAAGTCGAGCGTGCTGTCCTCTGACAGCTCTTGTGTGGAATTATCATAAACACCTGGTCACGTTTGCATTGTTTTATTTTATCAAAATCAAAGTGATTGATTACGGAGGGTCGCTGCTCAAGACCGCCTGTATTATGCAGGGCAACTGCTGGAAGTGGTATCCGGTCTGAGTTCTGCTTGGTCTTCAGTGATACTGTGTTTACTAGTTGGGTGCCTGCATCATTAACAGCAGGTCTTCCTTGCAGACCTACATTTTCTCTGTTGCAATGTTGCTATACAGTTACGCTGATATAGTAGGTATAAATGTTGTTGATAATGAGGGGAAAAACAATTACTGAAAATTGGAGGAATCGTGATTTTCTGTTTATAAACACGCTGCACTTATCTGTATGTATAAATCGTCTGATTATTATCGACTCGTCCATGTTTATATCGGTTCTGACTTGCTTATTTACCAACTGTACTACTCAATACACGATACATAACAAGAACCCACATTTAAATAAAAAACAGTTCTTTGGCCTTATACAGTTTTTTGCAGAGCAAATGAGTTTTGTGCTTTGGGTAAACCAATTTACATGTATGCGTTAAAATTGGAAAGAAATATGATAAAAGTTAAATGCTGATGTATACAACGTTTAACAATTATAAACATATGTATTGTTTATGTTCCTTTAATATTATTCTTAAAATTGATTTGCGTAAGTATTTTAAATAAACAATGAATTGTATACACCATTATGTTACCGTTAATCCACACACTATATATATATGGCTAATGCAACTTCGTGTTACACGACATATGCGAGTGTCTCTTTTTAATTTGCAATTTAGCACTATAAAATACATTTTTGTATTTATTATATCTAGGAAAATTTAAAGGAACCTGTTCACAGATTGAAAAATTGAAAACATTTCAACTTGTTGTCACCGTTTCCAAATATAAAAGAACAGTGAATACAAGGGAGCAAAATAACACTATGGACCTAGAAATATACTGTAAAAACCATTTTGTTTATGAGTAATCATCAGTTGAAATTGATAAAATTGTAAAGCGTTTGTAACGGTAAACGATGAATAATTTGGAGTGTTTTTGTTGTTTTCGTTGAAACTGTCGACATGAAATGGAACACTTACATAAAGTAAATAATGCAGGGTGAAATATAGAAGTTGGAATGGCTGAGTGGTTAAGGCGTTAGCCTTTTAATCCGGCGGTCCTGGGTTCGAACCCCGGTGAGGCCAATTTTTTTAATTTTCTTCTTACATGCCCCCGGCATCTTGATGCAGGAGGCATATAGTGATCGTCCTGTCCGTCCGTCCTTCCATCTCTCCGTCCGTCTGTGACATGGTTAAGTAGATTTTACCGTTTCGTCTAGCACCAACACCGCTTACTGCAACACTTTGATACTAACACAGTTGGTGCTTATGACCATTCCCTATCCACCCATATCACCCAACCTCACTTTGACCTTGACCTTTAACTAATTTGGACTTGATAATTCAAAAGTGCCATTTCTTGGTTAACTAGATTTTACCGTTCCGTCTAGCACCAGCACCACTTACTACAACACATTTTTACTAATGACCTTTCCCAATCCACCCATATCACCCAACCTCACTTTTACCTTGACCTAATTTTGACTAAGTAATGGGCTACCCAGCAACAACCGGGGGATGTGTGTTTATCAAACACAGAATCTTGTTTCTTAATACTTTTCTTACTATTATACTTGAGCTTTTTAAATCTGTCAAGTTAAGACATTTAATGGCATACTTCAAAAAATGTGAAAATCTGTGAACAAGTCCCTTTAAATACATGTTCAATCTATATTGAAGTAATGATGTGTGTTTCATGGATATTTTTATGCTTTTAATTTTAATATTCACCCCTTTACGTCCCAAGACGTTACTTGCGACGTTAGCTGCTATCAGTGCTACCGTCCATTCTTCCAACACCACTCAACGAAAGGGAGAAGATGAGAAACAAATTATAACATAGATAATGGCTATGATTCAAATACAAGGTGCTTTAGACTCGTTCATTAGGTTTAGGGACGATACTATCGTTTACAAAGATTGTGTTGATTTTTTCAATTTTGCAACAAAGTTTTATCAATTCTAACAAATAACTTGTGAAACCCAAGAACATCAATTCTGTAAACTGATGATGCTATGCTGCAAGCCAGATCCTGAGGACTTAATAAACGAGAATCCATTAAATATGCGATTCGAGATTAAAAATCATATAAAGCTGTTGGATCTCTAAAGATGCATCCCCGCCCTATGATTTCAGCGCTTGTTAACATTTGTGTAGCACTTGTTTGTAAAAGAAAACTTGTGTTTCATTCTCATTGTACATTTATAACAAATAAAAAATGGTATGGCTACGCCATTAATTTGACATAATAATATTCGTGTTAAGATTGCCCCCAAAATAACCGCTGTATCGGAATGGGATTCAACATCGGCAAACGTTGGAAATGTCTATTAGGAAGGTTAAGTTCGATTTTCGGCGTAATTGCACTTATAGTGCTTGATTTATGCCCCTTTTAAAAAAACAGTAGCTCAAATAAGGCTTGTGCAGACAATAACTTAAAAAGTTTTTGTGCAATTATTATGATAGGGAAGTGTTATTAGGCAGAAAAGTAAGATAAAGTTCAATTTTCGGCATAATTGCTTGTAATGTACTGGAGTTATGTCCCCTTTTTAAAAACAAGAATAGTTCAAATAAGTCTTGTGCAGACAATAACTTAAGAAGTTTTGTGCAATCATTATGAACTTTAGGGAAGTGTAAGTAGGCATAAAAGGAAGGATAAGTTTGATTTTCGGCATAATTGCTCTTACCGTAAATGAGTTATACCTCGTCAGGCAACACATCCGACTCGCGGAGTTCTAGTTGAAAAAAAAAATTCAATCATAAAATTTTGGATTAGTGTTTTTAATCATTAAAGGAAGATAAAGTTATCGGCGTAATGTGCTCTTTTCAAACTTGAGTTATGTCCCTTATTAATACAAATAGTATTTTGGTGCAGATTTGTCAGAGATCATCGGAGTTATGGCCCTATGTTTAGCAAAAATTTACTTTGGACTTGTGTCGCAAGTAACTCGAAAAGTACAACTGCTAGAGTGATGAAACTTTATATGTGGCAACAAGCGGAATATGGGGGCATCCTTTCGACACGTGTCTAAACATGGCCTCTTCATTTGCTATTGAATATTTGCATTTATATTTATATTAAATTAAACGATTTTAAGCATTCCTAAGTTGGCTGGCCTAGAGGGCAGCAGGGGGGAACCAAAAAGGTCATGGGTGCAGCACCCTGCTTTAGTTGGCCGGCCTAGAGGGGCAGCAGGGGCGAACCAAAAAGGTCCAGGGTGCAGCACCCTGCTTTAGTTGGCCGGCCTAGAGGGGCAGCAGGGGGGAACCAAACAGGTCCAGGGTGCAGCACCCTGCTTTATATCTCTCTGAATCTTTTCCTAGCTATGTTTGTAAGAAGATTGCAACTTCTTAGAACTTGGCTGTTTAATTCAAGGAATGTTTTGTTAATTAGGGCCCCGCAAATTTTGTGTGGGTGCCCTATAGTAATCATCCTGTCCGTCTGTCCGTCCGTCCACATGTTTCATGTTTTTCGTTCATAACTTCAAAACCGTTTCAGCTATTAATTCGAAACTTCATGGCTGGATAGATCTCATTAAGGAGAAGTGCAGTACACAAGAACCATCACTCTGCACTTCATGGTTCTGGAGTAATTGCCCTTTGTTAATTTTTCATACTTTGTTTTTGCCTGGAGCATAACTCTTAAACTATAAGAGGTATTAACTTGAAACTTCATAGGTGGATAGATCTCATTGAGGAGAAGTGCAGTGCACAAGAACCGTTACTCTGCACTTCATAATTCTGAAGTTATTGCCCTTTGTTAATTTTCATTTTCAGGCGGAGTCAACTTTTGGTTTTAGCTCTCTAACTTGAGAACGAATTGAAATATTTTAATGAAAATCCATAGATACCTTATATCGAGACCTGGCTTGGGATTACATAGGGGGTAGATGGGGTAACTGTCAAGGTCACCGTTAAAAAAAAAGAAAAACGGTTTCCGCTCAATTACTCGAGAACAAATTGAGCTATTGTAATTCAACTTCATACATAGCTACCTTTCATCAAGACATCACTTGGGATTGCATAGGTGGTGGGTGGGATCAAGGTCAAGGTCACCGTTACTAAAAATAGAAAAACGGTTCCTCACCTTCAAACATGCTATCATTCGGGGCCCACTGCCACTCCTGTGACAAAGCTCTAGTTTAATTTGCTTGTATGTGATGTAAGATTTTTAGAAAATATGTTTTGCAGATGCTTCTCCAGAGATGAGGAAGCCTCCTGGTTGCTTCATCCCGATCTACACAACCGAAACTGTCTATCTGAGGACCCAGAACATTGGAGAATGATGTTCTTGCTAACGTGTGCTAGTTATGTGGCAACAAATAGACATATCAATTAAATAATTCTTTTTTGTGGTGAATATTGGAACAGTCAAGCTTATATTTTATGCCTCTGAAAGTGGGCATATTAAAATTTAACTGTCTGTTTGTCCTGCTGGTCAAGGTTAAAGGTTGTTTTTTTATGAAGTCCAATATCTTGACAACATAAATGGTATTTACTTGAAACTTGAAATACTTCTTTACTATCAACGTCTCCACCAGGGAAAGCAACCCGATAACTCTGTATGTTTTTTGACAGATTTATGCCACTTTTAACTGAAAAATTTTGGTTAAAGTTTTTCATCAAGTCCAATATCTTGAATACTATCAAAGGTATTTACTTGAAACTTTAAAAACGTCTTTAATATCAATGTCTCAACCAGGGAAAGCACGTTGAGCATCTTCCTTAACTCTGTTTTGTTTCTTTACAGTTTGTACCCCTTTTTTAACTTAAAAATATTGGTTAAAATGTTTCTCAAGTTTTTCCAGAGTAGCCAATTTGACTGACGTAATTAAGTTTACCAGTACATTTTTCATTCACTTTTATTTACAGAAATTCATTTTGGTGTAAATGTTGCATTTACTGAAAGAGCATTCAGGGGCATATGTCACCTAATAGTGACAGGCCTTCCCTTGCCAAATAAGGATACAACATTTTATGTTGGTTAAAACTATGGTTAATTGAATATTGTTCAATTATCTACAAATCGAGGGCTGAATGGAAAACTGTTGTAACTCACTTTTTTTCCAAAAATCACTTTTTTTGCATTTTTTGTCATATCTACTACTTATACATAGGACATAAAAATATTATGACCGTATTCCTAATTAAAACCCCTTAAACCCCTTAGTGCAAGTGTTGGTAACTCAAATGTCCCATTTCAGAAAATGGAAAACTGTTGTAACTTTAGTTACAGACAGTTTACCGTTAAGTTTGTTCCTACATGAAAGTTAAATCTACATGGAAAACCGTATCAAAATCAGTTATGTACTTAATGAACTTTGTTTTTCTTATGATGTCATAAATATGACGATGTCATTAAACTAAACAATAAAAATAAAGGTTTTCAGAACCAAATAAATCAGACAAGCATATATATATTATACTTTTAACAGCTAAAAAAAAAGCAGGCAAGTTGTTTTACATATTAAAACAAAACAATTCAGCAAAGATGGAGTTTAAAGCCAAACCTGAATAATTAATCAGTTCATTTTTAAGTTGAAAACTAAAACAATCTTAATAAAAAATGATACCTAAAATCATGTTGATTCATTAAAGAACATGGCAGCCAATGGGTGGGGCTCACAGTTTTTCTTAAATATGGCTTTATCGACTTTAAATTATTATATTAACTTTGAAAATCTTCTTTGTAACCACTTCCATGGGATTTTGAAAGAATTTCACAGAGATGTTCCTACTAGAGTAACCCTGTACCAAATTCCCTAAAATCATTTTGATTTTTAGCTCGACCATTTGAAGAATAAGTCAGCTATCCTACTACTCTCGGCGTCCGCATTGAATTGGTTTAAGTTTTTATTAAAAAATTGTGTAACTTCAAAACTACATAAGTTATACCTTTGTCATCAACTCCAGTATCAGGGGCAACATTCCCCATAACTCTGTTTAACTTTTGTATTTTGACAGAGTTATGCCCCTTTTTCACTTAGATTTTCTGGTTAAAGTTTATATTCAAAAGTTGTGTAACTTCAAAACTACACAAGTTATTCACTTGAAACTTGGATCTAACCTTTGTCATAAATTCCAGTATCAGGGGCAACATTCCCCATAACTCTTTTTGTATTTTGACAGAGTTATGCCCCTTTTTCCACAGATTTTCTGGTTAAAGGGTATATTCAAAAGTTTTGTAACTTCATTACTACATAAGATTTTCACTTGAAACTAGGAACTAACCTTTGCCATCAACTCTAGTATCAGGAGCAACATTACCCATAACTCTATTTTGTATTTTGACAGAGTTATGCCCCCTTTTCACTTAGATGTTTTGTTTCAAGTTTATATTCAAAAGTTTGGTAACTTCAAAACTACATTAAGTTATTCACCTGAAACTTTGAACTAACCTTTGTTATCAACTCTAGTATCAGGGGCAACATTACCATAACTCTGTTTTGAATTTTGACAGAGTTATGTCAGTTTTTCACATATTTTCTGGTTAAAGTTTATATTCAAAAGTTTGGTAACTTCAAAACTACATAAGTTATTCACCTGAAACTTTGAACTAACCTTTGTTATCAACTCTAGTATTGGGGGCAACATTACCCATAACTCTGTTTTGTATTTTGACAGAGTTATGCACACTTTTACATATATTTTGAGGTTAAAGTTTTTGTTCCAAAAATGTATAAACTTTACAAAGCTTCACTTAAAAAGTTATTCCCATTCCTCTATCCAAAATATGTACCAACTGAAATACTTCGAATAGTCCAGCGCGCTGTCCTCTGGCAGCTCTTGTTAAACACAGCCACCAAGGGTGGGGCAGTTTTCCTAATGTATGTTTTTATTGAAAAGTTGGAAAATCTTATTATCTGAAACCACTTGGGGGATTTTTAAATAATTCACAGAAATGTTCCTTTGGTGACCCTCTACCCAATTCTTGGAAATCATTGGATACGTTAAAAAACATGGCTACCTGTGGCGGAGCCATTTTTTTAATGATTGTATTACAAACTTTGAAATTCTTCTCTTCAACCACTAAACCGAATTTGGAAATAATTTCATGGAGATGTTCCCAGGTTGACCATCTACCATATTGCTCTAAATCATATTGATTTGTTAAAAAAACAATGCCCCTAAGGGGCGGGGAAGTTTTCCTTATATAACATTTTTGAACACTTTGAATATCTTCCATGCAACCACTTTTGAGATCTTGATAATATTTCACAGAAATGTTCCTAGCATGACTTGACCAATTTCCTCTAAGTTATTTCAATTTGTTAAAAGACATTCCCGCCTGAGTGGGCATGACAGTTATCATCATTTGGCAATTTGAACTAAGACAAGCTATAAGAACTTTGAAAAATCTTGTTGTTTGAATCCACTGGTGGGTTTTGAAATAATTTTGCATAAATGCATCCTATTTTCCTGAATTTGTTTAATCATAAAAAAATCTCCAATAAGAATGGCTTCTAGATGACGGGGCAATTTTTTCTTGAAAACATTGAAAATCTTGTCTGACACCACCTGATGGATTTGGAAATAATTTCAGGGATAGCGAAGTTATTATTGCTCAGGTTGTCCCACAGCATGAACGGACAAATGAAAATTTGACAGAATTTAAAACAGTAAAAGCTGTGAAAACACCATCGGGACCTAGCCAATCATTTCACATGGTTTTTGCTCTCTGTTGTTACTCTAATTAAGTAGCCATGTTATCAATTAAGAGTGTAGCCAAGTGACACCAGACTGGACATAGGCGTTTGGTTTATTTAGCTTTTTTACTGTTTATTCTAATCAATTCTTTATTAAAAACCATGCAATTCGTTACCGTTTTTTTCAGTGTTTAGTTTATACATGTTTTTTGAAATGCGAACTGAAACAATTGTCCAGTTTAGACAGGGAATTGGTTTTCAGAGGGTTCGATTTAGATGGGCTTCACTATATATAATTATTATACAGTCAAGTTGCAAACGACTTTTTAAATAACAGACTAGTAAGGCAATATCAGTCATATATTATATTCGCTACCCCTGACTTTACAGAAATGTTCCTTGGGTGACTCTCGACCGGAATCCGGACAAAAGCCCTCCCAGACAAAAGGCCCGCTCATTGTTTTTCACACCCCGAGCATAAGTCCGCTCGTTGAAATTGCACCTCTGACAAATGCCCGCTCGTAATATTAATGACTCAAAGTATCTGGAATTATGTGCGACGTCCTAATTAACGAATTTTACTGCCGTTGATGAATGCACTAAGTTTGTGTTAAATTGCAACAATTAGGTGTAATTTCAACGAGCTGGTACATTCCGGGTCGTCAAAATTACAAGCAGGCTAATGTCTTGGTTGTGAAAAACAGTGCAGGATTTTTTTTCTGGGAGGGCTTTTGTCCATATTTGCCTTTACCATATTCTTTAAAATCATTTTGAATTCACACAATATTAGCGACAAGTATTCCTCCTTTGACTAAATTGAAAATGTGGAACAATTTCTTGTCAGAAACCACTGTTTAATCTCAAAGTAATTTAAAAGAAACGTTCATTGAGTGACCTAAATATCTGGACTTGTTAAACGACATTGCTGTTGTCTATCATTGTCAAAATTTTACTTCAAACAGATCTAAACAGCCAATTAAACTTGCACAATCCACTATGATCTTTAAACTCAGGTTAAAAGCCTAGGGCTATCTTGGCCCTCTTGTTCCAGAGTAAGGCTAAGATTAGATAAAAGTAGTTTTGTTGACACCAGGGCCAGATCCCATCACTATTATAATTATAAAACCAATAAAACTGTTGCTTCTTGTAACTAACATGCAAGTTGTATTATTATCATTATTATTGTTATTATGTTAAACTTTGTACACCTTTCTAAACTCTGTATTGTGTTGAATGATATTAAGGACAATGCGTTTCTTATACCATTACTTGAATTGTCTGCTGTTTTCCCTATTTTGTAGATCATAATGACTTAAAGATAATAAGAATTAGAATTTGTTAGCAAGTGTTAACTAATTTTTAACAAACACTGTCCCATTTGTATTTTATGATAAACAATCATTAATGGAAAGTTATAATTTTTTGACTTACGACAGTTTTCCATTAATTTTTATACTGGAGTTTGAACAGATTTCAGCGGAAAACTGTTTTAAGTTAAAAACCTTTTAATATAATGCTTAATATTACTTTTTTGCAGACTGTAACATTTTAATAAGTAAAATAATACAATTTTATCACTTATTGGTTAAACAAAGTTTATACAGCAGAATTAATTAAGTAAAATAACAGTTTTTTTCTTCTACTGTAATATTTTAAAAAAGTGAGTTACGACAGTTTTCCGTTCAGCCCTCGAAATGCACAAGACATTTTCCACCATTGTGTTTTATTTTCACAAATTTATTTTGTGATTTGTGTCTATAATAGTATTTATTATAGTTGCCGCTTTGTCAGTCCTTCCGTCCTTCTGTCCCACTTTCTTATCGAGGCTATTTCTCAGCGACTACTAACCGGAATTCAATGAAACTTTATGGGAACCTTTATTACCAAGAGGAGGTGTGCATATAACCAGGACGTTTGTTTCAATTATTTTTCTTAGAGTTATGGGACTTTCAAGATTTCTGAAATTGGTATATAGTGAACAATTCTTGACTTTCTTGTCCAGGCTATTTCTCAGCAACTACTGGCAAGAATTCAACCAAACTTTATAGGAAGGTTCATTACCGAGAGGAAGTGTACATATTACCAGGACGTTTTGCTTCAATAATTTTTTTCTGAGGTATGGGACTTAGAAGATTTCTGTTTATATAGTGAACAATGATTGACTTTCTTGTCCAGACTTTTTCTCATTCTCAGCAACTACTGGCATGAATTCAACGAAACTTTATGGGAAGCTTCATTAACAAGAAGAGGTGTGCATATTACCAGGATGTTCCTCTTGAATGATTTTTCTCGGAGTTATCTAACTTTGAAGATTTCAGAAATTAGCATATAGTGCGCAATTCTTATCGGGGCTATTTCTCAGCAACTACTGGCCAGATTTCATTGACACTTTATGCAACACTTCATTACTAAGAGGAGTAGTACATATTAGCAGGACGTTCCGCTTCAATGATTTTTCTCAGAGTTATGGTTGATTTTTCTTGGAGGCATGAGACTTCGAAGATGTCAATTGTGCCATGTCTACTTCTCTGGAACTGCTATATGTAATTAATGATTCTTGATGAAAAGTTAAATAAATAGAAATTGAAATTACCATATTTTTTTTTCACTTTGATTTATTTTTATTTTGTTTTTATTGTATTTGTACAATTTTGCTTCATCTGCATGTTCATATTGTATTTGTCTGTTATACTCACATACAGTTTTGATGTCAGATTTGGTCCTGCAGTTCTAGTGATTTTTAGTCATTTTAATAGCTCTGCCATTCTCATTGCATTTATATTGCTTGACAAAGCACATTGGGGAGCATCCATCATTTTTACTGATATCCTTGTTATTATACAAAGTTTTGGGGGACTATAAAGGAGTGAGCTTGTCGGTCTGTTGGTTTTCATGGTTTCTGGACGATGACTCAAGAATGGTTTGACATATTCAAATAATTCTTGGTACACATTTGTAGCATCAACAAATACAGTCAAGTTCGACTTTGGTTAGAAACCACTAAATTTTGACAGAGTTATGGCCCTTTTTTAGCTCACCTGAGCACAAAGTGCTCATGGTGAGCTTTTGTGATCGCCCGTTGTCCGTCGTGCGTGCGTGCGTCCTCAACTTTTCATTCAGACAACATCTCCTCCTAAACCGCTTGGCAGATTTTCACCAAACTTCACAGGAATGATCCTTGGGTGAACCTCTTTCAAAGTTGTTCAAATCTTTCTGGTCCGCTGCATATGTAGGTCACCAGAGCTAAAAATAGATTTAATAGTGTAAACATCCTATAGTGGTCCTCTACAAAGATTTTCAAATTATGCCCCTGGGGTCAAAACGGGCCACGCCCTGGGGGTCACATGGTTTATATAGAATATATAGCAAAATGACTTTAAAAATCTTCTCCTCTGAAACCACAAGGCCCTGAGGTTTCATATTTGGTATGTAACATCCTATAGTAGTCCTCTACAAAGATTGTTCAAATTATGCCCCTGGGGTCAAAACAGGCCACGCCCCGGGGGTCACATGGTTTATATAGAATATATAGCAAAATGACTTTAAAAATCTCCTCCTCTGAGACCACAAGGCCCAGAGGTTTCATGTTTGGTATGTAACATCCTATAGTGGTCCTCTGCAAAGATTGTTCAAATGATGCCCCTGGGTTCAAAACTGGCCACGCCCCAGGGTCACATGGTTTATATGAACTTAAATAGCAAAATGTCTTAAAAAATCTTCTCTGAAACCACAAGGCCCAGAGGTTTCATATTTGGTATGTAACATCCTATAGTGGTCCTCTACAAATATCGTTCAAAGTATGCCCCTTGGGTCAAAACTGGTCACGCCCGGGGGGGGGTCACATGGTTTATATAGACTTAAATAGCAAAATGACTTTTCAAATCTTCTCCTTTGAAACGACAAGGCCCGCAGCTTTCCTATATTTGGTACGTAACATTGCATAGTGGTCCTCTTCAAAGATTGTTCAAATTATTCCCCTGAGGCCAAATCTGGCCACCCCAGAGGGGTTACATGGTTTATATGGACTTAAATAGCAAAATGACTTTTAAAATCTTTACCTAAAACCCGTAAGGCCCAGAGGTTTGTTCAATGTTGTTCAACTTATGCCCCTGGGATAAAAATAAGCCATGCCTCGGGGATGCAAATTCCAATTGGATTACAAGGTCTCAGGTGAGCGTCCTAGGGCCCTCAAATTAATTTACTTAAATTCCCTAAAAACATGGTTTCCAGACGATAACTCAAGAATGGCTTGACGTATTCATATAATTTTTGGTACACATGTCACATGTGTAGCATCATGAAGTACAAGTCAAGTTCTACTTTGGTTACAAACCACTAAATTTTGACAGAGTTATGGCTCAACATATTTAAATTATTTTTGGTACATAGGTGTAACACCATAAAATACAGGTCAGGTTTGACTTTGGTTACAAACCACTAAATGTTGAGAGAGTCATGGCTCCTAGTGAAATTAAATGTTTCCAAATACAACAGTACAAACCACTAAATGTTGAGAGAGTCATGGCTCCTAGTGAAATTAAATGTTTCCAAATACACTGTTGAACATTCACAAATTAAAGCATTCTCAGTATGTCCATTTCTTTCTAATGGATGCCATAGTTTTGTGACAAGGCCATATTGTTGGGGTATATCCGTCACTCATGTGACAATTCTAGTTACTGCTGTTATTCTTAATCTTATTATTATATAATATTATTATTATTTGTCAGAACTGTCCACTGGTTGGTTATTGGCCTAAGTTGCCAGAAGGCCAGCCAGTTATATTATCACCTTCATTTGGCCTACCATTGATGTGGGGGCCATAGGCTATTAGTAGGTCAGATATCTGACCTCTAACATGGTCGGGCACAGAAGGGGCCTGTGCCATATAATTGATCGACCACTGGATCATAAAATGTTGTCAATTGATAGGCCAAGGCCCGTCAGTTGGTGAATCACTAGGCCTTATGATCTGTCGAATGGTGAGTATGCCAGTCATTTAGATTGACATTGTTTAGCCCCAAGTGGCCTATATATTAAGGTCCAAATGAATATTTAGAAATACTTTTTTCTATTCACTTGAAACTTGGAATATACCTTTGTCATTAACTCCGGCATCAGATGCAACATTCCCCATACTGTTTTGTATTTTGACATAGTTATGCTCCTTTTTACATAGATTTTCTTGTTAAAGATGATATTGAAAAGTCTTATAACTTGAAAACTACATATGTTATGTACTTGAAACTTGGAATGTACCTTTGTCATCAACTCCAACATCAAGTGCAACATTTCCCATAACTCAGTATTGTATTTTGACAGAGTTATGCCCCCGGAAGGGAACTTCGGGGGCATATAGTAATTGCATCGTCTGTTCGTTCCTCCGTCACGCTTCTTGTGCGGAGCATAACACCAGTAGTATTTAAGGGATTCAAATGAAACTTCATATAATAATTGAAGACAATGAAAGGAAGTGCACAGTACAAATCTTTCTTCAATATTAACAGAGTAATTGCCTTATGCATTAATTTTCTTGTGCGGAGCATAACTCCATTAGTATTGAAGGCATTCAAATAAAACTTCATATAATGATAGAGGACAATGAAAGGAAGTTCAGAGCACAAGAACCAAAACCATTTTTTATATTTATGGAGTTAATGCCCTTTGTTTAATTTTTTATGCGAAGCATAGCTCTATTAGTATTGAAGGGATTCAAAGAAACTTCATATAATGATAAGAGGACAATGAGAGGAAGTGCAGAACACAAGAACCACAAATCTTACTTAAATATTTACAGAGTTACTGCCCTTTGTTTTATTCCTTATGTGAAGCATTAACTTTCTTGTGCGGAGCATAACTCCATTAGCATTAAAGGCATTCAGTTGAAATTTCATATAATGATAGAAGACAATGAGAGGAAGTGCATAGCTTAAGGACCATAACAATTTCTTCAATTTTAAATGAGTTATTGCCCTTTGTTTAATTACCTTGTGCGGAGCATAACTCAATTAGTATCACAGGGATTCAAATGAAACTTAATATAATGATAGAAGACAATGAGTGGAAGTGCAGAGCACAAGGACCACGACTCTTTCTTCAATATTTACGGAGTTATTGCCCATTGTTTTATTTCCTTATGTGAAGCATTAATTTTCTTGTGCAGAGCATAACTCCTTTCGCATTGAAGGCATTCAAATGAAACTTCATATAATGATAGAGGACAATGAGAGGAAGTGCAGAGCACAAGGATCATAACTCTCTTCAATATTTATGGAGTTATTGTCCTTTGTTTAATTTTCTTGTGCGGAGCATAAATCCATTAGTATTGGAGGGATTCAAATGAAACTTCATAATATTTTATAATGAAAGAGGACAATGAGAGGAAGTGCATAGCACAAGGACCACAACTCTTTCTTCAATATTGACGGAGTTTTTGCCCTTTATTTTATTTTGCGGAGCATAAATCCATTAGTATTGGAGGGATTTAAATGAAACTTCATATAATGATAGAGGACATTGAGAGGAAGTGCAGCGCACATGGACCACAACTCTTTCTTCCATATTAATGGAGTTATTGCCATTAGTTTTATTTTCTTATGTGAGACGATAATTTTCTTGTGCGGAGCATAACTCCATTAGTATTGAAGGGATTCAAATGAAACTTCATATAATGATAGAGAACAATGAGAGGAAGTGCCGAGTACAAGGACCACAACTCTTTCTTTAATATTTATGGAGTTATTGCCCTTCAGTTAATTTTCTTGTGCAGTGCATAACTCCATTAGTATTGAAGTGATATAAAATACAACTACATCTATTGATAGAGGATGTTGAGAGGAAGTGCAGAGTACAAGGACCGTAATTTTTTTGGTAGGAAGCGTTATTTTTGCCAACATGAAATGCTTTGGGGGCATACGTCACATCCTGTATCAAGCCTTGTTAAATTATTTTTTTGCGTTAAATTAATTTAAAAAAAAGGCCATAACTCAGCTTTGTATTTCAAAAAGTTACGCCCCTTCCACTTTCTAAAATATGTTCCAACTGAAATACTTGAATAGTCGAGCACACTGTCCTCTGACAGCTCTTGTTGTTTCCGCTCTTTAAGTCCAGCGTACAGTGTTCATCAGATCTTCACCAAACTTCATAAAAATGTTTGAGCATAATAACTCGACCAAGTTAGATATTCAGCCAAATCGCCTCAGTAATTTTGGAGTTGTGGCCCTTGAATTATCTAAAGTTGGCCTGTTTGGCCGTTCTCTAAGTCCAACAGTTTTCATTAAACTTGATTGCTTGTAACCTAGAGGGGGTATGCCTGTGTCACAAGCAGCTCTTGGTCAAATAGTGACATGTACATTATGAACTCTAGTTAGGCGTACAAACAGTTTAAGTTTCCACTTACCCGCCCCCCCCCCCCCCCACCGCCCCCTAAAAGTTCTTTTGCCTTTTGATCATTAACTTTTCTGACTGTCGGTAAAAAGAGCCATTTTCGCCTATCTGCGGCTTTTCAGTAATAAGCCAACATTTACAATTAGTGCGCGTGAGACAGGTGCTCTTGGTAATGGTATACCATAATACCGTACTGTTTCTTTGATGCAAGACGTTTACACATTTTACATGCATAAATAATATATACCTGAAATGTGTTGTGAACATGCTGCGAAGAGAAAAAAGTTAACGAAATAAAATCCCCCACCCAATTTGTTTGAGACGTAAGCGGAAACCAACAAATATTTTTATTTGGCCTTGCCAGTATTATTTATATCACAAGGCCGTCGTCGCCTTTTTTGGCCTTTTTAAGTTTTGGACCAGACCATTTTTAACTTCTTACAAGTGATGTCTGATCCGTTTTTATTCCTACACTACGCACTACATGGAAAAGCTACACGCGGACGACGGATACGGATACAATCACGGATCACGAGCACATGGAAAAGCGGCCTAACACATTTGACGAGAAAAAAAGTACATGTATATGATTGTAACGTAGTGTTCTCTGAAGTTTGGTTCAGTTCTTAATAAAATTTATTTGTAGTGTCAGTAGTAAGTGCTCGACTAGAGTTCAGTTCATAATATTCTTTATCAGAGTAATAATATCATAGTCTCTCAGTACACAAAATGTCAAATGACTGAATCACTATAGGATCACAAAGAAAAGGATCAGATGGATCACTAGATCAAGTTCAAGCCCAAATGTCGTTTGGACGGTTACATAGTCACTGGCTCTGCCTCGCGCCAACAGTCTTGACTTGTGAATGTTAAAGAATCTTTCAGAATAAATTTGAAGGTATCAAAATATGCAGCTCTATGTAAAAAATGGCTGCTTACACTCTGACTGCCCAGAACACAATAAATATAGATTTAAAAAGAGTGGGAAATAGTCACCTGACTAATCAGGTTTGAAAATTGGTAAACAGTGACCACTGGTCAGTCTGGTCAAAGAAAGATAATAAACTACTCTGTCGGAGTTATTGGAAAATTCTACTTGGTTACAGGATGACTGCATATCGCGTTTATGTTCATAATGTATATATGATTAGAGGTTAGTAAATTATATAATTAATTGCGAGTCAACTTAAAACGCATATGCTTACGCTTTGCATTATACTGTTCTTTCAACCATAACTGTGAAAACACTAAACATTTTTTATATACAATGTACATTTATCACAGGCCCGGCTTTGCGGGGGGATAGGGGGCACATGCCCCCCCCCCCCCCCAGCTGACCCCAAAAACTTGTGTAATGTATAGATCTTAAACATTAAAGTATGCCGTGGCCCTAAACTATCATTTACGGTAATCCAAGACCAACACCAAGGGAGGTGGCACATGGGAGATGAGCATCCAGCTGGACATAAATCATATGCTGTTTTAATTTCTACAACAAAGCCTCCGGTAGTTGCCCCCAAACGGATCGTTATCGCTAATCTAAGACAACAGCCTTGGGCAACTTGTAGGCACGTATTCACGGTGGAAGGTGGGGGCAATAAGTTCGCAGCTGACCACAAAACGATCCTTATCGCGAAGGGGGCAATTTCTTTAAAAAATCTAAAATTAAGGTATTAATACTGGCATATAATAACGGTTAAAATGTGGTATATATAATGGGAAAAGAGTGTACACATTGAGATATTAAAAAAAAAAATTACAACAAGGGCCGTGTTTGTTTGGCCCATTTATGTTTACTGTCATTTCTTTGTATGGCTTCTAAGTTGTAAGTTCGATGCTCACTTAGTGTTTTATTTTTTTTCAAACCTTTTTGCTAATGTGTCCATCAAATATCTAATTGTGTATTGTATTATTTATTTTTTACTTAATGCAAGTGACTTGGTATAGCTTATTTCTATCATATAATATCATTTATAGTGCAATCGGAAGCCAATGTTTCGTTGTCATAGTCGCTTTAAGATGCTTGCTGCTTCTCGAAGTTTCTGACATATTTTACCTAACTGTCGCTTTCAACTCATTCTGGGTCACAGTAATGGGCTAATTTTAATCATGAATTAAAATGTTTAATTTTTGGACGCAAGTTTATACTGTACCTTTCTAACAATAGTATTCTAATCGAATTAAACTTTTACCTTTAATGTGATTGGTCGATTAGTAATCTCGTGCGCACGAGATTAAAAAAAAAATCATACTTGTTTTTGTAAGCGTCGAACACACAGCGTAAAATATTTTTTTGAATTTGTGTTCTGAAAATCGATAGTTGTGACATTTGGAGGAACTTGTTAAAACAGGAGTCTTTTGTCAAGTAGAGATTTCTGACACCATATAGTAATATTGACAATATATCGTAAAACTCGTGTAGAATTCGTGACTCAAGAACTGAACGTGACTTTAATCGTTGTATAAACATTGTTCTTTATTTTAATGCATGTGTATACGTGTAAGTCAAGATACGAAACGTGCAGGGTGCGAAAACGGTAAGGACCAATGACTGTTTACGCCTGAAAATAGACCAGAAACGAAGACTAGAAGAGAAGAAACTTGTTTCAAAGGTATAATTTTATTACGTGACATGAGTAATAGATCAAAGAGGGACACACAAAAAACGTCAACTGCAAGGTTTTACACACTTCAGGGATGGCGGAAGCGGGCGCATTAGAATTGAAATCCGAAAAAGTGAGCGAAGCTCCACGTTTAGAGACTACGTCACAGGTAAACAAAAATGGCGGCCTCCAGTTGCTTGAGGACGACGAAATTGATGAAGACGAACTTCGGTTAATGAAGGAAGCAATTGAACAGCTAAAGGTTCAAGAAGAAAAACTTCGTAGAAGACAAGAATTCGAGGAAACTAAAAAACAACTGGAAAAACAGAGGGCAAAGGTTGAAACGTTGAAGGGTAAAGTACTTTCTAACATTCCTTCTCAGGCATCTTCTTCTCAGGCTCAGCATAAACGTAGCCATAAAAAGAGTGTACATGAGCAAAAACTTACCATTGATGATTTGAGAAAAGATAAAGCACTGAAAAGTAAAGTTAAGAAACAAATATCAACGCTAGGATTAGTACAGGAGTCGGAATCGGATGTTGACTTTGAATCGGATGATGAAGTAAATGACAATTCAGAACAAGATACAGTAGATTCAGATGAAAACTCTAGCTCTAACTCTGAAACATCAAAAATAGGTTCTAAAAGATCAAACAAAGCAGTTAAAAGTAGGTATTCTGGAATCGCTGTTAAATCGCATGATCAAGTTAAACATTCCCAACGATATCCACACGCATATATTCGATATGAATTTGTAAGTAAAGACATTACATTTGAAAATTTGGACTTAAATGTTATGAAAAAGTGGCTAATTTTAATCATGAAAAAAAGGTTACTGGTTCATATGCAATGGACAAAAACTATTCAGTTTGGGCAACGTGTGTTGATTACTCCTCTTGTTGCTGTTAAAAGCTCCCCTTTATGTTCTGTGGCAGCCTTTAAAGATATGATAAGTTCAATTCCTGCTGGATCTGGATCTCCTCTGTTTGTATTGAAGTCAGGAAGACCAGTCACATACAACATTTATTTAAAAAAGCTTCGTGAAGTTTTATCGAAATGTGATGTAGATCCAAATTCATATTCTACTCATTCTTTTAGAAGAGGTTTTGCATCCTTTGCTTTTAGATTGAATGTTTCAGCTGATAAAATTCAGCTTTTAGGTGACTGGTCCTCAGACGCTTATAAGAAATATTTGCACGTCTCTAGAAGACAAGATAGACATAGCTAGTTTCATTTTTGATCATTCTGGATATAACACGAATTTGCTGCGAGTGTGGGAGACTTGCCTACGACATCTGCTCCTCCTTTTCTCGTAAAATGTCGTCAGAAACTCGTGCTCATGTCCTCACAAGTCGTACAGACTCGTCCACACTCGTACATTCTCGAAGACAAGTCTTCGATTGTCAAAAAGATATCGTACGCATATCTCGGCTGACCTCGTGATAAAATGTGACTGTTGTACTTGTGTCGTGTCAAGGTTGAAGAGGATTCAAACAAATGTCGTCTTGAAACAATTCCGCTACCCACTCGTCCACTTTACGGCGTGTTATAACTCTCCCAGGACTCGTACAAAACTCGAAGCTCAAATTCGCCACAGTGTGACAAGCCCTTTACGGGCGGGTCCCGGATTTCGGGTTAGGGGGGCGTAACTTTTGATCCTGCAGCTATAACCTTTTATGTTGTCTGTGGGCCTACAGTGATCAACTTCAGATCCGCATCAAAGATATATGATAATAATCATCATCAAAATTAATGCACTTTGTTTAACTGAATAAATTCATACTTTACCGTATTATGTTCGAAAGACATGTTGGTTCATCTGTACGTCATGCACTTGTTTTGGCAGTAAATTGCCCTTGTTTGATGTGCCTGTCCACTTAGTACTTATTTGACATTCAATGTATTATTCATTTACCGAAGTGTAATGGTCACTTCGAAGTGATGTCATTAAATAACTCACACGTTCACAGTCATGCTCATCGATTGTGTAGGAATGTGATTTTCACTGTGTTTTTTCATTGAACTGAACTAACGGACAGAGAGACGAACGTGTTTTTGTTACACGAAATATTGTGAAAGATACACGTACGATTGCGTTGTGAATTAATACGGCAAGCGATGCCGAAGAAGTTTCAATTTAGCTGACATATGGTGACGGAAAAAATGAAATCGCCAGGAATTGGAGCCAACGTTGTGGACAACCCCTCTACTTTATCACTTTATATCTTTTTTTGTGAATGCATAAAACACTATGCAATTTAGTGTGATTGCTAATTAATGGAACATTGAGTAAAAAGTTTATTTAGATTTTTGGGAACTAAAGTATTGATTGAGACAAAACTGTTTCAAATCGAAAGTAGTCATTGATTCGACATGAATTTCGACTTTAAATCATATTTATTCGAAACGTATTAATGTGCGCTTTCTAGTGCCAACGGTGTATTGCATCTGACATCTTTATATAATATATGAATTTAAAAAACACACAATATCATCCACAAATATACCTTTATCGTTTTCAAATAACTTTGGCGCCGGTCCTACTGTGTACATAAGAAATCGTAATGGAAGGGCTAGGCCGGGTATGTTTTACTGAATTTGATGTGTTTCTTAAAAAAATATAGCATATTTGTCCAGTTTTACCGTTTAATATATATGCCCATAGATGTATGCTCCGGCAGTTTTAGGTGGGGGGGGGGGGGGGTGAGGGAGGGGGGCTGGATCCGCTAGTGACTATGAAAGGGATCCATTTGAAACTTTCAATACCCGGTACTTGTTCACTATCAAAAGAGTAATTCATTACAACAAGGCAGGTGGCCCTGTGATTTATTTCCAGTTATCTGCCCTTGTTTGGACTTAACTTAGAATATTTTGACATATCTTTGTTAAATATACAATTTCTCACAGTTATGAACCCATTCTGTAGACAAGATGAGGTCACTATATCAAGGATTTTGGTGGAGTTATTGCCCTTTTTTCAACTTAAAATTTTAGCTTTAGGTTAAATTTCTCATTATCTGGAAGAGGTAATGACTTGAAATTCAACACACTTCATCACAGTGAATAACACATTGTATTAACAAAAAGGCCAGAATACTATCAAATACGAGAAAGTCGAGGGTCCAGCACCCGTAGGCGGTACCCTTGTTCTAAAGTAGAGACAGGGGCCAAGGCTCTTAAAGGGACTTGTTCACATATTTTCGCATTTTTAAGTATGCTATTAAATGTCTTAACTTGACAGATTTAAGCATCGGAACTAAAAAGCTCAAATATAGTAACAGGAAAAGTATTAACAAAAAAAAAGAAAAGAAAAACAAATGGTCCCGCCGGGGTTCGAACCCGAGACCTGGGGATTAAAAGATTATCGCCTTAACCACTCGGCCATTTGGACTTCCATGTACTCCTTTGCATTATTTATTTTATTTAAGTGTTCCACGTGTTGTCAACAATTTCAACGAAAACAACGGAAACACTCCAAATTATTCCATCGTTTAGCGTATCAATGTCAACTGATGATTTCTCATGAACGAAGCGGTTTTTACATTATATTTCTAGGTCCGAAGTGTTATTTTTCTCCCTTGTATACACTGTTCTTTTATGTTTGGAATTGGAGACGACAATTTGAACAATTGTCAATCTGTGAACAAGTCCCTTAAAACGGAAGAATAACAATTGTACTGCCTGACTCGATATGGGTTTGGTTACGGTCGGAATATGTCCACGTATATGCATGATAGATGGATTGATGAATGGATTGATGGAAGGATGGATGGATGAATTTGGGTTAATTCTGGATGGATTAATAGATTAATTCATGACTGGGTAAATGAATGAATGAATGAGTAAACGAAATGTAAATGGATGAACTAGTGAGCTAATGAATGAATGAGTAAACGAAATGTAAATGGATGAACTAGTGAGCTAATGAATGAATGAGTAAACGAAATGTAAATGGATGAACTAGTGAGCTAATGAATGAATGAGTAAACGAAATGTAAATGGATGAACTAGTGAGCTAATGAATGAATGAGTAAACGAAATGTAAATGGATGAACTAGTGAGCTAATGAATGAATGAGTAAATGAATGCGGGCGGACCAACTATGACTCGTGCAACTTCCCCAAGAAAAGTCATGTCTGGAGCCTGCCCTGTATCACTGTTGTTTTATGTGCATAAGTCATGGATTTTTAAATGCAAAACATGGATATATTTTCTAACTGCTGGTCCGATGTAAAGCAGTCTCATTAAATTGTTTTTTTTTATACATATATCTGTCATGTCCAAACTTAAGTTATCATTTGATATCAGCGGTTTAAATTTAAATAATAGCAAAATGTACTTTAATGTTTAATGACATAACAAACGTATTTTCGACCACGAAACTGGATAAACCTTTGTAAACGTTTAATACATGGTCGATATGAAAAACGTACTTACCGGTAGTTAAAACAAGAAAGTACAGTATTGTCTTCCGGTTTGAGTTATCATTGGTATATCAGCACATGCTATAAATATCGCTAACAAATCAAATTCATGTGACAATGTGTAACTGATAACTACGGAATCCGGTTAGGATCATATGGAATATCTCGCCTCTTACGGCGAGGGCAAGACACTGTCGCAGTAGCCCATACCACGATATCTCGTGGCAAAATATCGTGTCTCGCTTCGTGTTTCGCGCAATTCTCGTGTCTCGCGGTAAAATATCGTGTATCGCTTCGTGTCTCGCTTCGCATCTCGTGCCTCGACCTCTAAACGCGAGGCACGAGAATTGCGCGAGACACGAAGCGAGGCACGATATTTTACCGCGAGACACGAAGCGAGACATGAGAATTGCGCGAAACACGAAGCGAGACACGATATTTTGCCGCGATATATCGTAGTATGGGATACTGCGACAGTGCGAGATCTCGTGTTACAATATCGTGCCTCGCTTCGTGTCTCGCGGGAATATCGTGTCTCGCTTCGTGCCTCGCTTCGTGTCTCGCGGGAATATCGTGTCTCGCTTCGTGTTTCGCGCAATTCTCGTGTCTCGCCCTCGCCGTAAGAGTCTCGATATTTCATATGGCCCTAACCGGATTCCGTAGATAACACTATTTATGCGATTTAAACGGGAGAACAGTGATCATTGAGAAGCAGTTGCGGCTAGAGAATGGCCGAATCTAAACTAAAAAATTTAACGGTGGACTATCTTACATGCACACTATGTCTAAATGTGTTTACTGCACCGAAAATGTTGCACTGTGGACATTCGTTCTGTACTAGATGTTTAGAAGGATACATTGGTGTGGTGGTCAAACAACGTGACTTCTTCAAATGTCCAATATGCAGAGAACCGTACCAGATTTCTACTACAGACGACATTAAAACGGTTGTAAGCTCGTTTAGTAACGACGGTGTTACTAATTCTATTCTACAAGCAGTTGGTATGCAAACGCGAATTACCGATGAAATAAGTTTATCCGGGCGGCCTGATCGCAATGATGACGTGCAACTACACACACCTCCGAGTGACGACGAGCCGTACTGCGCATGCGCGCGTCACCCGGCGCGACATCTTGACACATTCTGTGCAAAGCACGAGATAGTTGTGTGTGAAGAATGTGCTGAGGAATGCCACAGCGGACCCGAGTGTAACTGCGCGTCAGCAAGGCAAGTAATTAACAGAAGGCTTAATGCGCTGAAATGTCTGATTGCTCAACAAACTTCAGATGCTGATCGTCTCTTCGACATTGAAACGGCGGGCGTTAAAACTGTTCGTACAGTGTATACAGATATTCAGAAGTGCATTACAGATGTAGAAGAGAACTTTGATGAAATTTACAGAACATTTAAACGTAGGATAGAAAGTGTGCGAACAAAAGCAAAAGAAACTCTCGATCATGATTATACATGCATTGAAGTTCGAAAAATGCAAAACGATTTGCTTTCCAGTGTTAAACCATTGGAAACAGATAATAGGGTCGTCAATCCCAATGACATTTTTCAAACGATAACTCAGATGTGTGTAAATTCCTCTGAACTGCAAAAACATATTGTAACACTTGCGGACAAAATTAAATCTGGATATTTAATGAAGTATGCAGAACATGATCTGGCTGTCTTAGACACCTTTGTGTCTTATACAAGAAGTATTTTACCTGGAGATTTCAAAGCTTTTGAAGATATAAGTAAAGAAGATTCCATTGGCGAAAGGTATGAAATAGTGAATGAAACGTTTGATGAAGTCTGTGGTTCAGATGCAGACGAAGGTGAAGTATCTATGCAAGTAACATTTAGTGCAAAGTGTCCTGGGGAAGATATATGTATGCTGTCGGGTGTTGCATTGACAGGCACGACAGCAGCAATTGTCGTTGACCAGAAAAACAAGAAAATCAAAAAGTTTAAAATTCCAGAAGGGAACTTTTTGCATGAACTAGAGGTTACTCACGAACCTCATCAAGTTGCGACTCTTAGAGAATCCAGTAATGTGGCTGTGTCTTTGTGGGATGTTCCGCAAATTCTGATCTTATCAACGTTTCCAGTGCTGAAACTACTTAAAGCTATTAACACTGACACCGAATATATTGGAGTTACATCGCATGTAGCAGATCGACTTGTCGCAGCCAGTATTCAAGCCAAACGCGTTGACGTGATCAGTACACAAGAACGGAACGAAAACCTTGGCAGAAAATTGGAAACACTCTTCCAATCATGTCGACGAAGATCTTTTCCAGACAGATTAGCATCTACGAGTGACGGTAACGTTGTGGTGAGGAATCGGCTACAGAATGAAATTTCATGCTTTGGACAGAACAAGGAATTATTATGGTCCCGTCGACTGAATATCCCAATCGCTGACATCGCTTGCCTAAGAGGGAAGGTGTACGCAACGTGCAATGACAGGAACGAGATTTTGTCCATTAGGGAGGATGGTCAGGGTCCAGTTGAGATCCTCAGTTACAGGGACTTTGTGAAGCGACCGTGGGCTATTGACGGTTTCAAGGACTGTCTTGTTGTGACTGAAGATGCGCCATCAGATAAAGTACATCTATTTGTGTTCGCGTAGCAAGATAATGCGTTGGAAGCAATTTATAGTTCTTATTCATTGCCGCTTTGTATCGTAACATTTGATTGTCTTTATAGTTTGCTTAGTTAAACATATACAGAGATGAACGTATGTATAAATAGATTTTAGTGCAGATTCGGAGAATGTTCCTCGATTTTTACCTCGACTATTCGCCGAATAGTTCGAGCTATACTAATCACCCGTTCGTCGGCATCAGCGTAGTGCTCTGGTTAAGGTTTGCGTGCAACACGTACATATCTCTGTAAGTACTACCGATATTTAATTGAAACTTCACACATGTCTTCGGGGTCATTATTTGAGGTCACTGACCAAGGCCCATAATTCTGACCTGCAGTTTTTGCAGAATTGAAGGTCACTGGCCAAGGCCCATAACTGGGATCAACATTTTAGCAGAATTTCATGCCTCTTTTTGTACTGATAAATGCCCATAACTCTGACAAGCGGTTTGTTTAGTCGAGCGCGCTGCCGTGCGACAGCTCATGTTTTATAAATTATTATTATTATGCAAATTGCCTCACTAATTGCACAACACTTGTGCAATTATCTGCCCTGGCGGCGGTGTTCTCCAATTGCTTTCTAATTGCTTGTGTTATTTAATAAAACTATGTTTTTGCTCAAGAAACGAAAATCATAATACGTATACCGGTACTAGTACTAATGACTGTGTATGGTTTTCAATTGTTAATTGCGCAGTTATTGTAATTCGTGTTGTCTGTGACATTGAACACAATTGTAAGTATTTTATGCATCTAAAGTTCTACATTTAACTAACTTGAACTGTCCAGAGTAATAACTTAATTGTTTAAATTATTTCTATGTTCTTTTCTGCTAGAAATCTGGTGAAATCGCACAACTAAAGTTACCTAAATATAAATATTATGTGTATTTGAATGAATAGCCTCATATTGTCACAACGTAATTACCGCTTAGTTGTAGGTCAAGTTACGTACCGCAAGCACGTAAAAAGAAACAGTTTTTACACTGTTACAGTACACGGTACTTAAGAACCCTTGAACAAAATCCGGATTTAAATGACCATACGTGGGTGAAAATGAATAATCAGAATCTTCATAAGTGTTCTTCAAACAATTATATCAGTTTTACCGGTATGTCTACCAACGCATTAAACTGTAAATAAGAGATTTCCCGATTATATATTGTTCTATATTATGTTGAATTCAGCACAAACACGATAAATTGTCAGTATCTTGATGATTCATCAGTTGTTTTCATATACAATGAACAATCATTTTTATGCATACCGTAATTTTACTTGATTTTTTTTTAACCTTTGTAATTTAGGTAATGTAGAATTTTACTACGCAATCTTACCATATATTCACTGTAAAATACCTGTTCATTACACAAACGTCTTTCAGGGTTCATACAAACTGTTTATAAGATCTTTCCATGACATAGCTCAGTTTTCCATGATAACATCCGAACATACAGAAGTCAAAATAGTAAACTGATATACACATTTTATTTTATCTACATAATAAAATTATTTATATAGGCTGATTCGCACTCTGTATAATAGAATTGACTTGCTTGTAGTGGTGTAATACATGTCTGTCCATCATTGCGCTCTTGATTTTATTTGGTTTGTTTGATTATATTTCAATGGAATTGATTATTTTTAAACACTTCTAGGCATATTTAATGATACTTTTTAAACTTTCCATGACAATTTTTGAAAATTCCATGATTTTTCATCATAAAATCCAAATTATCAAGAATCCATGATTTTTCCTGACAAACCCCATTTACCATGACTTTCCCAGATCCCTACGAAGCCTGTATTTCCAAGTAAAATAAAATGTACTTCTAAAGTTTAAAAGATTTTATACTAATATTTATATGATATACAACTTAATTACAAAAAATATTACAATAAATTGGTAAATTACATAATAATAATATAGGACAAACACAAGAATAACCATACAACAACCTAGGTGACTATCTATCATTCAGATGGTAGTAGCAGAAATAGTTATACACATAAGGCATTTAAGGATATGGGCAAAAACAACATTGAACGACTTATCAATATACACAACATGCTTAACATGAACACATTTTCATAAATCTGGTTTTGAAAGTTAATATGGAACTTGAAGAAAGGGGTAATGAATGTCATATGGAACAGTAACGCAAGGATAAGGTAAGAGCCTTGAGGTTCTAACAAAAATGTTACCCAAAACTATCCAAAAATATAAAAGCGATGAATAATCAAACTAGAATTTGTCACAGGGGTGACAACAGGCCCCGAATGATGTTTTTTGTAATGTGGGAGCAAGCCAGTTTTTTAAAGTTGATAGAAAATAAAACTAGTTCATCTATGTCAAAGATTACCTAAAGCTTTGTAGAATATATATTAGTACATGCATGTTAACATTGATAACCAATAAGTTTACAAGACAAATTTACATCCCCCTCTTTACGCACAACCACACATTACCCTCAACAAGAAAACAAGTTTCAAGAAAGTATGTTGGAAACTGTTGGAGGAGTTGCATTCACAAGGAATTTTCCCTCTATATTCATTACAATAGCTGGATCTGTTATTGAGTAATGGAAAAGATACCATTTTTCTATTTTTAGTAATGGTGACATTGATCCCACTCACCCCCTATGCAGTCCCAAGCGATGTCTTGATAAAAGGTATCTATGTATGAAGTTGAATTACAATAGCTCAATTCATTCTCACCTAATTGAGCAGAAACCGTTTTTCTATTTTTTAACGGTGACCTTGACAGTAACCCAATCCACCCCCTATGTAATCCCAAGCCAGGTCTCAATATAAGGTATCTATGGATGAAGTTTCATTAAAATATTTCAATTCGTTCTCAAGTTAGAGAGCTGAAACCAAAATTTGACTCCACCTGAAAATGAAAAATTAACAAAGGGCAATAACTCCAGAATTATTAAGTGCATAGTAACGGTTCTTGTGCACTGCACTTCTCCTCAATGAGATCTATCCACCTATGCATGTTGAAGTTAATACCTCTTATAGTCTAAGCGTTATGCTCCAGGCAAAAACGAAGTATGAAAAAGTAACAACGGGTGATAACTCCAGAATTATGAAGTGCAGAGTAACGGTTCTTGTGCACTGCACTTCTCCTCAATGAGATCTATCCACCTATGAAGTTTCAACTTAATACCTCTTATAGTCTAAGAGTTATGCTCCAGGCAAAAATGAAGTATGAAAAATTAACAAAGTGCAATAACTCTAGAACCATGAAGTGCAGAGTAATGGTTCTTGTGCACTGCACTTCTCCTTAATGAGATCTATCTACCCATGAAGTTTCAAATTAATAGCTGAAACGGTTTTGAAGTTATGAAAGAAAAACATGAACAAGAGGGCCATGATGACCCTAGGTCGCTCACCTGAGTGTAAAGCATCATAATGGCTAATAACAAGAGGACAATATGACACTAAACCCCTTTTCTGAGTATAATAATCTGGGCCTTGCAGGTTCAGAAGTTTTTTAGTCTATATAAACCATGTGACCCACAGGGCGTGGCCACTTTATACCTTAGGGGCATAATTTGAAAAATATTTGTAGTGGACCACTATTCAATGTTACATACCAAATATGAAACCACTGGGCCTTGCGGTTGCAGAGAAGATTTTTAAAGTCATTTTGCTATTTAAATGTATATAAACCATGTGACCTCCAGGGGCATCATTGTGTAGAGCACCACTCCACAATGTTTCACGCAAAATATAATACCTCTGGGCCTTACAGTTTCAAAAAGAAAGATTTTTAAGGCCCACTTGCCATATAAGTCTATATAAACCGTGTGACCCCCGGGTCATGGCCACTTTTTACCCCAGGGGCATACTTTAAACAATCTTTGTTAAGGACTACTATACATTGTTACATATCAAATATGAAACACTCCGGTTCAGAGGAGATTTTAAAGTCATTTTGCTATTTAAGTCTATATAAACAGTGTAACTCCCAGGGCAGGGCCAGTTTTGACCCCTAAGACATCATTTGAACAATCTTTGTAGAGGACAACTATACAATGTTACATACCAAATACAAAACCTCTGGGCCTAGCAGTTTCAGAGAAGTCATGTTGCTATTTAATTTTTAAGTCTATATAAACCACGTCACCCCCCCCCCACCCCCCCGTGTGCCCAGTTTTGAACCCAGAGGCATCATTTGAACAATCTTTGTAGAGGACCACCATACAATGTTACATACCAAATATCAAACCTCTGGACCTTACGGTTTCAGAGAAGATTTTTAAAGTCATTTTGCTATTTAAGTCAATATTAACCATGTGACCCTCGGAGTGTTGCCAGTTTTTACCCCAGGGGCATTATTTGAACAATCTTTGTAGGGAACCACTATACAATGTTACATACCAAATATGAAAATTCTGGGCCTTGCGGTTTCAGAGGAGATTTTTAAAGTAATTTTGCTTTTTAAGTCTATATAAACCATGTGACCCCAGTGGTGTGGCCAATTTTGAACCCAGGGGCATTATTTTAACAATCTTTGTAAAGGACCACTATACAATGTAACCAACCAAATATGAAACCTCTCGGCCTTTCTGTTTGAGAGAAGATTTTTAAAGTCATTTTACTAATTAAGTCTATATAAAATATGTGACACCCGGGATTTGGCCAGTTTTTAATTCAGAGGTATCATTTGAACTATCTTTGTAGAGGACCACTTTATAATGTTACATACCAAATATGAAACCTCTGGGCCTTGCGGTTTCGGAAGAGAAGATTTTTAAGGTCATTTTGCGATTTAAGTCTATATAAACCATGTGACCCCCTGGGTGTGGCCAATTTTGAATCCAGGGGTATCATTTTAACAATCTTTGTAGAGGACCACTATACAATGTTACCAACCAAATATGAAACCTCTAGGCCTTGAAGTTTCAGAGGAGATTTGAAAAGTCATTTTGCTATTTAAGTGTATATAAACCATGTGACCCCGGGGTGTGACCAATTTTGACCCCAGGGGCATCATTTGAACATTCTTTATAGAGGACGACTATACAATGTTACTTACCAAATATGAAACCTCTGGGCCTTGCGGTTTCAGAAAATTTTTAAAGTCATTTTCCTTTTTAAGTCTATATAAACCATGTGACCCCTGGGATGTGGAAAGTTTTGACCCCAGGGGCATCATCTGAACAATCTCTGTAGAGGACCACTATACAATGTCACATACCAAGTATGAAACCTCTGGGCCTTGCGGTTTCAGAGAAGATCTTTAAAGTCATTTTGATATACAAGTCTATATAAACCATGTGACCGCCGGGGCGTGGCCAGTTTTGACCCCAGGGGCATCGTTTGAACAATATTTGTAGAGGACCACTAGAGGATGTCACATATCAAATATGAAAGCTCTGAGCCTTGCGGTTTTATAGATTTTTTTAAGTTTTCACTTTTTAAATCTATTTTTAGCTCTGGTGACCTACAGATGCAGCGGACTGGAAAGATTTGAACAACTTTGAAAGAGGTCCACCCAAGGATCATTCCTGTGAAGTTTGGTGAAAATCTGCCAAGCGGTTTAGGAGAAGATGTTGTTTAAATGAAAACTTGACGGCACACGCACGCACGACGGACAACGGGCGATCACAAAAGCTCACCATGAGCACTTGGTGCTCAGGTGAGCTAAAAATACGGACAGACAAACAGACGGACGGACAGACAGGGTGATTACTATAGGGGCACCCGCAAAAAATTTGCGGGGCCCTAATTATCAACGGAAAGAATATATAATCTGACAACATAAAATGTTTCAAACATGCTACTCAGTGGAAAGAAACAGTGTAAAAGTAAAGAACTTACTGCGTATGTGCTGTACAAATACACATGTATATTTGAAGGCAACAGAAAATTTCAGTTTTGATCCAATGCATAAATATGTAATCGTTAACATTTTGATAACATCTATATTCTAAGACATTGTTATTAAATAATACAATATAATTGAATAATGTAATAGCATTGAATTATTGCAAAACAATTACTCGACTTTTATACCACATCAACACACTCAAGTGGTACATAATGTACCGTTCATATAAAAACAACACATGATCCAGGCCTAAAACAAGGCCTATAACAAGAAGCATCAATCTTTAGTGGTTTATGTATAATGTTTACATTTCCAGGTTGGTATTAAGAAATAAAATTTGCTAGTTCTTTTTTTTTGATTTTGCAATAAAAATATGCTATTTTAAAGATTTTCAACGAAATTGCGAAAATGAACCTCATTTTCAAAAATCTAGAAGCCATTGGCTATTTTGGCTTCTGGTCACACTAACATAGCATTTGTTCAAGTACCGGTACAATTCATACAAAATGTAGCTATTTTGAAACCAGTCATTATTTGAAAAATTGAGACCAGCCCCCAGTGTTGCCTCAACCAGAAGCAAGAGTAAATTCACATCATGCAAAACCTGTTTGAATGTTGAAATATATTGTATTTGAACAAAACAGTTCTCTATTGCAGACCTTGTATTTAACAAACTATTATAAAATATATAATATGTTGCGATTTGTTGTCCCAAGGAACCCCAAGGTCTAATTATTGCATCATAATACATTAATAGGAAGCCTGAACGAAGAAGCTATTTCATGGATATCTTTATATATATATATATATATATATAAACTGACAAAAAACATGACAGTTTCATGCATTTGATAATGATTTGTTCTTTAAATCGCTCATCTGATCACAACTTAACAGAAACAATAAGCAATCCTGAATGTATAAACAATAAGCTAAGACAAGTCCATAAATACTGAAGTTGAAACATTTTTGTTCTGATGGCATTGTACAAAATCGTGTAAGTATGCGCATGGCTTGAGACAACATCATACACGTACATGAAGGACAGAATGGCATGTGTTCCCATGAGTGCCAACTGATAATGGTGATGCTGAACTGTAAATATGTGAGCTGAGAATTTATTAAAACAACATCTTCTGACAGAGACAGTCATTTATGACTATTTCAAACATCACACAATTTCAACATAATGAAAATAAATTAGTTTACAGTGTGTATGTACGATCTTACAACAGATACAGTGGCAAAAATACAATTAACAAAATAACGTTAATTACATGTAACATATATTTCTATATAAAATGGAATAAAAGTTAGGAACAAACATTGCTTCTAAACGCACAATATGCAAGTTTTTAATCACCAAATAGTTCTTGTCCATACAGAAGGAAACTCAAATACGTATATATACGTTAGTTTACATAGCACTAATAAATGAGGCAAAGGTCGACACTAGTACATGCAGATTTATTTCATATTGAAGTATTTCCTTCGTCATTGTTATGTTTTTCTGTTTGCTTTCAAGTTTTATTGTCACTATCACATGCTTATTTTGAAAATAATTGATATGAAAGATCGTACATAAACACTTCAAATCATTTATACATTTCAATATGAAATTATATTTTTGCGAGGTTATAACTTAAAGGCAAAAATGTGTAAGATTCCATTAATAAAAAGCCTAATATGACTGGATATTATTTATACTTTATGACAAAAATAAAACATCATCACACTTAATTAAAACTGAATTTCGCTTCTTAAAATAAAAGATTCTTCAAACTATGCATATTGGCAGATCTAAGATTAAGTTTGATTATGCATTTAGGACTGCTACAATTCAATGTCATAGAAAACATTTCATCAACAATGAAACTAATTACATAATTCAGTTACTAATTTATAAGCCTTTATCAATGCAGCAGCAAGACAACTTTCAAATCATTACGGGACAACTATTTTATCGACCTTTTCGATACAGTGATATAGTGATAATTTTAACACCTTTATATCCATAGCCATTGTGATATACACTTTAAACACAAACTATGCTGTTTTCATGTGTCGATACCTTTCGATACAGTGATAATTTAAACACCTTTATATCCATAGCCATTGTGATATACACTTTAAACACAAACTATGCTGTTGACATGTGTCGATACCTTTCGATACAGTGATAATTTCAACACCTTTATATCCATAGCCATTGTGCATATACACTTTAAACACAAACTATGCCGTTGACATGTGTCGATACCTTTCGATACAGTGATAATTTTAACACCTTTATATCCATAGCCATTGTGATATACACTTTAAACACAAACTATGCTGTTGACATGTGTCGATACCTTTCGATACAGTGATAATTTCAACACCTTTATATCCATAGCCATTGTGATATACACTTTACACACAAACTATGCCGTTGACATGTGTATACCTTTCGATACAGTGATAATTTCAACACCTTTAAAGCCATAGCCATTGTGCATATACACTTTAAACACAAACTATGCTGTTGACATGTGTCGATACCTTTCGATACAGTGATACAGTTATAATTTCAACACCTTTAAAGCCATAGCCATTGTGATATACACTTTAAACACAAACTATGCTGTTGACATGTGTCGATACCTTTCAATACAGTGATAATTTAAACACCTTTATATCCATAGCCATTGTGCATATACACTTTTACAAACTATGCCGTTGGACATGTGCCGATACATGTAAAAACTACGATGGTTTAATGTATGTTGTAATCAACAAACCTGACCATACATTAAATGTGAATAGTCTTTTTCTCAAAGAAATTAAGCTAAACTCATTAACTTCTTATAACCATTGATATCTGCTTTTAGATCCTATGTACACACTAAATAATTAATCTTTTAATTTCATTAACTTATTTTCCAAAAAGAACTTAATCTTATATGCCAGTAGATGGATTAAAAACACCATTTTTCTTAGCATTTTTACATATGGCCTTCATATTTCAATATACTTGTCTAGTGTCTAGTAAAAACATAACACTTACAGTTACAAGTGGTTAACAGTTTGTATATGTGTGTCTAATTTACGTTTTTATCTAGTCTGCACATTATTCAGCTTATTCATTAAATCGGAATGTATACCTCATACACTCACCTGCCAAAAAACATCTACAGATACCATGCTTACATTTGTATGCACATGTATACCTACTAGAAACCAAATGTAACACATGTATATTTGTTAAAAAAAAATAAAAAATGCAGGACCGTCACACACAAAAATGAAAACATTCTTACATCATTACACATTTATTTTTTACTTTTACTAAATCTAGAAATATTATATCGGTATCAAAGTGGTTCAAAATCGATGATTTACTTTCAAATGAATTATATGATCAAAGTATCACATGTTCTTGTAAAAATCTACTTTGATGTAATCTATGCAGAGGCATGTCATATGAAAACTAGGCTTAATGCATGTGCGTAAAGTGTTGTCCCCGATCAGCCTGTGCAGTCGACACAGTCAGACGACACTTTCCGCTTTTATGGTATTTTTTGTTTCGAGGAAGTCTCTTCTAAACATAAATCCACTGTAGGCGGCAAGTGTCGTCACGGATTAGCCTGTGGGGACTGCACAGGCTGATCCAGGATGACACTTTACGCATATGCATTAAACCCCTGACTTGCATCATATGCACTTATATTTAACAATGTGTTTGCAATCAATTTCCTGTTGAACTGAATGTTGAGTAACAGTACAAGAGTCATATTTAACAGAACACAATGATATACAACATAATTACAGTTTACTTATCATCATATTGCATTTTGAAAGGATATAATGTTATATTTAATACTTTTATTTATGCTTACATGTCTTCACTGAACAAACATCGATTCTTTACTTTGCGTGACGTATGCTTGATTTTCTTCACAAAATAATTACCCATTTTATAGTTCGGCTAGCTCAGTGGGCAGAGCGTTAGACTGTCAATCCGGGGATCGTGAGTTTGAACCCCAGCCCGGCCACATAGCTTGTGTGGGGATTGGTCATGAAATTAATTATACGGCCATTCTCCCCCAACCTCTGATTCAAGTAGGGCAGTTGTCAGTTACTGGCATAGGTATGTGCACTTAGTACTGGTAAACCACTTAGATCGACTGAGCTTGCCCAGGAAAAGTGTGAGTAGGTTAACTGACCGCCGTGATATGACTGAAATACTGTTAAAAACGGCAAAAAAAACCAACAAAACAAACAAACAAACATTTTATAGTTATACTGCCCAAAATAAATGTCCAAGAAATATATTAATTTGAATCCTAGAAAACAGTTTTTATAATGAACAACTGCTCACTTGTTCATAAAATTGCAACAAGCATTAAGAACGTTCAGATACATATGTATACTGTACTTTTATTCCTAACCAACACAAAAAATCACAAATTTGCATCATCCTAACTCATTTCAATACCCTTTTGAGGCAAACACATCATATACAATCCTTTTATATGTAAATCATTATATAAACATGTACAAACATTTATTGCAAGTAATATGAATTATAAGAACTGGCTCAAAATACAATGCAGTAGAAATGATCAACAAGAGTGTTGACAAAATAATCTACTATAATGGCAAAACAAAAATGTGTACAAAGAAAAGATTGTACGGACACATAAAGAATTCAAGACATTAACTTAATGTCAATAATAGTTCTTTAGCCCCGAAATGTAAGTTAGTTTTAATATAAAATTGTGCAGTTTTACTTTGGTCATATTGAACAGGAAATTTCACCATAACTAGAAAACAACAGAAAGCAACATACATTAAAAAGTCAATTAATGTACAGTAGGGAAAGATCTATGATCAGAAAAGGTACAGGGTGCTGCTAAAAAGGAGTAGGGGGAAAAAGCGGACCAGTTCTTTGAAATTTTTTAATAATTTGTTCAATCAAGGGTTTTTATGTGTCTAATCCTTCTAATTAAGGTTTTTAAAAAATAGTCTATTCATTTGAGATTCATTATTTGCAAAAATATAAAGAATTTCAAAATATATTCAACATTTAAGTTTTGGCAGGCCCAGAAGGGCAGCAGGGAACCAAAAAGGAGCAGGGCGCAGCACCCTGATATTTTGCTCTAGATCTTTCCCTAGTCCAGTTATTTTTTTGTTTTAAAAATTATTGTCAGGATTTATATATGAATTGTAAATCCACTGTATAACTGTCACTGTATATTGGTAATATACTACTTGAAACAACGAGAATAAAATAACAACACATTCAGAAGACAACTGCATACCATTTAAAGTTATATCTGATGCTCGTCATCAACAAACAAACAGAAAACATAATATAGTGTTTATAGATTTAGAATAAGACATCAAACATAGAATGGACATGATGTTATTTTTTCACAAAAAACTGAGCATTTCATGTTTTTTATGTATGTTTGTTATATTCTGTCAATACTTTTGGCATAATTAGCATTTGTCCATGACTTTTTTATTAGAACTGATTGTGTCTTTGATCATTTTCGCTCTATTTATAAACTGTGTTCATGCACACATGGACACAATTCAATTTTTGTGTGAAAATTTTGTAAGTGCATACAAGTATACAGTTTTGTGGTAAAATCAATTTTACTGATGCAGTTATATATGCAGGTGTCTATTGCACTAATCACTCTACGCAATTCTTATATTACAAATGGTAAACTGCATATAAAACATTGCTGTAATAAAACAGTTTATTCTGTGTTTGACGTCTTATTCCAACTTCACATGATAGTGTGTTTATACCACTTAATGGAATTGACAGACTAGAGAAAGATCAGACAAGAAAACATACAGGGTGCTGCATATAGGAGTCTGGGAAAAATTTGAATACAAATGTTATGCTACTTAATATCGCGATGACTGCACGCCTATTCTCTTGTTTATCTTTATTTCAAAACCGAAAAAAAAGATCTACATTGAGTTATTTAACATGTACTTTGATTATTGTACTTGTTTTTGAAATCATAAATTTAATAACAATTATTTAATAAGAGGCGCGTCGTGGCAAAACCGGACTTAATGCATGTGTGTAAAGTGTTGTTCCGGATTAGCCTGTGCAGTCCACTAAGGCTAATCCAGGACGGCACTTTCCGCCTACAGTGGATTTTTATTTAGGAGAGACTTCCTTGAAACAGAAAATACCATCAAAGCGGAAAATGCCGTCCCGGCTTAGCCTGTGTGGACTGCACAGGCTAATCTGGGACGACACTTTATGCAGTAAGTACAGTTTTCCAACAACGCGCCTCATATGTTCCTCTTTTCATATAGGTAAATAATTATTGCTAACATAGGCTTAACAGAGCAGCAGCGAGGGAACCAAATGGCAGCTAGGTGCAGCAGCCTGCAATTTTGTCCTGGATACCCCATTTCACAATATCAAAGTTAATTCACTGAAGAACAGCAAGGAGTAATTTCTGGGTGCTGGCAACACATAGCTCCACAGTTTTGGCACAACGATCCAACTAGAAAGGGGGAAGGACCCTGCAATGATTGCCTCTGCATAAAAGGGCAATGACAACACACACATGGTCCATACGCGGCCTGTAAATACAAGAAAACAACTGTTAAAACACCAACCATAACATTGGGCATAACGTTTGTATTAATACCTGGGCACAGTTGCTCAAAACTTTAATGGCCCGTTATGCCAACAGCCTGTTTACATTAGATGTAAATAATATTACTATTAGGAGCAACTCGTTTATGCAAGAGGGCCAAGATGGCCCAAAGCGTTCACCTGAGAACTGTTACAGATGAAGACCATACTGTTGTGACTGGTTTGAAAATTAAGATATCTGAACAATACACAAAGGGGGATAGGATCAATTTTATTTAAAACATGGGATAGTGCAATGGGCGAAGTATGAGTTGGGTAGTAGATGTGCAGTGTTTTTGCTAATGGTTCTCAAATCACTTTTCTCAATATTCTTACCTGACCCCTTTTCATTAAATCAGTGACAATTCTGGAAAAAGCAGAAACAGCAGATTTTTATGTCTTTTTCACGGACAGTTTTGGAGAACTAGCTGCAATACAATAATTGAAATGTCTGTCCTACAAGGTCAAGTTTTGCTTTTAATTTGATAATTTTCAGTCCAATGATAATAAATCATGTTAATGCAGGCTCTGAAGACATCAATGTTGCATGTACAAATAACTGCATGCAAGTCTTGCAACTGTTGGAAATCCAATTTTATCAATCAATTTTTATGGTCATACACAAACTCTGTTTGGTCAACATTGAATAAAAAATCGTGTGTGCAAGCCAATCACTGATAACTTGTTGATGTTTTTTTGCAAACACAAGAGGCAATAACTCTGGTGTTTCTGGCCTGATCATGCTTCTATTCAACTTCACCTGTAGTCTTACGTTCATAGTCAAACTGTACACGATTGGTGAAGATTGGATGAAAAATGAAGTCTCTATCCTGAATAATGTCCATTTTTGCATATTTTTTTCCCAAACAAAGGGCAATAACTCTGGTGTTTCTAGTCTGATCTTGCTAATATTCAACTTAACCTTAATTCTTATGGTCGTCGACAAACTGTGCAAGATTGGTGAAGATTGGATGAAAAATGAAGTCTCTATCCTGAATAATGTCCATGTTTGTGTATTTTTTTAATAAACAAAGGGCAATAACTCTGGTGTTTGAAACACAATCTGGCCCATGTTGGCGTACACTGAGATCTGATGGTCATACACAAACTGTAAAAGTTTGGTTAAGATTGGATGGAAAGTAAAGTCTATATGTTGGAAAAGAGCATTTTGGGGTGGGGTTTTGAACAAAAAAGGGGCAATAACTCTGGTGTTCCTCGTCCGATTGGGCCCATTATCGAACTCGTCCAAGATTTTATGGTCATACACAAACTGTACAATTTTGGTCAAGATTAAATAAACAAGAGGGCCATGATGGCCCTAGGTCGCTCACCTGAGTTTAAGGCATCATAATGGCTAATAACAAGAGGGCAAAATAGCACTAATCCCCTTACCTGAGAATAAAAATCTGGGCCTTGCAGGTTCTGAATTTTTTTAGTCTATATAAACCATGTGACCCACAGGGCGTGGCCGCTTTCTACCCCAGGGGTATAATTTGAAAAATATTTGTAGTGGACCACTATTCAATGTTACATACCAAATATGAAACCACTGGGCCTTGCGGTTTCAGGAGATTTTTAAAGTCATTTTGCTATTTAAATGTATATAAACCATGTGACCTCCAGGGGCATCATTGGAACAATATGTGTAGAAGACCACTCCACAATATAAAACATCTGGGCCTTACAGTTTCAACAAGGAAGATTTTTAAGGCCCACTTGCCATATGAGTCTATATAAACCATGTGAGCCCCAGGTCATGGCCACTTTTTACCCCAGGGGCATACTTTGAACAATCTTTGAACAATCTTTGTAGAGGACTACTATACAATGTTACATATCAAATACGAAAACACTCCGGTTTTTAGAGGAGATTTTAAAGTCATTTTGCTATTTAAATCTATATAAACAATGTGACCCCCAGGGCAGGGCCAGTTTTGACCCCTGGGACATCATTTGAACAATCTTTGTAGAGGGCAACTATACAATGTTACATACCATATAGAAAACCTCTGGGCATAGCAGTTTCAGAGAAGATTTTTAAAGTCATTTTGCTATTTAACTTTTAAGTCTATATAAACCATGTAACCCCCGGGGTGTGCCCAGTTTTGACCCCAGGGGCATCATTTGAACAATCTTTGTTGAGGACCACCATACAATGTTACATACAAAAAATAAAACCTCTGGGCCTTACGGTTTCAGAGGAGAAGATTTTTAAAGTCATTTTGCTAATTAAGTCTATATAAACCATGTGACCCCCGGGGTAGCCCAGTTTGACCCCAGTAGCATCATTTGAACAATCTTTGTAGAGGACCACTATACAACGTTACATACCAAATATGAAACCTCTGGGCCTTGCAGTTTCAGAGGAGAAGATTTTTAAAGTCATTTTGCTAATTAAGTCTATATAAACCATGTGACCCCCGGGGTGTGCACAGTTTTGACCCCAGGGGCATCATTTCAACAATCTTTGTAGAGGACCACTACCGTAATTACTCATAAGTCGAAATTTTAAGCCTCTTAAATTGTGGTTATAAAGTACATTCGCCTCATGAGTTCACAAAAAAATCGTAGCATATTATATTGAAATATTTGTCAAATGCATTTTATTTCTTACCTGCATATTTGCTAATCCACACACTATAATCCATTCATAATTATCACAGTTTGCCCTTTCTATTAATTACCGACAATTAAGACAAAATGCATAACTATTTCATTATTAAATAAGATGCAAACTGTGAATGAAACTATCTACCGGTACTCTATTTTAATTGATTTCCCCACTTTAAGCCCCAGCTAGACCATCAGCCACCAATAACAAATCAATAAACCTGCAGACCAAACCCATGATTTTTGTGTGTAGCATATTGGTAATTAAACTGGCTGGAACCGGTTTTTGTGTACAATCAAGATCTGTTAAGAGGATTTGGCAGTTATTTCAGCTTCAAGGCATTTACTGCAGACTGTACCATATACCTACTCATTAGGGCATACTCTGGCCAATTTTCAGAGGTGTTTTATGATCATTCTAACTCGACTTATGGAATGGTTATTATTAGAAATACGTTTCTGGAATGAATTTTAACTTCTTGACTTATGAGACGTTTACACTTATGACTGGGTATTTATGGTATACCATGTTACATACCAAATATAAAACCTCTAGGCCTTGAGATTTCAGAGATTTTTAAAGTCATTTTGCTATTTAAGTCAATATAAACCATGTGACACCTGGGGTGTGGCCAGTTTTTACCCCAGGGGCATTATTTGAACAAAGTTTGTAGAGGAGCACTATACAATGTTACATACCAAATGTAAAACCTCTGTGCCAAGCGGTTTTAGAGACTTTAAAAGTTTGTTTGCTATTTAAAGTCTATATAAACCATGTAACCCCTGGGGTGTGGCCAGTTTTGGCCCCAGGGGCATGATTTGAACAATCTTCATAGAGAACTACTATACAATGTTTAATACCAAATGTAAAAACTCTGGGCCTTGCAGTTTCAAAAGAGAAGATTTTTAAAGTCATTTTGCTATATAAGTCTGAATAAACCATGTGACCCCCAGGGTGTTGCCAGTTTTGACCCCAGGGGCACAATGTTAAATACCGAATATAAAAAACCTCTGGGCATTGCGGTTTTAGAGAAGAAGTTATTTTGCTATTTAAGTCTATATAAATCATGTGACCCCCGGGGTGTGGCCAATTTTGACCCCAGGGGCACTATTTGAACAGTATTTGTAGAGAACCACTACACAATGTTAAATACCAAATATGAAACCTCTGGGCCTTGCGGTTTTAGAGAAAAAGATTTTTAAAGTCATTTTGCTATTTAAGTTTATATAAACGCTGTGACCCCCCGGGGTGTGGCCAATTTTGACCCCAGGGGCATCATTTGAACAATCTCTGTAGAGGACCACTATACAATGTTACATACCAAATATAAAACCTCTAGGTCTTGCAGTTTCAGATGAGATTTTTAAAGTCATTTTGCTATATAAGTCTATTTAAACAATGTGACCCCCCGGGCGTGGCCAGTTTTGACCCCAGGGGCATTATTTTAACGATCTTTGTAGAGGACCACTATACAATGTTATATACCAAATATGAAACCTCTAGGCCTTGCTGTTTCAGATGAGAATATTTTTAAAGTTATTTTGCTATACAAGTCTATATAACCATGTGACCCCCGGGGCGTGGCCAGTTTTGACCCCAGGGGCATTATTTGAACAATCTTTGTAGAGGACCACTATACAATGTTATATACCAAATTATTTTGCTATACAAGTCTCTATAAACCATGTGACCCCTGGGGCGTGGCCAGTTTTGACCCCAGGGTCATTATTTGAACAATCTTTGTAGAGGACCACTAGATGATGTCACATATCAAATATGAAAGCTCTGAGCCTTGCAGTTTCATAGGAGATTTTTTACTTTTTAAATTTATTTTTAGCCCTGGTGACGTACATATGCAGCCGACCAGAAAGATTTGAACAACTTTGAAAGCGGTCCACCCAAGGATCATCCTGTGAAGTTTGGTGAAAATCAGCCAAGCGGTTTAGTAGGAGATGTTGTTTAAATGAAAAGTTGACGACGCACACACGCACGCATGCACACACGCACGACGGACAACGGGCGATCACAAAAGCTCACCATGAGCTCAGGTGAGCTAAAAATGTAGTCTGTATTCGCGATAACGGTCCAAATTGTTGACGGCACCTTGACGACGGACGATAAACGCCGGAGAGGTCCCCTATACCAATAGCTCACCAAGCACTTCGTGCTCAGGTGAGCTATAACATTTTAAAATTATTCCAGTATAAAAAAAATTTGTACAATAAATGCACAGTTTAATAATGTTATGTTCAATTTACATAAATATTTTCATCCGAAATTTAACAGCTGTTAGCTTAATTGGCTGTTAAAAGTTTTGAGCAACTCACCCCTGATACTTACATCAATAACAAGTTAATTCCAGCCAAATGTTAAAGTTGCTTGAATAAAATGGCTACTATTTAATATTTAAAAAACATGGTTTCATAAGGTCAGCAAACTTGTAATTTAATATATAGAAATTGCTACCACTATATGGGAGTTTATTCTGCTGTCTGCAAAGTACAATATGTAGCTTCCCCATTCAGTTTAATAGTCCTGAACTAGACATTTAAGATAAAACTTGCTGTGGATACACACTAGAACTTCTACTACTAAAATAATAACTTTTCTTCTTAACAGCCTATGTTAATATTAAGTGCTCTGTCTGATGAAATCATTGGTCGTCTACTGTGATAGTGCCCAAACCCACATCAAGCATTTAGCCTAACGTTCACTGTTCCGGACGTGTAACTGCTCTTACTGACAAGTGGCTCACAGTTTATAAGTAATGTTACCATATTTCTTACACAGAAAATGTTTGAACACATCTGTATGTTATGAGTCAAACAATAATGACTTGGCACCCACAAAAAAGCACGAAAATGAAGTGTTCTGAGTTTTAAAAATGACAACATTAGAGAAATAAACAAAGTTTGATTTAAACAAAAACACACTAAAATTATTGTGTAAAGATTGGTCAATGTTTGAATGATAGACATATAGTGAAAATATGAGAGTGCAATGCAAGCTAAATAAGACATCTGACCAGGCCCCATGTTCACCAAGGATCAACTACAGGATCAGGATCAGTCTTAGCTGGCCCCGTGTTCACAAAGGATCAACTACAGGATCAGGATCAGTCTTAGCTGGCCCCGTGTTCACAAAGGATCAACTACAGGATCAGTCTTAGCTGGCCCCATGTTCACAAAGGATCAACTACAGGATCAGGATCAGTCTTAGCTGGCCCCATGTTCACAAAGGATCAACTACAGGATCAGGATCAGTCTTAGCTGGCCCCATGTTCACAAAGGATCAACTACAGGATCAGGATCAGTCTTAGCTGGCCCCGTGTTCACAAAGGATCAACTACAGGATCAGGATCAGTCGTAGCTGGCCCCATGTTCACAAAGGATCAACTACAGGATCAGGATCAGTCTTAGCTGGCCCCGTGTTCACAAAGGATCAACTACAGGATCAGGATCAGTCTTAGCTGGCCCCATGTTCACAAAGGATCAACTACAGGATCAGGATCAGTCTTAGCTGGCCCCATGTTCACAAAGGATCAACTACAGGATCAGGATCAGTCTTAGCTGATCTTGATCTTCTAGCTGAAATGAATCGAATATCAAAAATATGTTATTTTCAAAAATAACTTTTTTTCTTGATAAAATAACAGGATTTTTTAGTTATTTTTTATTAAAATCTGTATACCAGATTGCAAATGTACGCTGATAACAGTACTTTATCATTTATAATATCCATCTGACCAAAAATTAAAATTGATCCTGATTTTAGTAAACATCATTTTTGAATCCATTCCTGAAATATCTGGCTTAAGTTCATCTTGAACCTGAAAATCAGGCTTAACTTGTTTTGTGAACACGGGACCAGGAGTATTTTGATCCCATCATTCAGGCATGCTTGTAAAATGGTAGACATATTGATGGAGTTTGTCTATTACAGTTGTACTAAATTTGGGTTTCTAACAATTAATGCAAAATGGCATAACATAGTAGTACATAATAGTACTCAATTAAACCAATCAGTACTCAATTATTTTACATCGGCTAATACTCAATTCTGGCAAAATCCTTATTTGCTGCTCTGTCTTGGACAAATTAACTAGACACTGAACTGTTTGCATGAATATGTTACAAATCCATTTATACGGTGAATATATTAGTTTCCTAACAAAAATCATATAAAATCGATGTAAGAGACTAGTAATCGACTGAAAATACAGTTATGGTACAATGTTTATCATTAAACATGTGCACAAACAACAAGACTTTTTACAGGATGTGACGTATGCTCCTGAAGCATATGCTTGTCAGAGGAAGGCAACACAATTTCAGTTAAATGTTGGCAAAAATGAGGCTTCGTACAAAAAGAGTTATAGTCCTTGTACTCTGCACTTCCTCGCAACATCCTCTATCAATATATGTGGTTTTATTTTAAATCACTTCAATACTAATGGAGTTATGCACTGCACAAGAAAATTAATTGAAGGGCAATAACTGCATAAATATTGAAGAAATAGTTGTGGTCCTTGTACCCTGCACTTCCTCTCAACATCCTCTATCAATATATGTAGTTTTATTTTAAATCACTTCAATACTAATGGAGTTATGCACAAGAAAATTAACTGAAGGGCAATAACTCCATAAATATTGAAGAAAGAGTTGTGGTCCTTGTGCTCTGCACTTCCTCTCATTGTCCTCTATCATTATATGAAGTTTCATTTCAATCCCTTCAATACTAATGGAGTTTTGCTCTGCACAAGAAGCATGACGGACAGACGCACAGACGGACGGACGAAGCGATTACTATTTAAAGTTCTCTTCAGAGGCATACAAATAAATGTATAACGATAGGTAATACTTCAAGCATGAAATTATGAAAATAGAATGCATGAGCGTTCGGTTACTTTGTCGGAGCTTAACATATAAAGTTTGCAAAGTTTACTGAGATTACAAATTTGCTGATTCTAAGTTCACATACATGTAGTTTGGCTGCCTTCACCGCATACTTAGTCAAAGACTTGTAGTTTTAGCTATGGTTTTGCCTGGTCGATGGAGCAAGATATGTATGATTACTAAATGTACCTAATAAATAGTTACACAGTTCTTAAAGATTGAAATAATTGTGAGCAGGTGCATGAATGGAAGTGCAACATCAATAACTGACAGATACAATTGTAGCATTTTCATTTAGCAGGAACAAACTGCTTGTTTCAATGACCGATCCGGGTTTTGCCACGAATAGTTTAAACTCCTCCCCAGCCATTGTTAAAGGATTAATTTCCATTCATCGAAAATCACAAACATTACCACGTGCTCTTTGGAATGTCACAAACAAATTCCACGTGCTCTTTTGTAGGAAATAGTTGAAACGCTAAACACGTGATATTTAAGTGCGATGATTGGTTAATATTGCAGATTATTTTGACTATAATTTACATTTACAGTAGCGTCTATACTTTTACTTTGCACTAATAGAAAAAATCTGGTCAAATACCACTAGTGTCAACAGAAATTCACAGGTCTCAGGTCCAATTAACAGAAATTCACAGGCCTCAGGTCCAATTTTGTAGATTGTCTGAACAAATGTTTAAGATATGAAATACTGGCATAGCCACATAACTGTGTCATTGTTCAGTACATTTTCCTTCCTCTGTCGGAAATAGTTTAGAAACTTCTTATAATCCGTGTTAATATCCTTGAAAACCCACTAGCCAAGTTAAGCGAACTGAAGAGTTACATTTTCATACTAGGAAATTCCGGTAGTTGTAAGAATATTTCTGTAGCAGAACTCACAATAGTGAACAAGGAAGTTTCCAAAGTGCTTATATTAGGTCAACAACTAGATAACATAAATTGCATGTTCACATAGCAACATGCCAAAATGTATACCGCTTGGAGATATACAACTTCAGTACATGAATTGTATACAGAAGTTGTAAACTACATTAATTAAACTTTAGTTGTTCAGTATGGTTTTTCCTGTTACTGGTCAAAACTCTATGTCATGTATACAATGGAGTCATCTATGTCATCTATGACATCTATACAATGTAGTCAGAGCTAAAAACTATATAAGGCGTGTCATGGATAACCTGGGCTTAATGCTTGTGCGTAAAGTGTCATCCCGGATCGGCCTGTCCAGGATGACACTTTCTGCCTACATTGGATTTATGTTTAGAAGAGACTTCCTTGAAACAGAAAATTCAATAAAAGGAAAGTGTTTTTTGCGCACATGCATTAAGTCCCATTTTCCCACGACACACCTCATATATTGTGAAATGTTAATGTACATTGTACTTGGAAGCTTATCTGAAATCATGCACACATGTTTGTTGAATTATCTCAACATCAAACACAATACATCAATCTGTGTTTTTAGGACCAATTTGGTACTGAAATTCGGCCCCATATCCCTGCTAAAAAAGTATATATTTAAATTCCCCTCAGAATGTAAGCTTTATTTTGAAAAAAAAAAGAAGACAAAAATGGACTTATAAAGATTGAGGACTTTTCGTAAATAATCCCAGCAATTATTCATCAAACCAAGTTAATGCAAAATCTAAGTTATCATTTGTAGCAAAACAATTCATTAATGTTTCATAACAAAGTAGAATATTAGCATGTTATAATGCTTTTCTAAAAAAAAACAGTCCCCTTTTGCCATAAAATATCCCATCCACCTGTACCCGAAGGTGAAAAAAACCCACTGTAACTAAGTCATTTGACCATAAGGTTGGGAAAGCAATCTGTTTTCCTAATGTCTTTGATTTCGGGTAAACAACTCAAATTAAAAGTATAGTACACAAAAATGTAACCAAACATCAAAAGTTTGAAGTTAATTTACATTTTGCATATAAGTTTATTTTCTTTAATTTTCTTTTCCCTCATTGTACTAAACGTGATTTTAAGGACATTTTTTTCGCATCAAAGGTACTTCAGTCGCACTAATTACTTTTATCTTTATTTTGTTTTACATTTATTTCAGGGGTATTGTTTTCAGAAAAGTTGGGTATTGACTTTGAATTAATACATGCTTGTTCACCAGTAGTTTTTCAACTTTTAACAGGCAGTTATGTCCGCATGTTGGTCGATCAGTTTGTGATAAAGATTTTGCAATCTGTGAACACATTACTCATCTGTATTGCATGTAACATCTGGAAAGACACCTGTACGGAACACACACCAAACCCCCATAAAAAAAACAACAACAAAAAGGGCCAAGATGGCCCTAGGTCGCTCACCTGAGTGTAAAGCATCATAATGTCTTTTTTTAAAAATATTGTTAAAGATTTCAATACAGCCGTATAAGGAAAACTGCCTGCCCCCCGGCGGCAATTATTTTTAACAAATCAAAATGATTTCCATGAATTTGGTAGACGGTCACTCACGGAACGTGTATGTGAAATTATTTTGAAATTTAGCCAGTGGTTTGAGACAAGAAGATTTTTAAAGTTTTCAATATAGACATGTAAGGAAAAGTGCCCCGCCCCCTGGCCGCCATGTTTTTTAACAAATCAAAATGATTTCAAGGAATTTGATAGAGGGTCACCCAAGGAACATTTATGTGAAGTTATTTTGAAATCCAGCCAGTGGTTTCAGACAAGAAGATTTTTAAAGTTTTCAATATAGCCATATAAGGAAACTGCCCCGCCCTCTGGCGGCCATGTTTTTTAACAAATCAAAATGATTTCAAGAAATTTGGTAGAGGGCCACCCAAGGAACATTTCTGTGAAATTATTTTGAAATCCAGCAAGTGGTTTCAGACGATAAGATTTTAAGTTTTCAATATAGCCATATAAGGAAAACTGCCCCGCCCCCTGGCGGCCATGTTTTTTAACATATCAAATGATTTTAAGGAATTTGGTAGAGGGTCACCCGTGGAGCATTTCTGTGAAATTATTTTGAACTCCAGCCAGTGGTTTCAGACAAGAAGATTTTTTAAGTTTTCAATATAGCCATATAAGGGAAACTGCTCTGCCCCCTGGCAGCCATGTTTTTTAACAAATCAAAATGATTTCAAGGGCTTAAGGGTCACCCAAGGACCAATTCTGTGAAATTATTTTGAAATCCAGCCAGTGGTTTCAGATAAGAAGATTTTTGAAGTTTTCAATATAGTTATATACGCAAAACTGGCCCACCCCTTTGGTGGCCATGTTGTTTAACGAAACAAAATAATTTCAAGGAATTTGGTAGAGGGTCACCCAAGTAACATTTCTGTGAAATTATTTTAAAATCCAGCCAGTGGTTTCAGTCAAAAAGATTTTAAAAGTTTTTAATATAGCCATATAAGGAAAACTGCCCCGCCCCCTGGTTGCCATGTTTTTTAACAAATCAAAATGAAGGAAATTGGTAGAGGGTCACCCAAAGAGCATTTCTGTGAAAACTATTTTCAAATCCAGCCAGTGGTTTCTGACAAGAAGATTTTCCAGTTTTTAAGCTTTTGGTTGCCATGACAACCAGAGTTTTCAATATATTTTAATAAATTGAAGGAATTTTGTAAAGGACCATCCCAGGAACATTCCTGCCAAGTTTGGTTAAAATCCGCCTAGTGGTTTCAGAGAAGAAGTTGTTTGAAGTAAAATGTTGACGCAGGACGCAGGACACAGACTGACCACAATAGCTCACCCTTGAGCACTCGGGTGAGCAAATAAAAAAATAAAAATCCCTATCTACCTACCCTTACTTTTTGGGGCTGGAGACCAAAACAGAAATTTTTATTTATTTGGCCTTATTACAAATTGTTTTCACTACATCTAAGTTATATATTCATGTACTTATGACTATATGCTCAATCATAAAAGTCTTAACCATATTTGATTATTATTAAGTATTCATTTCATAATGTTATTACAATTTTGAAGGTAATGTATTTTTAATCTTTATTATTTAGTTAACCAAAAACTAGTACACATTTGACCAGTGAGACTTTACGACTAAGTATTCGTGTCAACCCCGAATACTGCCAACTTAGTACATATACATTTGACATGCTGGCTACGACATTAATCCGACTGCATGATTTTGGCACTGGCAATTCATATACATGTACCACAGTCTTTCATTTCAACAGTTTAGATTATATACCTATAACAGTGGTAAATTTAAACTGCTTAAGTTAAAATTAATATGGCTAAAAAAATAACACATGGTTTGTTTCCTTTCTCATGACCAACCAAAAATAAATGGCCTAAAATAAAAATAAAAATTTACTAAAAAATAATGTTTCATTAATTAACAGAATTTCTATAACATTCAAATCTAGATCATTAAGTTCATATTTCAGCAAAATTGGATGTCATTCCAAATGATTTCAATAATATAACAAAATGGAACCGTATTATTATTGAAGTAAAAATCAAATATTTGATATAGATTTTATATAATTAATTACTAATATAATAACAATTTTATACTGTAGAGCTGGACAGCAAAAAAAGTCAAGAATACCAGGTACATTGATAATAAATAATTTAAGCTGAAACAATTCCATCAAAAATATTTAATATATGTATGTACATGTATGTAAACCGATCGTTGATGTGCTTCTCTTGTATATTTGTATGTTCATGCTCTTAGTTGCTTATATACGGATATAACGATATTCACATGCAGCGATATAAATATGGTCCACACTTTTTATTATATTGCTACAGCTACAAGTGAGTTTAGTTGTCTATGTATAACCTTGTAAATGTGTAGACTAGTACTCTGCTCAGCTACAAGTGAGTTTAGTTGACTATGTATAACCTTGTAAATGTGTAGACTAGTACTCTGCTCAGCTACAAGTGAGTTTAGTTGACTATGTATAACCTTGTAAATGTGTAGACAGTACTCTGCTCAGCTACAAGTGAGTTTAGTTGACTATGTATAACCTTGTAAATGTGTAGACTAGTACTCTGCTCAGCTACAAGTGAGTTTAGTTGAGTATGTATAACCTTGTAAATGTGTAGACAGTACTCTGCTCAGCTACAAGTGAGTTTAGTTGACTATGTATAACCTTGTAAATGTGTAGACTAGTACTCTGCTCATCTACAAGTGAGTTTAGTTGACTATGTATAACCTTGTAAATGTGTAGACTAGTACTCTGCTCAGCTACAAGTGAGTTTAGTTGACTATGTATAACCTTGTAAATGTGTAGACTAGTACTCTGCTCAGCTACAAGTGAGTTTAGTCGACTATGTATAACCTTGTAAATGTGTAGACAGTACTCTGCTCAGCTACAAGTGAGTTTAGTTGACTATGTATAACCTTGTAAATGTGTAGACTAGTACTCTGCTCAGCTACAAGTGAGTTTAGTTGACTATGTATACCCTTGTAAATGTGTAGACAGTACTCTGCTCAGCTACAAGTGAGTTTAGTCGACTATGTATAACCATGTAAATGTGTCGACAGTACTCTGCTCAGTGCTTTAGGCAACAGAGGCATCTGCTTTGCAAAAGTGGCGGATGTTGAAAAACTCGCCACAGGATATGCACATTTTTTAGCTTGCATGCAGTTGTATAGGACATTCCGCATTATATACTACTTTCATCAGGCACCGTACAATATTGCAGAGTCATATCACCTTTACTTGGTTATTTGTTGCGGCTTCATATTGCATCTATTTGCCTCAATATTGTAATTCTATTCATATGTCCTATGTACCAGTAATGCCAATAATTATATCTCACCTCCTACATAAATGACGCAATCCGATTGGCTAAGAGCGGTCACATGACCATGGGGCACTTCCCATACACCATGGGTAAATTTCAATACCCCATAGAAGTCTAATGACGCAGTCTAATGACGTCGTTTTGTTTATTTCATGACGTCATTGCATGTGTTTCGTGTTTGTTTCTTTCGTTAATTTTCAAGTGATATCAATTAAAAGAAACCAGTGAAAGGTAGTCGGTGAGATATATTCACTACACTGTTAACTGAGGGTGTATGGGAAATACACCCTCAGTGGCTTCATACCATACTCAAGCTTCGTTCTCGTATGGTATGAAACCACGGAGGGTGTATATCCCATACACCCTCAGTTACAAACAGTGTAACTAATAATATTTTAGACTTAAAAAACGCAATCAAGGACAATAAAAATTTTAATACAATTTCACTCTGCAGTGAAATTTCAGCAACAGTTCCCAACTTTCACTGAATTATCCATATTCTATATATGCAACCTAACAAAATGTAAACATTATAATTATCATTATAAAACCAATATTTGTCAATGATACTGCAGTACCGATATATCGGTAGGTCTACATGTACTTACAGACTAAACATGTGTGTATAAATGAGGCAAATTTGTCAACATCTGCCATTTTGTTATTGCAGATACTTTGGCCTAACAATGTTTGCAAAACTGTGTCTATACATGTGTATTGAGAGCCACCAATATTAAGAGTAAGAAGGCATAAGGTAATTATCATAAAGTTTATCTAACAGTCTAGGAAGGCTGTGATAAATTTGTCCATCTTATTATACATGTGTCTTAGGGCTGATCTGGGTAAATACGGACAGTCGGGTAACTTCGGACAAGTGCATTATTATAAGTAGATCGACTTTATAAAAATGTTTTCATGTTACTTGTGGTGATTTTACCTTATTTAAAAAGAGTATCTTTTCGGGGAAATACTTGTCTAAAAATAGCATGTGACGTTATGCATTGGTTATAGCAAATGGTGCATCATGTGAACAACCTATTGATGCTGTCCGAGTTTTCCTGAATTTTAAATATAAAATAGTGTCCGTTATTTCCCAATCTAATTTGCAATCGCAAAACCAGTACTGTAGTTTTCATACTTTGTCCGAACTTACCCGGTTTTGAGTGGCCTCGTTTTTGACATAGTTGAAGTACTTTAGACTACACATACATGTAGTTATATGGAATCAATGATAAAAAATCAGAGGAAAACCGGGATTTCCCGATTTTGTCATCATAATATGGGGATATCCTACAGAGCAAGGCGCAACATACTGACAAGGGGAGTCCTTGTAAAAACTGTCCGTACTTACCTGGGATTAGCCCTAATTCGATTTCTTACTTGGACAGGGCCTTTACAAGGACCACGTCCCATTCACAAAAAAGCTCCATCAAATTCAGTGTCCCGAAACTTCTTTAGAAAAAAGTTTGTGTACTTGTATAAAAGCAACATATTCTTATTTAAATCTTATATTAGCTAAGCATGCAGGAAGATTGTGCACTTTAGTATGACTGAAATGTACATGTACTTTATTCTAAACCATTCATACACATAAGGCAAAAACCAATGTAAGGCAAAAACCAATGTAAGGCAAATAAGGCAAAAACCAATGTAAGGCAAAAACCAATGTAAGGCAAAAACCAGTTCGACAAAACCTCCAAATTTCTGTCCCATGCTATGATGTATGACCTGTAACATGATATAATAGACTGACTACAGGGTGTAGTCTTGACTCACTGTCTGGTGTTAAACCAGGCTAGGCTTGCCCACACAGCACATCCCCACAACCAAGTAATTGATTCAAATTAATTAATTTGCTTATCTGCAAAGATTCACCATGTTAAATTAATACATGTATCAACTTTAACATATTCACTATTTACGCTGATACTTCATGTTTACAAGCATAGAATTGAGAATTATTTATTTAGGTAAATGAATGCAGTGTACACGGATAAAATAAAACAGAATGTAAGGCAATTAAAATCATTTTTTTCCACTTGCTGGCAGCACAAAAATGAAATTCAACTTCTCACCCTCTAAACATTGAATGAATGGGTACTTTGTACAGCCACACATTGAATTAAAACTGTATTTTACTGCACATGTGCTCTTCAAATGCATTTTAATTATATCAGGAAATATAAACATACCTGTCTTATTCTTAAACACTAACAAAAATGACAGGGCAACAATCTTACACTGGTCATTTGTATCACCTGTAAGTGGTTTATATGTAATTATGTCACCATCACAGGCAGCCCAGCCAAGAGTGAATTAATCTGCAGAAGTGTCATGAACAGGACAGTCTGCTTGTGAAAGAGGGGGGGGGAACCCAGGGGAATTCGACAAGCTGGGTCAAGCATTGTCGTCTGAATCCCCGGGACCCGGAATCATTCGGCGTGTCAATTTCCCGCCTTTCGGGAATTGCTTTCAGTGGTAAGTCCCGTATATGCCCACCGCTCCCCCAATGGAAATAAAACAAAGGGCAATAACTCCTTAAATATTGAAGAAAGAGTTGTGGTCCGTGTGCTCTGCACTTTCTCTCATTGTTCTCTATCATAATATGAAGTTTCATCTGAATCCCTTCAATACTAATGGAGATAAGCTCCGCACCAGAAAATTAAAGCTTCACATAGGGAAATAAAACAAAGGGCAATAATTCCTTAAATACTGAATTGAGTACTGGTTAGTGCTTTAATCCGGAAAATCAATTCTGTATTTACATGTACCTTGACATACATATAAACAATTAAGTATACCAACCGATGATGCAATGCGTTTCCTTCCTGTTACAAAACTGTGCAATATGATTTCTTCTTCTTGACAGGGCTAGTGTTCATTTCACGTACTATTTCTATAAACACCTCATTGACATTGTTCGTGCTCTTTGCTGAGGTCTCCATGAATGGACACGCCCATATCTGTGCCAGAGACGTGCCCTCTGACACTGACACCTCTCGCTGATGTTCGAGGTCACACTTATTTCCTACTAGAATCATAGGTATCTTGTCCACACCTTTTACTCTGATTATTTGTTCTTTCATAGTTTTAATATCCTGGAAGGTTTGAAAGCTAGTAATACTATATACTATAAGGAAGCCTTGACCGTTTTTTATATACAGATCTCTCATGGATGCAAACTGTTCTGTCCCAGCCGTATCCAGTATTTCCAGAACTGAAGGGGCATTGTCAACTTCTATTTCCTTTCTATAGAAATCTTCTATTGTCGGGTCATACTTTTCCATAAAATTCCCAGAGACAAATTTCACTGTCAGAGCAGATTTTCCTACACCTCCACTACCCAAAACCACAACTTTGTATTCTCGCATGTTCCCGACTTTAAGTAGTTTCCTTCCGAAAAATCTGTACTAAATGATGTGATTGTTAGATCTATCAACTGCACATCTGGAAGCCTTTGTAACTACACATGTATGGTGTTGACACTGAAAACAAATAAAGAACCTGCATTAAAACATGACACAAAAATGAGAGCTGTAAACCAGTGTTCTGCCGTGAATTTTGACTATTGGGGACAAGGGCCCTCTAGGCTTGAAAAAGTGGGGACAAATTACAAAAATGAAGGGACACAGACAAAAAAAGTTTCACACCTCATCAATATTCCCAAAGCAGATTTTTGTTTTGAAAAGTACGTACTAGCTGTTTTAATTCATGTTTGTTTTTCTTTTCTGTCCAACAAGGTTTAATACATAATATTGTGTTCTTAATTAATTCATAACGTTCTGTTGATCAGAAACTTCATTCTTAAATACCTTTTAACTAGGGATGTCAACGAATAATCGAATATTCGAATACTTGACAGAATATTCGAATATTAAATGAGTATTTGAATGGCCAAAAAAAATTCTCCATAATAAACTAGTTTAATTCTATAATCCGCGATCATTATGTTTTCACAGTTACCTAATTTGACACGTTGACATGTTATTTAACACCATCGATACCCGTATGCGCAGTGGGAGATAACAGATTAAGCAAACTGTGACAATCGAGTCGTAAACGGACCCTAAGAAGAGATATTTGCGCAGTTTGTACGTAACATTATTTGGGTGCTAAACTGAGGCTTATTGGAGACCGATATTTTCACACTGACGCTAATTTGAGACAAATGTTTGAACAAAGTATGGTGCATTATGCGGTTAAGGTGTTACTATTAATTTAATTTCATTCCTTTAATTAGCGGTGCATTAACAACAACATTTTTCATGCCGACTGTAAAGCATTTATTCGCTCAATATAACAAACAAAAATGAGTAAAACAGCACAGGGATATATTCTATGTGTTTCCCGATAAATCTCAAAGTATTCTCGTTCATTAACCTGTTTATTAAATTGTCAGATTGCTTTGTGTATTGGGTGCCTGTTTCGATGTTTGAAGTGTATAGATCTGTTTTACTATTAATATAGTCACTATATATTGTATGGCAAAGTAAATGATTCAAAATAAAATCTAAGAACTGTTTTCTATGTTGTTTTATTATGACATCAATGAATCGGATGATGAAGATGATTGATGATGATAATGATGGAAAAATTCGTTTTAAATTCATAGAGTCGACAACGATAAGAACGGTTTTTAACCACACATTAATTTGTTTACCTATTATACATCCTGGATAAATAAACAAAGACTCGGACATTTAAAAAAACGAACGAATATTCGAATATTATTCGAATATTGAATTCGAATATTCGAATAGCGTTTTGGTATTCGTTGCCATCCCTACTTTTAACCATGCATTATTAATTTCAATTTGAACAAACAATAAAATCTGGCATTAATAATGAAACCTGTTAAAACTACAAAGTGAATAGTGTGACGTCATCAATTAGCCGGGCATCCAAAACTGCAAGCCGTTAGCAACACCTATAGCAACAGTGTCGGTTAATTCGACTTCAAAAGGCTTTGATGTGTCTGACGAAATGCGGCTGTCGTCTAGCAGTTTGTCGCTGAAAAGCGTTTTTTAGGCTGAGCATGTGGACCGCATGTACAATTATCGATTGACTGTATCTGAACTGCTCAAGCGCTGCCGATAGAGCGTAAATGAATTAGTGTTCTAGGAAAAAAATTGTGTGCGCCCGCGGACCCGCTTACAAAAATTTGGTGGGGACAAATCATTTATTTTTGCGCCAAATGCCGCAAGGCCGCATCCACGGCAGAACACTGGTTAACACATGTAGAGGTCATTGAAACCGATCATCTGTATGTAAATGTAATTGTAGAGAAATATCCGGGGCAAAATAGTATATTTCTTACATGAGTAAAATATACTAGCCTAACTAGGGAAACATCTAGGTTTAACAAAGGTACAGTGTAACGCTGTAAAGCAGCAGGGGGGAAAGCCGGACCAACAATCATATGTTTTAATAAGATGTTTTAATGTATCAATTAAAGGAAAATACCACATACATATATCTGGTATTGTTAATAACCATTTTTATGAAATGAAATTGCAACTGAATCGAGGTCAGTATTTCCAGACTTCCTGAAAGCTCAAAAAGTGTCAGACATTCGGTCCGACAACCTTTCAAAACTTGCCGGACCGAAATACAATTTGCCCGACCGAAATTTCATTAATGTATGTATAGTCTATAGTATACATGTATACACTAGTGTATAACGTAATTTGCTCACCTTTTTCATTGTTGTTAACACCCATAACATAAAATATACAATACATTTAATTAACATCTAACTAAGATATGAAAACGCAAATCCGAAACGCCTATCCGAATTTTACTGTTCACGAGACATACACACATGCTATTTACATTTAGTATGCACATGTTCTTCATGTAAAACACGTGGTTGAATAAAGAAAGCCTGCGATAATTATGCTGACAATTACATCGTCACGTCATCCGCATGGAAAGCGCGGACGTATTGACCGCGATTTATATATTTTGTAGCGCAAAGAACTGTGAAATCTTTACTTCTGTATAAGTTTTGTAGTGCAAAACTGCAGTAAAAGGATGCTGACGTCAAACTGTTACAAAATGTTGCGCAGGTTGCATTATTGTTTGTCGCATATCACAAGTTTAAATGAAGAAATAGCGATGAAGGCGCGAAAATTTGGACTAAACGGGATTTATTTACGGCAGTTAGGGTAATAAGATAATCATTAAAGAGCATGAAAAAAATCATGATCAGATCCACAGCCGATTCGCAAAATGCGGATCACGATATAGCAGAGCTTTATTCAATTGCTCCGATATTAGGTAGTTTTTAACCAGTAACATATAGGAATTAGGTTTGAAAAACTTGTCGTACTGTCGGACTGATTCTTAGTAAATAAATTGGGACCCACTCAAAATTTGCCGGTCATGTCCGTCGGCAGCCCTTTTTTGGCTTTTAGGGGATGGTGGCGGGTCGTTTCAAGAGGGGAAAATATGTATAATAGGGGAATTTTACAGATTATTAAAATATCAACAATAGCACACTCTATTAAGAAGTATTAGTCTACAAATCATAATATATGTTTGTAGTACATTTCAATTTTGTTCACAAGGCAATGTCCCTGGTACAAGACTTGAACATGTTCATAATACTTTCAATGTATCTCTTCGATAGATCTGTTTCACAACAGCACATTCGTATCAGGGCCTCAAGCTTGACTTGCCCCAGGGTACTTCTTGATGGTGTACAGATAGAGATCATCAGGCTGAACAGCCTCTCTACACATGCAGCTGAACTGGGCAAAATCCCACTAAGGTTGACTAGAAACTCCATGGCAGGAAAGGACCTAACCATCACTTCCTCATCCCTGAAGATGGAAGCCACATCCTCAACACCGCAGAAAAATGTAGCCAGCTAAAATTGCACTCGTACTTAGCGGATATAAAAAGACGAGCGTCTGGAACCATATGTAGTGGTTGGTATGAATCGCTATCACTATCTGATTCTGAGTCACAAATCGGTTGCAGACACTCACGTGAAGCCTGAAGGTTCCTGCGGCTGGTCTGACGACGAACTCTCGGAAGTCGAACAAGATGGCTCAGAAATTGGTTCTTTATCACCGTATTTCGGTTTCTTTGAGATTTTATCTAAAGAATCTTGTTTAAACAACAAATCAATGCGTTTACAGCATTTAGCTGTGTCTTTATTCAGTTTTTTACGTAACATCGGCTGTTGTGCGACATGTTGAAAATCGAAAGCCGATTTTAGAACTGGTCTTGTTCCCTTCGTGATATTTGTATTATAGATTTAGCGAGAACAGAAACCACAGTCAAACGCGTTTAAAATGCGGACACAAACAAAATCGGGACTGCCCGGTATTCTTTTCAGTACGCAGTCATTGCTAGTGATTTTTTAAATATTTATTTTTCATATCTGACAGGGAAATTTTTGGATTAAATGGGGAAAAATGTTTACTTTTTCATTAGGGGAATGGGGCCGAATTTCGGCCCCAAAAACGGCATAAAAAAAGGCCTGGTCGGACTGATGGTTTTCGGAAAGTCTGCATTTCTTCTTTCGATTTCACTAAATTACCGGATGTTGTGATTTTGGCTCGACATGTTAGTGAGACCCGACTGGGGGGCACTAAATTACGCAAAAATTCCTAAATGGAGGACCAATAACTGAAGACAATATTTTTCGTGAAATTCGCGTGAAAATTTACGCACGTTACTTTTTAATACACTGAATTGCATTTTGGCTGTTTTAGCTTGTACCAATTATTCCCGTTGTATCAGAACAATGGGCATAGTTTAAATAAATAGTTTTCGTCGCCATTCAACTATTTTGCAGATAATGTAATGGGCGTTTATAACAGACTGAAATAGCGGATTTGCTATGCAACATACAAAGTGTGTAAAACTGACAGTTATGCTGAATAGCTGGCCCATAGCTGTGTCATTCGTAACAAGGAAACACTGATCCTCATGCAGGACCTCCCACATGTTGATTTCATGCGCATGCAAATGTATTTTCCCAGCGAAGTTTGGCAGAGCACGTGTAAACCAGGGCTTTCCTCTGACCCGAGCTCCCGGGTTTTGACGCGTCAACATTTCAAAATACGCTTGTTTGACTCGCGATGTAATTACTTCATGCGTCACCTCTGACCCGGAGCAATTTCCGGACTTGCGTCATACAGTATAACTCGGCTAGCTGATTATCCCAATCAGTCGAATAACGATGTCAAAGTTGATAAAACACTCGGCGACTATTGGTTGGAGGCGGAGTCAATTTTAAATAGACGCTGTCCATCAGCGGTCAAGTTACCGTGTAGCTCCGCCCATTAGGCGGACTTTTGTCGCTCAGAAAAATCTATATTGACCAACTAAAATGCATAATTATATACGCTTCCAATGACGTGAACAATCAACCTATCGGCGTAATTCCCGACCATTAAATGTTTAAAACACAATTTACTCACTGCTTCCGTTGTTGATAATATCCACATTTAGTTTAGTTCCTAAATATAACGGCATTGTTTTAAATTACTTTCTTTTATATCTCGGGTAAAATTATTAATATATTTCCAAAATTTGAAATCCAATTTCAGCGAAAAATCTGACTTACGTAACATTTCTTATATCCACAATATCTAACATCCAATTTTTAACGTTCAAGTGTCATAAATACATTTTTGTGTATTTCATGTAAATCCTTCGTTTTCTAGAAAAGCGAGCGAACGTTATGCTGACACAAACGAAGTCACGTTCCACGCATGGAAAGCGTGCGTGTATCGACCAAATATATACATGTCATCTGAGAATAAAAACTTCGTAGTGCAAGAACTTTGAAATATTTTCTTTTTTTATAAGTTTCGTTGTGCAAAAACGTTGCAATCTTTAGGATTTGAATAATTATGTTATGGCAGTTTATTAATCGAGGGTTGAGCATGAAACTATTGTATCTGATATAGAAATGTTAAGCAAATACAACAGTTTCACGCTCAACCCTCGTAGTATACTTTGTAACAGTAAAACAATATTTGCGGACCGTAACTACGTATATTTTTTTAGGAAGGAAAACCTGTTTTATTGTTGTACATGATATACGATTTCGTAATTTTTTTTATAGATTTTCTAAAATCGTCTTAATAATTATAATAATAATCATACATGCCACACGTCCCGGTCTCACCGGGATTGTCCCGGTTTCGCGAGGTCTGTCCCGGTGAGATGCATTTTGTCCCGGTCAATCACAAAAATCGATGTTAGTGTACCATAAAACTTACATTGGGCCAACAATTAACTTCAGATCGTTTATCCCTTTATCGGTCCCTATGACAACAATACCCGCTAGCCGCGTGTCAAAGAGGAGCAGTAATGCTACCCCATTAGCGATTTATTGATCGTTTGTCACACTTTCGCGGGATGGGGGTCATATATCCGCGGTCGCTAATTGCTGCTGATTGTTGCATTGTTTCGGAATAAAAAAGAAACTGGGTTTGTTGTTATTTTGATTTTAAATGGAATAGGTGTTATAACATAATTAGTTTGGAAACGTTTGAAGGTATGAAAATAAATTGACAACTTTTCGAGAATTAAAGATGCAAAACAATCATGACTGTCTTTAAATTCGTATTGTTCACATCGCAAAATTTGATGCAGTTAATGACGCAGTGTATAGTGGAACGTAGCCCAGGTATAAGTTTGGTGGAGTAGTCTCCTTGTAAACGCATTTGTTTATTTGACAATCAGTGTTTATATTTGCGTGTTTCGTATAATTTCTTTGATGTCATAATTAAAAATACATGTTATCATCTATATTATTGAATAAATATGATTAAAATATATGCGTGTGTATGTTTGTGTTATTCATTTTGGGTGTTTACTGTTTGAACTATAACTATATATATTGGTGGATATAGACCACGAAACGGAATAGGACCTAGGCCAGATACGATAAACTATTATTATTACTCTTTTTTTTTTCGGACAAACTGACAATATTAATGTGTCGCTGTCAAATGTCCCGGCGATTTTTTGGCAATGTCCCGTTTTGGCCTAAAAAATTATGGCATGTATGTAATAATAAATAATAATAATAGATCTTATAATAATAAAAGATCTAATAATAATAATATTATTAAAAATATAACAATAATAATAAGAAGAAAATAAAATTAAATAAATTAAAAAGAAAATAATAACAAGTTAATAAAAAAATAATAATAAATTAAAATAATATTATTAAATTATAAAATAAAAATAATTAATTAAAACAAATAATAATAAAAAGATAGAAAACGAATGGAAACTACCCACAAAGCATCGACTCTTGGAGGTTTATATCTGACTCTTGGGGAATTTGATTTTGACTATTGAAAATTTGACCCCAAGAGTCATTCACTCTTAAAATTCAAAGTCTAAGGAAAGCCCTGTAAACAAGTTATTAACTGCTGCATTTTTATTAATAATTACTAGAAACAATTGAAAATTTGCAGCTTTCACGGAAATGTTCGAATGCAACAAAAGGTATGTTTGATTAACATGATCGAAAAATTTTAAATTATACCAGTTCTTTGGTTATTGGTCCTCGACCAGTATGGGCAAAAAAAACATGCAGGAATTACACCGTATTAATACATTACTAATTGATTACTATTAAATTAATAACATTAAAATCACAATCCAATCATAATTATTGCTACATAATAAGTAGGTTGACATGGATCGGGCTGTAATGGTCTGGGCTGTCATGGTCTGGTCCATCGATAGTCTAATTCATGAGACGTGCTGCGAATTTAGTGTTACTTTTTATATAGGGCTAAATTCGCTGGAACGTCTCATCGCCGAAAGACTATTTATGTGGGGAAAACCTATAAGTTTAAATTTTCATAAATTTCCATTATTTGCGACAATTAAGTTATATATCAACGTATTTTACTTAAACAACACCTAAACTGATTAACATGTGCCGAAATTTACCTAGGACATGCGTTTAATTCCGATTTAAACTTTTGTTTAAATCTACATTCATGTACAGACCGCCATGTTTACCTTGCCTTGTTTAACCCTTCAATTATGCTTCAACCAATCGGATGACGAATGTAGTTGTTGATAGAATCGAGATACCAATCGAAATGACGCAATCCATTCAGCGAAGCATAATATCGATTAAAGTTTACACAGTGGAGGAGTAGCGAGATCATTTAAAATGCAATAGTGTGTAGGTTTAAATGGCTCAGGCATGTAAAATGAGTGTTTTCATACAAATATTTATGGAACATTAATTAAGAATGGTTTATTTGTCCAGGTATGTAACTTTTATTGAAATCCGTTCACGATAACTATCTAATTTCGGGACGTGAAAGTAGCGATCAAAATCCTGTCGGAACAATATAGACAAAGAAGGAAAACTTTCTACCACAGAAATGGTCCTTTCCCCCTATAGCCCGTCAGCAAACATTGCCCATATAAGAAGTAGCTCAATGTTTGCATAGGGCTTACAAGTATAGCTAGTCCATCGATGCCTTGGGCCGTTGGTAGCGATAACAGAGGATTTTTTTTAATTTATAAAAACCTATTAAAGTATATACCATTTTAAAGGTTATTCTTTTAGAAAAACATAACTGCAAATTAAATTACTGTATCTTCAAAAATAACAAAGTTATGTGTATCTGAAGAAGGTAACCCCCCACATTTCGTTCTGTCAAATATGTAAATTCTGTCAATAATACACCTGGCAATAATTTCTGGCAGTTAAACAGGTTCAAAGTAATCTTTTCATGTCACTTTATGCTTTGTTAAGTAAACACTCCACATATTTTCACTGTCTTACATACATGGTGACTTATAAAAGACAACAAATCATTTTAAATGGAATGAGTATTAAAGCCAAATGCTGGACTGAATCTGGGTAAGACAATGTCTCTAGTACTGCGTAAAAAAACATTTGGCATTTACAAACTGCAAGTAAAAGATGTTATATACATTTATAAAGCTTAGTTATATATATATCTTTAACATGCTTAGTACATATAACAGACTAATTTATTTCAGTATTCGGAACAGTGTATTCATTAACTCTAAAGGCATATATCCGACATCATCTCCAGTTTTAAGACCATCCTTTCTGGAAGACTAAAACACAAATTAATGTATTTTACCTTTTAATTCTGCCAAAAAGATCATGTACTCTTCAAAGTTATTAAAAAATGGCCACAGAAATGTAAATACATGTATTAAACAACATGCGGTCTTGATGAAAGGTGGTCTTTCAATGCAGCTTTTGCTTTAGGAACTTTTTGGAATACTAATTGTTCACTCATTCAAAAGAACCCAAACCATACCTTAAATACAACAATTAACATGGTTTAAATGCTGAACAATTTTTAAGTATTGATCAGAAAATACTTGAAAAGAACATAGTCTTGTGATTACACGAAAAACTTTTCCGACAAATATGAACAGTAACAGCAACATCAAACATTAACAAATTGAATACTGGATAGGCCATCTCAGGCAAAAGAAAAAAACAATTAAAAAAACTGCAATGCAAAGCACCACAACACAACTTTAAAGACATCTTGGCTGACCATCTTGGAAACAACCTAACATGACAAAGACTGTTAATTTCTGTCTTCAAAAGCCACTGTCTCCACTGTCTTGTTTGTCCTGTATGAACAGAAGAATAAAAACCAAAGCACAATATCTTTCAAAAACTGCAGCAATCCTGAAATTAATATATGCAAAAGCAAATCATGCAATACTTAATGCTGTTACTGAACAGCATTTTATGAAGTGCTACTAGTATTGCAGTTAAGTTAAAATATCAAGCATGCAGAATAAATGCTGTTACAAGATTGTTTTCAATGTAAGAATTGTTTTTCAATGTAAGGATGTTTTAAGATTTAAAGAAAAACAACAACAAAAAAGCTTTAAATTTAAAGAAAATATTAAACCTTGTAAGTATACAACATGAAGTCATTCAATTAAACCTGCAGTGACCACTTAAAGGCAATGACAAGGGAGGGAGTGCTCCCCCCTCTCCCACCCAGCTACCTTATTTGTAGCTCATTCAAAAAATGATATAGATTAAATTGATCAATTATAAATGAAAAAATAAACACGACAGGCTTTGCATTTCAGTTGTGTACACGGTGGTGATTGAGGATCAATGCTGTGCTATAAATCGAGACTATGTGTTTTGTCAAATTGTTGTCCACTTTCACTATCTTCCAACAGCCTAAACATCGTAAATCTTACGTGAAATAATTATATTAACAGCCATCTTGCATGCACTAATTGCAATAATAATTATTTTGATGTGGTAAATAGTTTGCAGTACCTGTAATATACAATCAAACAACAAAGATTGACAAAGACGTCAAAGTTGCACGACTGCAATACCTCGCGAAAACTGATAACATTCAGGGGAGATCACTATTTGCAGTATGACGAACGTTAAGCGGAGTGCCACGAAATCAGATTCGGTTGGTAACGGGTCGCTATCGGAAACTGACGGAAGAACACGAAGTACCTGATCGACAGTATATGGAATTAAATGAATTGCGCAAAAATGCGCTAAGATGTAATTTTAAGAAATTGATGTTAAATGGTGGATGGATGCTTATATTTTGCTGGTATACTTGTGTTTTCCAGTGACCATATTGTTTTCATCAGACAAATGGCCAGTGAAAATTGCCTAAATTTGGCTCCTTGCTGTTCTTCCATGCATTAATTTGCTTAATTTATTTTCAGACTAATAGAAAGCGTGTTCTTTCCTCTTTCCAATGATGTATAATACATGATTGTAGCTAAAAATAGGCAGGAGTAATTTAGATTTAAATCACATGATCCGTTCGTGTAAACAAAGATGGAAGACGCACATTCTGTTCAGTAAACAACAAAATCGGCAATTTAATAGTGAAAATTATCAACAAAAACGCTCATGATTTTCAATTTTATTACTAATATATAAACATTTAAACTTTAATGTCTTTAATTCCATCAAAACAATGACTTTTATGTCCGTAGTTAATTTTTAGCGATGTGATAAAAATGTATGGTTTACTATGGTGACAGATATGGACTGGCTGAATGAACAAAGCTTTGTTATCGCTACCGTTGGGACTTTCATGACGCACATTTGTTTTGAGTTTGTGGTAGAAGGAAATAACCCTTATGGGTATCAGCATGTAATTCAACGCCAGGTACATGCGTTGTAAATTGCTGTCCGTTTCAACCGTAGCAGGTTGCAGGCACCATAGACAAGTTCGTGTAATTTAAACAAACAATTAAAAATGGGAGTGGGCATTAACTGAAAAATAATTACTCATAAATACGTATATATAGATTATTCAACTGGTTACACTTATTAATCTCTTGGTCAAATCTAATAAACTTGCAAAATTACAATATAAATGACCTTCTTACCAAAAACATTTAATAAATGTCACATATGCTTTTAAACGCCGGAAATAAAACCGACAGCATCCACCATTTTTTAAATGATTACCTACCCTTGAAGAGCAGCATTTGGGCCGTTGTCGGACAAATTCTATCAGGCTAAATACCACTATATTCTGTGCGCTAAAAATTCGCGTGTTTTACTAGCAATATTGTGGATGGTGTTTAAACTATGTAAATGCTTCCCCTAATAAACTATTCGTGTAAAGAATAAATTGACAATAAAAATTGAATTTAATTTAATGAAACATACTAAATATGTAAAAACTAGTGGCTCATTCCGCGAATAATTTATTATAGGGATAATGTACCTTTAGAAGTCGTTAACGTCCGCAGGGGCCCGAAAAATGGCATTCATTATTCTATATGATAGGATATATTCTATATGCTATATTCTATGTTACGCAATACGCAATATGCTGTACGCAATGCTATACGCAACACTATATGGTATTTTATATGCTAGACTATGTGGTATATGCTAGGCTATATTATATTCTATAATATTCTCTGCTATATGCTCTGATGTATGTACCGTTATATGCTACGCCAATGCTACGGTATACGCTATGCTATATGCTACGCCATACGCTATACACAATACGCAATTCTAAATGTAACTCTATATGCCCGTGTCCGGGCCGGATAGCTCAGTTGGTAGAGCGCTGGACTACAAATCCGAGGATCGCGGGTTTGATTCCCAGCCCGGCCACATTACTTGTGTGGGGATTGGTCATGAAATTATTTATACGGCCATTCTCCCCCTACCTCTGATTCAAGTAGGGCAGTTGTCAATTACTGGCATAAGTATGTGCACTTAGTACTGGTAAACCAGCTTACCCAGGAAAAGTGTAAGTAGGTTAACTGACCGCCGTTATTTGACTGAAATACTGTTGAATACGGCGAAAATTCCAAACAAACATATTGTTTGTTTGTTTGGAATTTTCGCCGTATTCAACAGTATTTCAGTCATATAGCCCGCTATATGCTACGTTGCATGCAATGTTATGCGATATGTTACGCTCTATGTTATGGTATATACTATGATATATAATATGTCACATGCTATGCTATACGCTATGCTATACGCTATGGCTATGCTACAATATGCTATGTAATATGATATATGCTATGCTATAAGCTATGCTATGTGCTATGTGCTATATGCTTTGCTATATGCTTTGCTATATGCTATGTTATATGCTAAGCTACATGCTATGCTACATCATATGCTATATCCTATGTTGTGTGCTGTGCTGTATGATCTAAAATGTGCTATGCTATTTGCCATGCTTCATATTTGTTAATTTGCTATTTGTTATGTTAATACCATTCAAGAGTTTCTGACATGGCCATTTCCGAATCGTTGGTTTATCTTATTTCCGAAATTCTTTGACGTTGTTTTAAAAATTCAATAATTTACTATATTCAATTCAGGATATGTGAAGTTGCATGTGTCTACTGTAATATTTATTTTAGTTTGATATTCATGAGCCGAAATTATTTAATATTATATATATATATATATATATATATATATATACCGGTTCATGATTAGAATGTTATTATTTGCAATATAATGAATTAATTAATAAGCTATTAGTATTATTCCATTACCAATACGAAGCACTAGCAACACCGAAGAGAATATTCAAACAAAGAGCAAGGTATTTTGTTTCCACCTGCCACGGTGTCTGAACAGACTTAATAGCACGCGTCCGTGAATTAGAACTAACAACGTCAAATTGTGGTGCTGTCATTATTCAACGTTCAAATAATTATTCGTAGTTCCCCTTTTTACTGAGTAAGGTTATGGTTAATTGACTTCTTTTGTTTTCGTCGACCCTAAACGATTTTTTTCTATCAATCATTAACTTTTTGTGATTTTCGGTAAAAAGAGCAGTGTTTGCTAATATGCGGCTTTTCGGTAATTAGCAAACATTTCGATTTACCGTAGTCTGCGTGAGACAAGCGTTCTTGGTAATGAATACTGTAATGTACACTTTCTTTGATTGGAGGCGTTTAAACATTTAACATGCAGTCCAAATATCAAAACTGTGTGGTGAATATGTCGCGAAGAATTTTTTTTTTAAAGAAAAACATTTATCCCCCCCCCCTATTTTTTGAGACGTAAGCGGAAACCATTTTTTGTGTGGCCAAACGGTGAGAAGGCTTTTACATGAAGTTTCAGATGCAGGGCTATGGCTGGTATTCAAAAAGCTCCTTAGAAAAGTCTTAACATAAGTTACTCTTAAGTGAAATTTCAGATCAAATTTTAATTCTGATATTTAATGATTTTCGTTCGTATTTTGGCAAAATAAGAAGCAACTTTGCAAAATTAACCAGAGTACAATAACTCAATGCATCTGCACTTTACACGAGACAACCGTATACTTCAAGAAATTCGTGCATTTGAGGAATTGACTTGAGTTTTTACAAAGTAGTTTTGTGAATGCCGGCTCATGCACTTTAATAGGCGACATTTTGCTGGTGTTAAACATGATTAATCGGATGCACACATGCCCATGTTCAATGCCTTTGTTTAATTCAATTCAAACACTATTGTTTTTTTTTTGTCTTTTATTTATTTACCTGTAATTCACCCAGCACATAACAAAGCGATATACATTTGAATATAAGAACAAATAAATATATGTGTGTATAAATTAAATTAATTCATTGACATAGGACATAATATAAATTAACTCTTATATTCAAATCCTATAAACAAAATGTATTGTTTTAATCCTATGTTATATTATGATTACTCGCAGATATGTGCCAATACTTTCTAGGGAACAGAAGACATTTGCCGCGTTAACTGTTCACAATTGGTGACAATAGGCCGTAAATGATCATAACACTGTTTCTATTTCGCTCCTTTTGTGACTGAGAACGCGTTGAAGAGGAGGTGCACAATTAGATTTCGTAATGGAGGAATAAGATACTTTTCAATTAAAGGGCTCCCGAGGTCGCTTAAGGCTGAAAGAAAGCGAATTATATGGAATTAAGTTATTATAAGATAATGGCGGAAATAATTGAATTATCAACAATTTAGGTACTGGTGAATTTAATTCACAAGAGAGAAAAATCAGAAACTTTGAGTATTCGAAACTGCGTTTGTTTCCTTGGACCTTGTAAAACGTGCTAATGGTTTCCAATTAGTACTAAACGAGTTCCTTTGGCAATACGGGCTTAAGAATGTACAATATGATTTAATGTAAATCTGTACCATATACAAGCATCTAGTAATGGACTAATAATAATAATAATAATAATAATAATAATAATAAAACAATAAGAAGAACCACAAAATTATAATAAAATAAAAGCAACTCGTTTTCACAATGGACGTTAAAAGCAAACATAAATATACATGTACTTCATTCAAACGAGATACAATCTCTTATATTTGCAAAATACGCTGTTTTACTAGACAAAATATTATGTATCGGATCATTGTTTTTCATAATTAAATGCCATAAACAGCCGACAGAATAAAACTAGAATTACAATACGACACATTGTCATAGTAAATCAAATCTTTACCAGTACATGCGTATACTTGCCGTAAGATTGCACACTTATATAAAAATTATATGTATATTGAGTTAACTCAAAATAGTATGTTACCATTATCACCATTTAGACAACCATCACATTTGCAACAAAATCTGTAACAGAATGTAACTTCCTAACGAATTGTAAGTCAATAGTTACACCTCATTGGGGTTGATTTCAATAGCACAAAAATGCTTCACGAAAGCAATAGCTGACAACATGTAGTAAATAATAAAATGTCAAACAGCTCAATACATCACCATGGACTCTTGATAATGTTACAATGTCAGTCAATACTTGTTAACTATAATAATTATATACTAGTATATGTCGTTGCAATATGTAAGCATTATTATCGTTGTTCGTTTTTATAATTAACGTTGAACGTTTTTAAAGACAGTGGTAATATGAAAGAAAACAATACTGTTAAAGCTATGGTAAATATGAAAATAATATTCTTAATACAATAAGGGGTATAACTTTTTTTATGCGTACTAAAATCGATCATGAAAATAACATTCTCGCGAAAAGAGCATAATGTGGGAATGTCACATAGATGTAAGACATACCAAATGTCGAAATTCAATTTAACGTAATGCTGTTTGTAAAAATGGTAACACTAGACATGCAGGCAGTACTAGCATTAAATTTAATACAATATAAACGCAAAATGAAGGCTTTTGTACTAACTCGTACATATATACGAGAATTAAAATAAAGTACAAGACTGTGAAGTCAACAGGGATACATTATATCTTTACTCAATATCACACATTGTTCTTCGTTTGTCTAAATATTCGGGAGGCCGAGAGACGCCAAGTGATGGCGAGCCTTCAACCGCAGATCCGCTATGCTAGTCGTCTTGGTCGCCTTGAAGCCGCTCTCCACCGCAAGTGACGCGTAGTTGAGCGCCGCGGCCGCGTAGTGATGGTGATAGAGCAACATCGGATGAAGCGGCGGTGGCAGACCGGCGGAAGTGAGCGGGAAGTAGGGCAGAAATGGCGGAAAATGCAGGCGGTCCAGCGGCTCGCGGATGGTGGGCAGATTGACGAATGGCGATAAGCGACAGGCGTCCAAGTGGGACACATTCCCTGGGGTGGACAGCATTATGCCCGCTGTAATGTGAAATAAGATAACCATGGAAACGTGATCAGGACTGATTGCTGTAACTAACGACCACTGTCTTCATGTTTTGTGAAATTAAAACCACTATTTTGACTTTTGATATTCTGTAAATATTTTTCTTTCATAGCTTAGCTATTAAACAAATTTAACAAAAGCACCATTTGTGCGTAATACTTTAAGTTATACATATTTGTACTTATGAATAAAAGATGTACTGGATATCAATATTGAGCTAAAAAGAAATCTTGTGCGTATATCATGTGTTGAGTTTGGTTTATAAACTTAATGTGTTCAGTTTAGTTTAACAACTTACTGATATTAAATAACATTTTGTCTCATGGAAATGTGTTTGCAAAACCTAATGACAGAAAACAATGAAACAGAAAACGCTTTTCTTTTAAAATGGCATACACATTGGTAGCGTCAATATATTAACAACAACATTGCATAGGAAATACAGGCGCGTTTAACGGCCCAGTCACGGAATAGCAAATTGCTTATTTTCCAAAAAGTTTGGCAAGGAAAGATGACCCTATACGCAGCGAAATAACGCTGCTGAATGATTTTTAAAACATGTTGAAAATACTTCTCAGCTATATGGAATGAACATCTGTTACATGTACCAAATAAAAATAATTCCAATTATAACGTGATTGTAACGGTTAATGGTCTTTCAATACTAATATAATTATATGTTTTAAAATATTTTTTTTTGGCGTAGCTGTTTCACCCAATTTTGACCTTCATGAATATCCAATCAAATGTTGTGCAAATTTCCCGCCAGTAGTCCGAATAAATAAATCCTAATATTCCATCGCCAAATTTACGATAAATTCCCACTACACTAGTCATAAATGAGTAGATGCAACATTCCCAACAGGTTTGGAATACTTAAGTCAAATTCAAAAGGGAATAACAGTTCGAACAAAATCTGGACACGTTTTTTTATTAGATGTTTCTACAAAAGAATGAATATATAAAATGAAAATGGTTTTATAAATTCTGTGTCATTATTTTGGTTAGCACCACGCACTGTCATTCAAAGATTAATAGAGCTGCGCTTTCATAATTATAGTGCCCACTTTGTCATCTTGCAGTTTTACTCGAACATGTTCTATAAATCTATACATTTCCATTACAACAACTAATAAAAACAATTGGAGCCAATCTTCTCGTATAATGAGGATCAAGTAGAGTACGGGAACCACAATAAAGGTTATCTTGTCACTGATAATTACAACCCAATTGTCTCTAAATATCTTCCATCGAAAAGAACAGTTCCAGCCCGCAGCTTAATTCAAAGAACTTTTAGCAATTTTCGCCCGAGATGTTATCCGTTATTTTGTTACAAAATACTAGACTTCTTGACAGATTAATATGGATGACTTTCCGTCGAGCTATAGAAATCACAGATAATATGGCGCGAGGGGTTAAAGAACCAAAGAGAATTAATGTACCCAATTGGCGATCTCTTTCCTCCAATTAATCACTAAAGTGACGTCTCTATTACAAGATATTAGATGCATACAGATATGTTTGAACAAATTTCGTTGATTCTATGGCGTAATTTCCCCAATCTGAACCCGTCTAGGTTATTGCAAAGAAAAAGTAACTAAATAAAACAGTTTAATCTTCCGCCAAACAATATTTGTATTTGGCTTAAGTTAGTAACTTGCGGCAAATTATTAGAAATCCCGATCCATCATGTTTTGATATTGTAGAGCAAATAATAAGATTGGTGAATTTGAGATATTTCAAAGGGCAGAATTATTTCTATTTTGACCCCGGTTTGTCCCAACTCTCTTGGTAAATATTTACCGACGGTAATTAATCATTATAATAGAAAATTGAAAGCGAGAAGTTATAATCAAATTTTCGCCTAATCCGTGACCATCGTTGCCATAGAAGCGAAGAATGCTGGCTAAGATGCCGACGGGACAAGTTGAATGCATACACCAATCTGTGAATGCTGATGTTGTATTGTTTACTGCATCGGTCTTGTACTTGATAATTGTTATTTGGATCCGTCATTTTGACAAATGGCTAACACGCGATATTAAGACAATTGAAACACGTCGACAATACAAAACTATAAGAGGTTATCATTTCTAAGATGGAATGAAATCCAGAGAATTTTTTATATACTGACTTATTACAAGTAAACCAAATTGTCATGAACTTGATTCTGACACGAAACTTGTACACGGGAGTGCGTGTATATGAGTATTTTAATATTAATTAGTAATTACATTTTATTTCGTATTTGAAATTCTTTCCGGTCATGACGATCCAACAGTGCTCGTTCAACAGGCGCGTGGACATACGCACGTCCGCATGGGGTATCCGTACTCGGCTGGAGAAATAAAAAACCTACAATTGCCAAAACCGACTTTCAAGGGACTTATTCACAGAGTTAAGTATTTTTGAGAAATGCCGCAAAATGTCTTAACTGTAAATCTTAAAGCATCTGCACCAACAAATAAAAAAGTATGTAAAGAAAAACATAAAGTCAAAAGATTTATCTCCGCCGGAATTTAAAGATACGTTCTGACCAGTCAATGCGATTTCGAAAACAAATCGCGTTTCTGGTTAGCACAGTTCACGTTAAAAATTAAAATATAAAATGTTAAGCTTTGTGGATACAAAAAGGAATTGCAAAATGCTTGTAGCTGGATATTTATTGTAAAATGCCGTGGATCGACGTCAGCACTTTGGAGGTAAAATTTGCATAGTCGTTCAATTTTGTTTTGTTTTGAAAAAAAAAAAAATCGCTATTCTATTTTAGCTCCACGCGAGGGTGATATGAACATTTATTACCCTATAACTTTTGGGTCTATGGACAAAATACACAGAGTAATCACGTGAGGTGTAATAAAAATTGATTTGTCTCCGCCGGGGCTCGAATCTGCGACCTCAGGGACCAATATTCTGTAACGCTAACCAGGCCGCCAGTCAGGCTTATCAGCACGGTCGTGTATTTTTAACGCGATGGAAGTGATACACGTGTTTTCCAAATACTGGTGAAAAGCGTTACAAACGCTAAATAATTGTATACATTCAATTGCTGATTTTCAATAAATGAAACTATATTTGTGTTTTTTTTTTGCTTCTTTATATAGCATACATTTCTTTTTGGAATCTGTGACAAAAATTTAGAAAATAGTCAATTTGCCAATATGTGATTACGTCCTTTTAAAATTGGATTAGGTAAGGTCTCATGAAAAACAAAACCTGTATTCGTGAACGGGCTAAAAGGATAATAGGCGTGATTTCAATGTTAAATGTCGAGTTGTAAATGGACTATTTTACTGGGATGTATTATTTGAATGTTCGAATAGCGATGTTTCTTCTGTCATCTTGTTTTAACTGAAACATTATGTACGATTTCATGGAGTGGCATGCTCACTCCTCACCACATACCCACTAGCATCAGTGCGTATCCTGCATCTAGATTTTACCCGATATTAGTTAAATGTATGTTTTTCGATACACTGTTTACGTGTAATAATAATTTATATGGGGATATTATGTTCTCCTTTTGAACAGAAGGAATACCTAAAACCGGGCTTAATGCACGTGCGTAAAGTCTGATCTGGGACGACACTTTCCGCTGTTATGGTATTTTCTGTTTCAAGAAAGTCTTTTCTAAACATAAATCCACTGTAGGCTGAAAGTGCCGTCCTGGATTAGCCTGTGCGGACTGCACAGGCTGATCCAGGACGACACTTTTCGCACGTGCATTAAGCCCGGTTTTTCCACGACACGCTTTTTATTTGTTTATATTAGGTTGTTCATAAAATAATTTGGTTCGAATAAATTCGATACGAGTAATACGCCAAATTCGGCCTCTCGCAATGTTTCTATCAACGAAATTTTAATCTCGTTCTCCTTTTATTTCCCAGGCCCTATTGCAATGAGCTGGAGCCCATGGCTTGTGTCAACAATGGTAATCCTAATTAAGTATATGCTTAAATCAACATTTCATTTAAATTTTTCTACGTGAAAACAATAACTTCATTCTAAATTTATGGACAATAAGAAACACTATATTCATTCTTCACTATTATCAAGTAATTTTTAATAACATTTGAACTATAAATGAAATGGCCACATATTTTCCTAAGGACCTTTATGAACACAGACCATGGTTGCTGTACACTCAAGAACAAAATTAATTAAATGAATACATGGTTGATAAATATTTATGTTCTTGTACATATCAGATCCCATCTCCCTCGGCGACACCGTGACACCCTGGTGCATTTACAGCAAACGGCGTCCGTCAAGCGGGAGTGTCTTGTCTGTCCTCACCGCGACACCCTTGTACATGTACAGCAAACGGCGTCCGTCAAGCGGGAGTGTCTTGTCTATCCTCGCGGTATAATGCGCGCTTAGGCCAAACACAAATTCAGTGTTTCGGGCAACCCAACCCTATCTAGCGAAAGTCCCCCACCCCCCTTAATTTTTAGCGACGATTGTTTTCTGTGAAATCCATATTCGTCAGAATATAGAGTATAATTTTCAATGTGTTTTCGAAATGTGTCTTTAAAAAAGTTACAAAAATAACTCAATCCCGACCTACCTAACATTTTTGGGACCGTTGCCCGAAACACACACTATTTTTTGGCCTTAGTACATGTAGGTGATAGCTTTATTCTCCTTAAGTGAATATAATAAGTCAATTTCCTTTTGTCGTGCACCCAACATAGCGACTGATGGGGAATTCGATAACATTTTATAATCTAATACACACACGATGGAAATTCGAAGAATTAATTCTATTAAGCGACCTCCGTTTGAAATAAGAGGGAAACTATATTACATTAGTGACTCCAAGAAAGGGTTTGATACGACATCTTTGATTAACAGCAAAGCAACTGCAAGCCGTTTCTTACAATAGAATCAAGCAGTAATTGAATCAACATTTCTGTCGAGAGCTTTATAATTTAACAATGGGGCAAGTTTGTTAAAACCACCATTGTGTGAAAATTTGCGCATCGGTCTCCCAAAGTGATTAATACGGTTACAAAGATTCAATATATTTGCTCGAGCTTATTTCTTTCGCATGCGACTGTCAATTAAGAGATTTGTGTTTTCTTTATAAGAAAATTATTCGTGAAATATTCAGTAAATGAAGTTAGAGGAAGTTAATATTCCACAAATTTACAAGCTGTGTATAAAATAAGCATTCTCAAGTTCAATATTGAAGTACTCAGACGCCAGTGAAGTTTCGGGGGCATATTTCTGTGGACGTTTATTGATAGTTATGAGCAATATATGAATAACGTCGAACATACCCAGTCTTGAAAGACCTATATAATTACCTTTCTGCATTTGACTTTCTTGCTTGCGGCATTTTGCTCGGCGATTTTGGAACCAAACCTGAAACAGCACAATAATGCGTGGAACATGAACAAATAATGCAGAAATAATATAGTATATCTATAGACAATGTATATCAGCTAATGATATTGTTGGTTTATACAAAACAATCGTTTTATATTCATACTATATCCTGTCAAATGTAACAGGTGATGTCCAGCTCGTGGATACAATTCGATTTATAATATAAAAAAATGGGAAAACTTTGTATATTACGAAATGTTATGTATATACAATGTATTGGTTTCAACCGCTCCTTAGACTTTTCCCGGGGACAATACATAAAAATAACATTGCAAGGTGACTTTCCGTCTGGCATTTAAAGAAATGGCATTCTTGGCGTTTGATAGAATAATAACAGAACAGAATTTTATTACACATAAACTGTACATTTTCTAGTGTTTAACATTTCAATAAAACAATATACATTATAGTAAGGTGATAATTAATTCACAGAACATTTAATATTTCCAGCACTGGATGAACTTTACAAGATATATATGAAACTGGCCTTTCAACACATTAGAAAAGTACATCTATCTTAAAAAGGGAACTGTTTTCGTATGTCCATTGAAGCAAAGAACAATTATATAACAATAACAACATTAATATCATATTTATTAAGCTGTTGTGGTATAGTACATGTTTAAAGATATAGACCAATATGCATATAACAAGTAAACGTTTATAATACATAAAATATTCTCTTCAATATCAAATCGGCTCATGTAATATAATAGACATGCATACCATCATGTGATTACAATACATAATTTTAAATACCAGAGTACGTTACACCATCATCTTATATTAGGTTACATGACACTGTATAATACGTATATGTTTAATAAAATTACTGTTCAATAATCGCCAGACTTTACATTTATATAGACAAGCAGTGGCAAATTCAATGAAACATTTCAGTCCAAATCTCGCGCGACGACAAACCTTAAATCATAAAATCCCAATTACATTTCAACTGATTTTTTTTATATTTTACGTGCCAAAATCACTTTGTTCCCACGGTAACATCACAATAATATTACAAACAATATCTGACATTTCGACAATAATCGCTTAATGCGTCTCAATTGTGGAAATCAAATTTCAAACCTAAGATGGATGGTTTGGTTACGAAATAATAATGTATTGCCCTCAAGGGATGCCGGTTCCATGTAATTCGGAAATGATTTAGACCGCTCCGGGGATAAATTATTTCTGCAAGTTGTGACAACAGCAATCATAAAATTACCAGGCCAGCTAGTGATGGAAACTCATGAACGACGATGCTGACCTAGTTTGTATGCGTAAGAAAATACTTAACAAGAATGATACTACGCTTGTTTTACTGCTATTAATTGACCAAAATACTTCATGTTTGTCATAAATACTTAGTAAAACAAACTTACATAATTTAATAAAACAAACTTACATAATATACTCTTACTCAAAATCTGTTTACATTAAATACAACGAATGAACTCGAAGTAATTTGCGTGTTTGAATTCTTACACAAAGAACATGCCAAGCAGTTGCATTCGTATCAGGAATTATGTATATACTGTACACATTCGGGTCCTAAATGCTTCATTTTTAAATATTTGGAGCAAGTATGACCTTTGGTTGTCTGGGCAATGAACATTTCAGAAAATGATAACTCGCAAATTGCATATGTATAGTTAGTTAATTGTATTATCCAAAATATCCAAAAGTTTCCTAATTATAATTAAAGTTTTAATTATAATTTAGTAAACAACTGAAATTGTGTAAAATATTTTTTTTTTGCAATATGCATATTGTAAAAAAATAAAACACACTTCTTTAAAATTTACAATTGATGAAACCTGGCAATTGTTCCGACCGCGTGCAAAGTAATCAAATCAAACAAACGGTCGCCATGCTATCAAAAGCAAATCAGAAGCCCAACATCTTAAGATCCATTGTCGTCTGCTATTGGGAGACGAGAGCTTGCAAATTGCTTCCATCACCCCGCGACACGTGCCCTGTATATAACGCGGGAAACTGCCGTTTGGACGTAACCCTTAGAGACTTGGACGGACCTGATGCTTAATTAGATAATATTTAGATAGGCGCTGGCTTATTATACTTAACCTGTAAGCGACACCCGCGTCACTTAAACTTTATTTGAATGTCAGGTTTTCATTAGATTAATTCACAAGCCCACTAAGCGAGGGGAACGGAATCAGGGGTAATTTGCTCGACTGCAAGACGCTCGATTAAGGAATCTCGAGAAATTGCCTTGCGATAATTACTCCAGTGGCCTTTTGTCTTAATTCATTATTTTCTCAAGTTGAATCTCTGTCCATCCAAAGAATCGCTTGAGAGTAAAAGGGAGCGTCAAAATGCTCTAAAGTTGTCATTGACATCATTTGACTTTCAGGAATTTTCCTAACTTGACGATGAACCTATTTTAAACTATGTTTCAAAATTTGTCAGTGGGCCACAATGTGAATACCAGCACAAAAAACAAACACACTGCAATGCAACATTAATATCATTTGGACCTTTGCTTGTCAGTAATTGGAACGAAACACTTCCTAGATTGTCTTCGTATTTGGAAAGAAGTTCGATCTCTGTTTTGATGATTACGGGTACATTTTGCATCAAGATCCAACTACAGGCAGTAGCTAGAAGTACAGGGCAGTTTTACCTAACATATGTGGCATGTCTACTGGAACTTGCATCACGTTATGAACGTTGTTTTTACTCACATGTGACGGACGGCAATAAACTATTTTAGTTAAAACGATACAATGGAAGTAAGGTTCATCTGATATACAATATGATTTCAAAATCAACGCTGTCCGTCGGTTTAATTTATCAGGTTGTTTTATATTGTAACACAGGTTACCCGAGTAGAATGGCAGGTCTGTAAGAATACCACAGCAAACATTTCATATCCCCGTTCATTTTGCATGTTTGATGTTGAAACTTTATGAATGTACAGTGTCTGTTTTTGTTACAAGAATTTTCATGTCAGAAACTACGACAACCCGTATTTAAAGTACGACAGCCAATGGCAATCAGTAATAGTGTCGTTTATTTGTGAAAGATAAATGGATATAATTGGTTTGATCAATATGAAAGTAGATGCCATTTAGAACACAACGATTAAACAAATTTTGCACTCGTTTTTAATATTAAATATACAGATGCACGTGCAAGCAATTGCCGTTGAAGCTGATATTCTATCTCCCAGTGTTAGCTGAAATACTCCGAGCGGTAAATAGACTCAATTTATCTTGAAACAATATATCCATTTATGTAAAATAAATCCAATTTCCAACTTGTAATTGCAATGAAAATAATTCGAATGCTTTTTCATACGATCCCGTGGCGGTATTCTGCTTTGCCACTTAAGTTATTTAGTTACTTCTAATATCACGGCGTATAAATTAACGTCGTGGAAAATTTCTTACCCATAAGGAGTATTACACAATACCATTGTTGGTAATGAAAAAAATAGTGGAAAAAAAAAATAAAATCGGGAAAACAGAACATGCTGTTCACTGGAAATAAATAACATTTTGTTCATGAAAAGAAATCTTGATCACGGAAAATAAATCACTCCTGTTTATGGAAAATAAATCACATCTTATGGAAAATAAAGTGCATGTTGTTTATCGTGAAAACCCCCCACAAACATTCGGCCACAAAGAGACACGGTGAATGCATGACCTATACGGTCATGAATACATTTACAACAGGCCCAATACAAGGGTTAGTGTATTCATAACTGTAAATAAACAACTAAATACGCTGAATCTGATGAAATATTAGAAAAAGTTTGCCAAACCTTTGGAGAACAGAAAAAAATATATGCTCCAAACTATTTCCAATTACCATTAGAATAGTAGACAAATTCCCCCAACAATTTCACGAGATTTCCCGAAATTCCAGCCCGTCGTCAAGGCAACGAGCGAAGACATGTCGCTAATGTTCCTGTCACCTAATATGTCACTTTGCGATTATGAAGTCATTGAACAATATTGAAATCGTTCATATCTAATTTCATCAAACTTGTACGATACACTGGGTAACACCGTACGAATTTGAGAGGCTGTAATAGTGATTCTCGGTTTACACTGAATAATTGACGAGGAAATTGTGGTACCTCCAAAAATGTTTTATATGTTGTGATATGCTCTCTGACAAGAAAAATCGGTTGAGATAATGTCGTGGATGTTTGAGGTAAGGGGGATTTAAGCCCAAATATGAAAGCTTTGTCAGTTTCGTTTGCCTACAAACAAGTTTATATAGTTGCCTTTACAACCAGTACATATCGTAATTTTAAGAATAAAATGAGAATATTGATTAACGTCCTATAATATTACTGTGCATAACAATTTAATGATATATCCTTAACATTGTTAGTTCCGTGTTCTTATATTATTCTCGGCGAATGCAGCCAAAGACCCAACTTTTTGGTAAACAAAGATGACAACTATTATACAAATTAATAAAAGCTAGACAGCTGCACTAGCTCGAACAAGTTGTATTTGAACAAAGTAATCCAACATGTTGACTGTTCATTCAAATATAAATGTAATACATTTGTCCAGCTTGGCTTCTCCATCTTCTTATGGTCTACCACAGTTTCAAAATTCTATCAAGTTGGATCTCGTTCTAACAACAAATTATAATTATACAGAAAATAATCATATTCTATTAAAATTGTTAAAAAATTGTAAAGAATTGTAAAAAAAAGCGATTGTTTGACCTGCCATTATTGTTTATCTCGTTGTTTTTGTATACCTGTATAGTGAATACGTTGACGCACAGTTAATATGTCTAGAAATCGTGGATCTGTAAGTAACAAGCGACAGAAATACGACTGCCACGGAACACACGGAATACACGTTTGCAGCATTTAGTCATTATGTGATGATTTCTCTGAGTAATACGTTTAAATTTGGTTGCCATTGGATAGCTTGTTTTACTGGGCTCCGAAGGTGGGTGTACAAAATGTACAAATTGCTGGTCAATGGTTTCATTCGAATTAGATATGGCGCCTTTTACATCAGGCCACTATCAAGTCCCCGGTATATGATATATTATTGAGACACTTACTTAGGTCATTGTAAAAATCAGCGTTGGCGAGAGTTTGTTTTGTTTGTTTGTTTGTTTGATTTTACGCCGTTTTAACAGTATTTAGTCATACCACGGCAGTCAGTTAACCTACTCACACTTTTCCTTGGCAAGCTTAGCCGATATAAGCAGGATACCAGTACAAAGAGTGCACATACGAGTACTGACGCCAGTAACGGACACATGCCCTACTTGAATCAGAGATAGGGGGAGAATGGTCGTAGAAAACATTTCATAACCAATCCCCACACAAATTATGTGGCCGGGCTGCGGAGTAAACTCACGAAAATCGGAATGACAGTCCAGCGCTATACCAACTGAGATAGCCGGGCCCGGCGCGTAGGAGAGAGTGTACTCTGTCCAGAACGGCTAAACACACGCGTGTTACCTGACCACTCACCTGAACCCTCGCCTCCGACAGGCCCAGTCTTTGGCTGAGTTCTTCCCTCATGAAGGCATCTGGGTAATGGGTCTCGTCGAACAACCGCTCCAGTTCGTTCAGTTGCTCAAGGGTGAAGTTTGTCCGACTGCGCCTCTGTTTTAGCTTCGGCTGGTCATCGCTCTCGTTATCGGAACATACCTTTTTAGATTCGTCTCCTTCAATGGTCAATTCAAACAAGAATATTGAATAAAACGTAAGTTATGTTTATATGGCTTAATATTTTGATGGCTTGATTTAAATAACGTTGAAAATACGGTGTATAAGTGCATGGAGCAATATGTGTTCGTTTGTTAAAATACTGTCATCTAAACTCATATGTATGTATGTGGCCAAAGGCATTGTGCATTCCGATATGCCTCAAATAAAGCATGAACGTTTCCTGATAAGTATGCAGTCGTACAGCACCGAGGCATATCTATGTACAGAAGAGCATATAGATAAATGTACATTCAGAACCGTCAGTATTATGCACACCATCTGAAACATATCTGCTTACATTACGATTGGACCAAAGGAAAAATTGATGTAAAAGTATATTCCAGGCGCGGTTGAAAATTTGCATTAAATTGATTTAAGAACACATCATTGGCAACAACATGGATATGTTTAAGTTATTGTCATGTTTAAAAATCAAATGTAAGAACATTTTAGAGGGCGCCCCTCACATCTGCCTTTGAATACTCAGATTAACTGATTTCATTTTTTTGTCATTCCAATTTTATTTCTTTTCAAACCACAATATACATATTACATCAAATCAGTTTACAGCACAAAGTACAGTACAAAGTGTGTTTTACACAGAAATTCTTATCTATACAACATAAAGAAAAAAAAGAAAAAAATGTCTTTGAATAATATGCCCTTGCATAATGAAATCATTTTGCGCCAACGCTTATTCTTTTTGTTTAACCTTTATAACATAAATGATTTTTTTGACTCAGCGTGGTACCATATTTATAGCTGAGTTTAATAATTCGGGCCATCCATATTATAGAAAGACATTTAAAGTTAATTCTAATGCCGTTGTTGGGCCAACCTCTCATGAGGACAGCAAGCAACAACTCTGGAAAAAACGTTACACCCCTTTTAAATTATGAATTGCAACATTTACTAAATAACATATACAATGGTATGTTCCCAAGAATATTGTTATTACAACATCTAATTATGGTTTTCACGGCCGTACAATAATTACCTATATTGACTTTGTACAAAATTAAAACCCGCGTACACTATGTACATGCATGTATGGAAAATTAACTACTATTTAATCTTTAACTTGTTCACGTATACACATTGTTTCATATGTATTTACAATACGTTTAGCACTTGCAAAGTGGTTTTACAAAATATCACACACCATTCTTACTACCATTATTTGTTACTGTATTTAGAGAAAGACCTAGGATCATTCAGGTACATGGTGCTGCTAAAAAGGATCAGGGTCGAAAGCCAGACAAGTTCTATGAAAATTTCTAATAACTTATATATTTTTTCAAGGTTTTACACATTGCCGTTTTTTTTTTATTGAATATTTGCGAAAATGTGGTGAATTGTACATTTATGGGTTGACCAGCCCAGAAGGGCTGCATGGGGGGAGGGGGGGGGAAGTGGGGCAAAAAGGAGCAAGGTGCAAAAACCTGCTGTTTCGCTCTGGATCTTTCCCTAGTATTGCTATTTCTTTAAATATTTATGTGACAAATATGTGTTACTAGATAATAATACTAATTATTATAATAATTATAAATAGCTTTTTTTAAGTTTAATTAGTTATATATTTTTCTGTAAGATTATAATGTTATTGTATACTTCATGGGAATATAATTATATAATTGCAACAATTACTTAAGAAATAATTGACGGGTAACTGTTGGTTATTGCGGTAATAACCAACTGTTTGGAGTTCCGATGCGTAGGAATTAAACCACGAGGGCGGTAGCCCGAGTGGTTTGATAACAAACATCGGAACGACAAACCGTTGGTTATTACCGCAATAACCAGCTGTTACCCGTTAATTATTTCGATTCTAACACGATCTTATATAAAATTCGTATTTTTAAAGGTTATGAATGAGAACTATATTTATCTATACCCCGCCCATTTCCCCGAGAAGAGAATTCACACGTGCGATTCAGTGACGTCAATAAATCATAACATTTCAAAATGACGTCAGCTTTATTGATAAACATTGAGTGAACATATGATACTAAAAAGCGCAAATTAAAAGCATATTTACAAAACGTAAACGTTTTTGTGAACTTAAGTATAAAATGCGTAGTACAATTGTGGTTTTATTGTGCTACATAATGCAGAAAATGATTTGTTTGTCACAATTTGCTATCGCGCGTTAAAGCACGTGCATTTTACGGAACAATTTCTTCAAATTTCCGGAACTATTTTCAAATCATTAGGCTCCGCCCATTATTTGTTGTAGAATAACCGACAGTTATTTCCTTCTTTATCTATGCACCACTAGCCGCGTGCCGTGGTAGAATAAACAATAGATACAATGGTATGTTCCCAAAGTTATTGTTATTACAACATCAAATTATGATTTTCGAAAACTAAGTTTAATCTGTAAATCTTTTTTAAATATTTTATATAACAGATAAACTAGCCTTCAAAATCATATAACAATAACGATAGGGGATTTTATTATAATCAAAGTAGTAAAATGACTATTTTAAATGAGTATAATAAAGTAAACATTATGTGAAGATAAAACTTTAATATAGTCAAACAATTTGTTATATTTATATGCAAAATGTAAACACACTTTATAAAGTCGGTTTAAATTTTGTTGATAATGAGGAGTTCAACCATTTATTGTAAACAGGGGGAATCGTGGTTTTCTGTTAAAACACGCTGCAATCGTCTGCATTTATAAATCGTCTGATTAAACTGAATCGACGCGTCCATGTTTATAACGGTTCTCACTTGCATTTTTACATCCTGTACCTGTTTCGAATCATCCATGTTTATAACGGTTCTCATTTGCATTTGTACCGACTGTAGAGAACTGTCAGAAGTAAAAGTAATTGGTAGAATACGCCAGTCTAACGCGCAAAAGGCAACTCTTGGAGGCTGTCAGTAATGCACGTGAGTTGTTTTCACTATATCAAAGTAATATTTATATATGTATTTTTATAAGTTATATAAAATATTTATATACGCAATAATAGTATATTAAATTATTATTTACTAATTATTATACTGCTTTTTCTAATTGTGTAATGGTTTCCATGGGTAATGTCACTTACACAGTTGCGATGTCATATGTGCAGCGATTAGATAAAGAAAGCGAATAACTACGCAAATTCCACAACATTTTACATGTTACATATGGTTTAAGTAATACTTATATATCCTAAACACTACAGCAAAGGTAACCATTTGCCAACACACAGTTCATATTCAGTAAATCTGTTGGCATACATGTATTTAGCATTTTTCTATAGCACATTATAACACAATTCTGCAATAAAGGTCGTTGTTATAAAATATTACAAATTAAATTATTGTCGCGCTGATTCTCATCCTCACGAATACGAAATTTTGTAAATGAAATAATGATTTCATGTTATGAATAATTTTGCTTTTTTATCAGGTCTTAATGTTAATTTTGACAAAACAAAAGTGGTATGGATTGGTAAACACAAATATAGTTCTGACAGCATAAAAACAAAATGGAAACTAAAATGGAATCAACAATGTTTTAAAATGCTTGGAATAAACTTTCACGTTGACTTGTCCAAAATATTTGAACTAAATTACAATGAAAAAATAGTTAAAATGGAAAGCATTCTAATAAATTGGAAAAGAAGAATACTCACACCTATTGGAAAAATTGCAGTGGTCAAAACCTTAATTATTTCATTGTTTAATCATTTGTTAATATCACTTCCAATTCCTCCCCACCACATTTTAGATTCTATTAAATCTTCTGTTGTAAGCTTTATTTGGGATGGACACAGCAGAATTAAATTTACTACCCTGGTAAAAGAATATGAAGAAGGAGGTCTAAAAATGATCAATTTAGATGCTTTTATTCCAGCAATGAAACTAACATGGTTACAAAGAATTCAATATTCAAAGGGGAAATGGGCAGACATCACAAAACTGTACTTTGAAAATAAAAAACTCTTAAATTGTGGGTACCATTATGCTTTAAATACTTCCAACAGAATTACAAATTTATTCTGGGTAGATGTTTTGCAAAGCTTCACCTATTTTAGTGGTAAATTGGAATTTAAGGTAGATGACATGCTACTCTACCCTCTTTTTTACAATCCAGATATATTGATTGGAAATAAAAGTTTTTCTTTAGGTCATGGTTTGATGCTGGAATATATTGTATAGGTGACATATTTAAAGAAGATGGAAATGTTATGTCTTTAGATGAATTGAACAAGACTTACAATCTGAATGTAAATTTTCTCATTTATACTGGTGTAATAAGAGCTATAAAAAGGAACATGGAAAAGCACAATATGCCATACTCTAGTACATTAACTGTGAACCAGCAAACCATTAGACCCTTTTTACCTCCATTGTTTAGATTAATTTAAAAAAAAAATCCGGAGCTAAAAGATTGTATGATATTTTAAATAAAAACTATGAGCACCTTTTAATTGAAACAAAATGGTGTAAAAATATTAATACCGTTATAGATGACAAAGAATGGAGGAGTATTTTTGAACTACCCTTCGTAATAACGAAAGATGTCAAAATCCAATGGTTTCAATACAGATTAATACGTAGAATACCGGGGAACCAACAGCCTTTTGTATAAAATGAAAATTACACCTGAACCTTTATGTACTTTTTGTAATAAAAGAGAGGAAACTTTAGAACACCTTTTTGGGGAATGTCAGAAATCAAAGGAAATAATTGATGACCTGTTTCCTAGACAATATTTTCCATTTATTAACAAAAAACATTTATACTAGGATATACTACAAACTTATCAAAAGCAATTAACAATGTCATAATATTTACAAAGATGTTCATCTACAAGTGCAAAATGAACAAAAGCCTTCCAAGCATAGTTGGCACACAGAAATATATAAGGTATGAGTATGATAACCTAAGAAAAATCTCAGTTTTAAATAATAGATCAGATGCTTTTGACAAAGAATGGGAAATCCTCAATTGTATTTTAAGTGCACATTAAGTCACTCAATTAATTAAACTTTGTATACATAGTATTCAGTCTCTGCCACTTATATTCCATAACAAAATGTATGTGTATATATAACACACTTTCCATTTGACATTTAGACCTCTACATTTGATATTTAGACCCTTTAAGTTAGGGAAATATCCATTTTACCAAACCCCAGTCTCTTAACAATTGTTGTTTTGGCTATTTGGACAAGTTATAGTCATAGGCAACTTTTTCCTTTCTGTTTTAAACTGTTATTCAAACTTTTTCAACACAAGTGCAACTTTGTACCACATATTGAGTATGCTTGCAATTTTATTACTCAAATTGTTTTCCTCTATTAATTTTGTGAAGACAATTATTTTCTGAGCACGCGACATGTACTGCATTGTATATATAATTTGAATTTTGTGTATTTTCATGTGAATTTACAGTAACTTTCTCTACACAACACACAACAAGTGCAATTATAACTTTATACCACATGTTGATTTATGCATGCACTTTAAATATACTGTTTAGATTGCATTCCTTCATTACATTTGGTTAGATACAATTATTACTTATTAAATTATTAAACATTAAATACAAAATAGGTGCTGCATCGAATATATTATTTATATTTTGTGTATTTTTAATTGATGTATGCCTGTACTTAGTGTATAACTTATATTTCACTCCTCTATTAGATTAATAAAGACACCATTATTTGATGTGAATGAACCCATTTAATTAATATAAGTAGTGTGCTCTTTTTATTTTTCTTGTCAGATTAATACTTCAATTATTAATAATATGATAATATGTGCTTTTGGCATTGATGCATATCATGTATTGTATATGTATTGCATATATTGTTAATAAAATGTGTTCGGGAAAAAAAAAAAATAAATAAATAAATGATTTCATGTTATAAATATTAATTCAACAAACTATACATCCGTTGCTAACTTCATAATACCATAGGCACACATGATGTACCAATACGAAGTGCGTTTGGTTAGTTTTAGTAATGTATATATCTAGCAATTGTATATGATTAATATATATATATATTTTTACTTACAGTACTGGCACTTTATTAGAACTTTAATTGCAGGTAAATTACCTTCTTTCTCTATATAGAATTAAAATTGGATTCTTTGGGAAAGGAAGTTTTAAATACCAAGTTGCCAAGGAACGGAAGTTTTTTTTGAAATATAAACACCTTAACAATGTGTTATTTTGTAATTGTATAGCTCTGTCAGATTTTCACGGCCGTACAATAATTACAGATATTGACTTAGTACAAAATTAAAATACGCGTACACTATGTACATGCATGTATGGACAATGAACTACTATTGAATCTTTAACATGTTCACGTATACACATTGTTTTACATGTATTTATAATACATTTAGCACTTGCAAGGTGGTTTTACAAAACATTAAACACCATTCGTACTACCATTATTTGTTACTGTATTTAGACCTAGGATCATTAAGGTACATCGTGCTGCTAAAAAGGACAAGGGTGGATAGCCAGATAAGTTCTATGAAAATTTCTAATAACTCCAGCTCAGAAGGGCAGCATGGGGGGGAGGGGGGGTAATAACTCCAGCTCAGAAGGGCAGCATGGGGGGGGGGGGGGTAATAACTCCAGCTCAGAAGGGCAGCATGGGGGGTAATAACTCCAGCTCAGAAGGGCTGCATGGGGGGGAAGGGGGCAAAAAGGAGCAAGGTGCAGCACCCAGCTGTTTCGCTCTGGATCTTTCCCTGGTATTGCTATTTCTTTAAATATTTATGTGACAAATATGTGTTACTAGATAATAATAATTAATACTACTACTAATAATAATGCATATTCTTATTAAGTATAATAATCACAGTAAATCATAAAGAAAATGTTATTGCTATAATAATAATAATAATAAATAAATAAATAATAATTATTATTATTATAATGGTAACGTATAAGACATATAATTATATTATCATGAAGTATACAATAACAATATATTGTATTGTATAGTACAATAATATAGAAAATGTCATACCTATAACAATATAAAACTAATTAAACTATAAAAAAACTCATTATTATTATTATAATTATTATTATTATATTATATGGTTGTTGTTGTTGTTGCTGTTATTATGAGTTACTTGTAGAGTTTAAACTTAAGTATATACCCTCAAAGCGCTGCAATGATCTGATCAATTTGTTGACCCAAGTTTATCGAGTGTGTATTGTCGTGGAAGTGCGCGGTTTATAGGCAATTGATTGCTTGCCTTAAATATAGAGAATTACTGGCTACTGCCCGGTCTTGTGTAATATATCAGGTGATCCTTAGACCGGTTACAGTCCCCAATATGTTTTTGCTTTGAGCGTTCCAAGGCGCTGACCCCAGAGTTGTTCATTTGTGTATTTTGTCTGTTTTATGTTGTCCATGCTGTCAATTGTGATCATGTGCCTTTTAAGTGAATAATTCTGGGCTAAGCGTGGGGTTTGGCGCCCATGAAACCGCATTAAATCTCCAATGCTTTGCATTGACCGTTCCAAGGCGGTGACCCCAGTTTCTTCATATTTGTGTTTTGTGTTTTTTACGTGTTTTTTGTATTGTGCTGTGTTGTTTTGGCCATTGGTCAATTGTCGTAAATAAAGGACCTTGTGCTGCTAATAAGAGTTCTCTCCTTCTGCTGCAGCTGGAGTTTCACCTTTTTAACGGTTATTACTTTGGGGTATGTCGTTGGGCGGGCGGGCGAAGTGGCGGCGTCAACTTTAGGTTTACACTCTCTAACTCGAGAACCGGTTGAGATATTGTAATAAACTTCACACATAGATGCCTTATATCGAGACCTCGCTAGGGACTGCATATGCGCTGGGTGGGGGTCAAGGCCACTGTAACTAAAAATTCGAATAAAAGTGTTCTATCTCAATGCCTTAATGGTGTAAAACATATTATATAACAAATACGAATTAGTCTGTCCTACAACAACTCAAAAGTAAGCATTGCTGTAATTGTTTGTTTACTTACACACATGCTCTCGTTTCTATAAAAAAAAATGTCTTATTTAGATGTATGGGAGCGTACCCGTGCCTCCACTGTTGTTTTTTTCGGTTGTTATTTCTTATCCATAAAAGGCTGGTTTTTGTGTTATGTTCACATACATATGAAAATTCCGCTGTTGCCCTAGTCTTTCTTATTAACCAACTATGTATAAATAGTTATTGTCGCGTTCAGTACAGTATATGACCCACACTGAGATATGCATCATACTCAATGAACTAAATATGTATAAATACATGAATTAATGTCATGTTCAGTACAGTATATGGCATATACTTAGATATGCATTATACTTCAATATCTTGCATATTGTTCTAACAATTCCAAGTGATTGAAGATAAGTTAGTTGCTAAAAAACACACTCATATACACACACACACACACACACACGCACGCACACACACGCCCGCACGCACACACACGAACACGCACACACACACACGCGCACATACACGCGTACACACACACGCACACACAAACACACACGCACACACACACACACCGGGCATACAACAACAAGCCAATTAGAATTCATGCAGAATTATCTGAACATAATTTCCCTTCTAACTCTACATGTCTGTAAATATACTATTTGCTATTTTTCTGAGCATTTGAATTTACCACGTTTTAAGTACCTTCAAACTAGAATAGCATATACTTTATATACTAAAACAGCTTCGATGAAGGTCTAAATAACTGTGGTCACAAAAATAAAACATTCTTCAAAAAATAAAACTTCGCATGTAACAGATATCTAGGTGACCATTCCCCTCATGTGAAAATACACACGTGAATGTCAACGACAAATCGACAAAGTTTCAGTCTTTCCTTGTCCTCATCAGCTCAATTACATGATGATTAAACACAACACACATCCAGCAAACGTTGTCAGACTACGAACTGCGTTTCCTTTATTATTACACTTGCTATTTTCACTGTGCATATTTTTTAATACACTCTACTTGATATCTATTAAATACCATATCACGATGTCTAATAATCAAGCTTCATCGATCAAACACCATACTTATACGTATGTTACAAGCTACAAAGCTGAATCCAACGCGAGATTTTCTATACAATTAGTGGGCATATTATTCGTGCTGTCGTGTAGTATATATTTACATATAATAATCTTATCCCGATCTGGTGACATACATCCAAATCCTGGCCCTTCGTTAGTCGAATCTCATATCAGTTCGCTTTCCAGTGTGAGCTTTGCTGAAAGTTGTATTCTAAATTCTATGAAAAATCTGTTCTCATTTGTTCATTACAACGTACAAAGTATTGGCAACAAAACAGATCTTCTTTACTCAAGTTTATATGCATTCGATGTTATAGCCCTTACTGAAAAAATGGCTCTGTAGCGCAACTTCTTCCAGTGACATTTGCTTTCATGGTTACCATTTACCTGTTCGAAAAGACAGACCGCTAGATCCGCACGGCGGAGTAGCAGTCTATATTAATGAAGCATTAGCATACATACGTAGAGAAGACCTTGAACCGATCGGACTAGAATGTATATGGCTTGAAATAAAATTATGCACAAACACAACAATTTTATTCGGAATAGTCTACCGCCCACCAAATGCTGACACCGCATATATGAATCTACTAGAAACTTCATTTGGATTACCGACCGACACTGGAATTCGTGATATAATTGTTACAGGCGATTTCAATCTTAATACACGGGCATTACTCTCAGCACGGAAACTTGAAGGGTTATGTGCTCAGAACAACTTTACACAGATAATTGACGAACCAACTCACTATACCACGGTGCCGTACCACGTGATCTATTTTATTCTGTGTGGGTCATTCCACCGAAAACAATCCATCGCTTCAGGTAACGTTTTTATAATTGTGAACCGATTTTTACGAAATAAAGACGAGAGCCCTGTCATAAGAGAAATACACCATTCCATTATAGTTTCTGGCATATTAATTTAGTATTTTTTTCAAAAACTGCAACCGCGCATTTTTTTAAACATAATTTGACATGCTGTGTGTGGAATATTTTTTGTTTAATCGTCAATAAATTTCATAAAATTGCTGCTTACGACGCCAAACGTAGGGCGGACACTGTAATTCTTACCAGAGAAACAGCACAAAAAGTATGTTTGCTCACATACTTCTGATGCCGATTTTTTGGTAGAAAATAAAATATTGCTATGTGTGGGTCACAAATCTGTTATGCTATGTGTGGAATGCAAAACTGGTTAAAGCATACCTGCTTATTAATTTACATTCATATGTTGCTTTCATGTATTTGTATTGTTACTAAAAATAAGAATTGAAGAGTTTTATTTTCAAGGTGTGTCACAAAGTTGTTTTATGTCCGCATCCATACGATATGTGATATTATTATCAAATATGTTCTTTCTTCAACCTACTACTACTACTGCAACAGCAACAACAACTACTACTACTACTACTGCTACGGACTTAATGAAGTTGAAAATGAATCTACCTCAGATGAATTTCAAGTGAGGTATTCAAATCATTTTATATTAGTATGTAATTATGTGCATAATGGTTCTCTCAATTCAATGATTATGCAATTTTCGTATATACGAGTAGTTTTTGGGCTAATTTGAAGATCGTTATTTCAAACATATAAGCATGAATCTAAGCATATTTTGAAATTATTACTACTGATTAGTTATTTGTAGTTTGGTCAACCACATAATAATTAAAAGCTTGTATATTTCCCGATTACCTTTCAGGACCCATTTCTTTGACACGACAGCTCGCAAGAAAGTAAAGGGGCGGTACAAAGAGGAAAATCTTTCTTTGAACATCAATGCTGTCCAGCGTGGATCGCTTTCAGTCGGCTGGGTGAAGTCAAGACAAAATGACAGCAAACTCTTGCCCACTACAAGACTAGGACTTGATCTATGAATTAAAATAGTTTTAGTGTGCAGCATACAATGCAATAAACAATATGTTTTATTACGTCTGTTTCCTTATTTTTCTATTACCATTTCTGTTTTTAGCATAAAGACAAAATGAATATAATTATATATCAATTCGAAAACAATTTAATCGCATAAAATCAGAGATATATAATCACAGTTAAATACAGGTACAATCACAAAATGTGAGCATCACCAAGTAAAATATTGATTGATTAATGTTTAATTTAAAACGATTATAAATTCATACGAAATTTAACCTGAATTGATACAAAACATCCAGCCGATTTTTAAAGCTGCTCTATCGAAGAAGAATTGGACAGATATTAGTGTGAATATACATAAACATAGTTTGCACCAATCTTTAAACCTTGAGAAAAACTAATGTTAGATTAATAAAAGACATATTTTAACTGTACAATAAAATGTATTTCAACACCAGGCTTGTCACACTTTGTATGATATTGCTCACAATATTACAAAATAATTTTACTAAGATAAAACAAAAAATCAAGTTCTTATAAAACAACAAGATAATTTCAAATATCTTGTAGATATCTTCGTTTATAGAATAGAAAATATCGATTCTAAGATTAGTATATTACTTATATTACCAACATATTATAATATAGTATGAACGTTTTTCTATCTTTGATAGAATGACTTTCAGATTACGTATTGTCCGAACAAATTGACGCAGTAGTTACCTCTGTGCATTATCAAATTTGAAAACGATCACGCACAATATCCCATTCATTAATCAACATTACGCTACAAAATGTCTTTAACTTATCTGAACTAATTACATTTTATACGTTACAGAAAAAAGTCGTCTTTTAATCGGATAAGTGTAGGATATCAATATGGTGACAATTGTCTATAGCGTATTCCGGTTTAGTTCACATCTGCAATTAGAGATTTGATTGGTTCGTATTGGTAGAATGTTTGCCAATCAAACAATGTCCTTAAGGAAACAGCACAAAACTTATATTCCTATTAGATAATTGTTCATTATTAACATTAAACTATTGCAAGTAACGATAGCAATTTGTTCAGACAATACATTCTTATTCACACGTAACAATAATTCAGTTTTTATACATGTACGTTGATGTCTATATATACTGCTAATATGTTTGTTTCGTAGCAATCGTTGCTCTTTTCTTCAGGGTGCGTGGACATGTGGTCCCTACATCTTATCTGACAAACACTGCATAATCTTCATTTCTTTCTGTCCTTTCGTGGGCTCTGAGAAGGTACCGGTCGGTGAAGGACTTCCCACACTGGGTGCACACATATGACTGCGGTCAATCGTGCGCGCTAGCTCTTTGCTGGCGCAGATGGTAGGAATCCTATAGAGAAATGCGAGCGTACATTTAAATCCTGCCAAAAACAGTATGTATGTCTAAAGAAAACATAAGATATAATCCATAATTATCGTTAGGTGGACGTGATTGAGAGGTAGGACTACGACTAGAAAATTTACGTTATATTGAATGTTTTAGATCACACTGTGACATTAAGGAAAATGGATAGGAAAAACATGTATTAAATTTGCATTTATACAGGCAAAATATGTGTACTGCTAATGATTTTAAATAGAAATGAAATCCAAACGATTTGTCATAGTTTATTAATACGCATTATGTGCTAAACTTTTAAATTGGCAAAGACCAGACCAAGGGCTAAATGAAAAACTAAAGCATACCCTTATATATTTTACATGTAGGTAGTTACAATAGAATTGTTGACCCCTCAAGATGAATTTGAAGGAAAAGTACAAGTCCAAAATTAACGTGTAAACAGACACAGAAACTCTCTAGAAAAGGCTTGCCGCAACAGAAGTATTTTCAAATGCGCAGAAAAATTCATGTTATTGACCATCAACTGTCAGTGTTGTAGTGAGTTAAAGAAAATTATATTAAATGGCTTTAATGGGAAGTTTGCAATGTCTCAAACTTTTGTATTCCACACAGAGCATAACAGATTTGTGACCCACACATAGCAATATTTTATTTTCTACAAAAAAAATCGACATCAGACGTATGTGAGCAAACATACTTTTTGTGCTGTTTCTCTGGTAAGAATTACAGTATCCGCCCTACGTTTGGCATCACCAGCAGCAATATTATGAAATTTATTGACGATTAAACAAAAAACATTCCACACGTAGTATGTCAATTTATGTTTAAAAAGATGCGCTGTTGCAGTTTTGGAAAAAAAACTTGATGGAATGGTGTAATTCTGTTATGACAGGGCATTCGTCTTTATTTCGTAAAAATCGGTTGAGTATTAACAGAAAAATTATAAAAATCGTTACCTGAAGCGAGGTATTGTTTTCGGTGGAATGACCCACACAGAACAAAATAGATCACGTGGTACAGGCACCGTGTATACAGAACACTCGACATCTGTGATCGACCTTATATTTGTTAATAACCCCGATTCGATCGTTTCATCTGGTACTGGCGAACCATTCCTTAACCAAAACATACGTTACCACTGTCCAGTATTTGGTATAGTAAAACATAATAAGCCTGTTTGCAAAAGTTTTAATCGACACATATGGCGCTATGATTTAGGTGATTATGAAAAATTACGAACTTTACTTTCAGGTGTAGAATGGGATTATTTAGTCGATGACGATATAAATATATATATACTAAAAATGTAACACACGCTATTTCTGATGCTGCATTAAAGTCAATCCCTAATAAAAATGTTTGCATTAGGACACGAGATGCCCCGTGGATGAATAATATCATAAAATCCAAAATACGTAAACGAAACGATTATATCACAAAGCTAAACTATCTGGCTCACATATTCATTGGGCAAAATTTCGAACTGTACGTAATCAAGTTGTCTCACTTATACGTAAAGTCAAAACGCATTACATTGAAAATCTTAGCAAACAATTAAAATCATCCAATGTTAGCTCAAAAGATTGGTGGAAAATTCTGCAAAATTTTATTTCACCTAACGAACATAAGTCTATACCATCTTTACGTGACGAAAGAACAGACGCTCTTATTACAGATGATACTGAAAAGGCTAATATGCTTAATGAATATTTCGCTATGCAGTCTTATATAGATGACTCTAATCGAGAAGTACCATCAAGCCATAACTCTTGTGAACATATCATTCAGTCTATTTCTATAACGCCCAATGACGTATTAGAAGCCTTTAAAAAATTTAAATTGGGTAAAGCCTCGGGTCCAGATGGGATTGATAATCGAATCTTACGCGAATCTATGCATCAGTTAAAAAACCCGATTTGCAATCTTTTTAATGTTTGTCTGACCCAATGTAAAATGCCAGACGCGTGGAAAATTGCAAATGTGTATGCAGTCTTTAAAAAAGGTGACCCATCATTAGCGTCTAACTATCGACCTATATCTCTTTTAAATACTCTGGAAAAGGTTTTTGAAAGGATCCTTTACAAACATATATTTAATTTTCTACAAGGTAACTCTTTCTTCACGCAGTCTCAGTCTGGTTTTCTACCAGGGGATTCAGCCGTAAATCAACTTACTTACATTTATGACAAATTCTGTAAAGCTCTGGACAACGGCCTCGAAGTACGAGTTGTCTTCTTTGATATAAGTAAGGCCTTTGATAAAGTCTGGCATAAGGGACTACTGTATAAACTCTATTCTGCTGGTATTAGAGGCGACTTACTAAAATGGATAAGTAACTACCTGTCGTTTAGAAAACAGAAAGTTGTGCTTCCAGGCGCCGAATCTCGTCTATTCTCGGTCCGTTAATGTTTTTAATATACACAAGTGACATTGTTTCGAACATACGTTCATGCGTAAACCTCTTTGCAGACGATACAAGCCTATACATGATAGTAAACTCTCCCGATCAGACAGCAACCGTAATGCAAGCTGATATTGACCGAATAAATATATGGGCTGATCAATGGTTGGTAATATTTAATCGTGCAAAGTCAGAATCTCTAATAATATCTCGAAAACAAAACAAACCAATCCACCCACCTCTGACAATGCAAAACGTACCCATTCCAGAAGTCAATGTCCATAAACACTTAGGAATCTATTTGGCCAACGACTGCACTTGGCATGAACATATTGCACATATTAAAGACAAAGCATGGCAGCGATTAAATATTATGCGCCGTCTGAAATATACTCTTGATCGAAACGCTTTAGAAGTTATATACCTTTCGTTTATAAGACCTATACTTGAATATTCTGATGTAGTATTTGACAATTGTTGTCAATTTAAAAAAGATGACTTAGAAAAAATTCAAATTGAAGCTGCGCGAATTGTATCGGGTTGTACCAAACTTGTTTCGATAAACGAGTTATACACAGAAATTGGGTGGGAAACATTAAATATGCGGCGCCAGAAACATACACTTATTCTCATGTATAAAATTACCGCAAATCTAACGCCGACCTACCTTAAATCTATAGTGCCTGATACAGTCGGAGCTAATAACCCGTATCCATTGCGAAATGGAGCAAACATTAGAAATGTGACAACCCGTACAACCACATATTCAAATTCATTTGTACCATCAACAATAATGGAATGGAACAACCTTCCTCTGAAAACAAGAAATGCTGATTCTCTAACACTTTCAAATTGCTACTCGATAATGATTATATTAAACCTAATTTATTTTTATTACACCTCACGTGACCACTCTGTGTATTTTGTCCATAGACAAAAAGTTATATCCCAGGGTAATATTTTGTCATATCACCCTAGCGCGGAGCTAAAAATAGAACAGCGATTTTTTTTTCAAAACAAAACAAAATTGAACGACTATGCAACTTGTACGTCCACAGTGCTGACGTCGATCCGCGGCATTGTACAATTAATATCCAGCTACAAGCATTTGTAATTCCTTCTTGTATCCACAAAGCTTTTAATTTTATTTTTTTTCAATTTTTCATGTGGAACGTGCTAACCAGAAACGCGATGTGTTTTCGAAATCGCCATGACTGGTCAGAACGTATCTTTCAATTCGTATTTTCTTTCCTAACCTGTATCCGATTATCAGTATTGGCGTCCAAAATAATTTTATACATCACCGATGCATGGTTCCTTTAGTTCTGTGTTTAAACACGACACAACACAACCTTATGTTATAATATTAGTCCATTGACAACTGGTTTGTGTCGTTACTGCACAATTTGTTTACAGATTATGCCACACATTTATCCGTTACGTGATCTGAATATCCATTTAACACTTTCCATCAACTGTATATTAATCCTTTTTGAATCACACGATAACGTTCGCCTGTATTTCTCCATATTTATAACCGATTTAATCTAACGCGCTGTAGAAACTTCGTATCGATCACGCCATCTTTAAAATCGACATGTCTAAATAAAGCAGTACACACTCAATGGTCATGCCGGTCAAAGGTTAAGGTCATGTCTAAGAAGCATTGGAAAGTACGGAAGGCTGATTCTGCAATGTTTTAACTAGACAGCTTTTGTATTGTGAACTGGTTATGTCAAGCCTCGGCTTGCGTAGCATTTATTAATAGAGTCTACATTAAAGTTATGGTGAAACAAAATCACGAAGCTTATTATTTCAAAGTGTTATACGGATTGTTCGGTGTAATAAAATAAATAACACATGGCTGATAGGGTGATATAAATAATATAAACCCTTGAAAAGTCATATCAACCTCGGCTACCGCCTCGGTTGATATAACATTTCTCGGGTTGATATTATTTTTTATCACCCTCTCAACCATGTGTTATTTATATAATATTACTATGGTGAAAGACGCCAACAGATGCTCCACTGCAGACTCAGAACTAAATGTAGCTCACTTAAGCAACATCTATATATGTGCAATATTGTTCAATCACCCTTATGCAGCTGTGGTGCAGTCGAATCATATTCCATTGTTTTCTCGAATGTAACTTATTCAGGCAACAACGAGAGGTTCTTATCAGAACAATTTCTTCTCTGACATCCCCAACTCGAAACACACTTTTATATGGAGATGAAAGTATTGACTATGATAAAAACACGCGTATTTTTGACGCAGTTCAAACGTACATAAAAACTAGTAAAAGATTTGATACCTAGCTCTCTGTTACAGCGAAAAACTAATCTCATGTTAAACTGTTGCTGTTGTTTTTTTTTCCACCTAAACCATTCCTCATTTACCTTCTACTCTCTGTCCGAGGTTACACCTCTACCATTTACAAGTCGTTCTCCACTCTCTATGATTTATATCATTCTATCGGATATTATCATATATCTCTTTCTAACCAGTACCCTAAATTGTTATATTCTAATACATGACTGCCATTTATAGAAATGTTACATACTTGCATGCAAATACTATTTATGGAGAAGAACTATATAATATTTTATCTTCCGTTCCTATCCATTTTCTGAACGAGCGAATTATTTGTAACAGTATATGTTTGTATACTCATATGTGTTCATAAAATAAAATATGTTTAAACCAACTAAAAGTAGAAAAAACGGTTTCCGCTCAATAACTTGAGAACGAATTAAAATATTGGGATGACACTTCATAAGTAGATATCTTATAACAAGACCTCGCTTGAGATTGCATATTGGGTGGGTGGGGTCAAGTTCAAAGTCACCGTTACTAAAAATTGAAAAACGGTTTTCGCTCAATAACTCGAGAAACGATTGAGATTGAATATTTTTATTATAACAACGATTGGGGATTTATGTCGATTACAATTAATAAAATATATACATGTACGTTCTGGAAGCAAATTGCTTGTTATGTGGAATCGAATTCATTTTTACTTGAATTGTTGACATTTGAGTCGATTTCGAATAAAATGACGTACATCTTAAGATTACTGAAATAGATGCTAGCATCTTTATATAGCAGAATATATCAGGCAGTTGTATCAGTCTGAAATCCGTTTAGCGGTATGATAAAAAGGACGCGAGTTGTCAACAGGAAGTTTATGGAGTCGTTCATTTTTTTACAATTTAACGCAAAAACAATGTTTTAAACATAACTTATCAAAACTTTACATGGACACATGTGTATGTACAAGCATATGCCTCATTGTTTAAAATCATACATCGATAATAAAAGTACGTGACTATGTCTGTGTGTCTAAAAGCAACCACAAAAAATCATATATGACTTACAATCATAAGAGTTTGTTGTAACACTAAAGGGTTTGTGAAATTCGAAAACAACGTTAACGAAAATCGAATAAATAAAACGACGAGGATTTTAACATAAATAATATAACAGTATAGAGAGAATAATGCAATGTTTATGAAATTACGAAAATAGTCGAGCCAGTTCGAAATCGTTTGAGTTTTTCAAAAATATAACCGACTCAAGGTTGGTAATCTTTTTCTTTGGCTGACGTTATTTTATTCGGAACATGTGAACGTTGTTAAATCGTTTGTAATCAGTGACATATTAATACACATGAATGATAGTGTTTGTTGATTTGTTTATCATGTACACAGAAACGTTTTTTATAATCAATGCTTATACGGAGCATAAATCACTTGGTTTCACTATTCAAAATTATAACACTTATTTTCATATCCAACTTGCCTGTTGTACGTATACAGAAAAGGAAATTCTGTTAGCGACTATTTTTACAACGGAAATTTTTTAACACATCTAACAACGATACATGTGTAAAAAATCTAAAATACGTGCATTACTTTCAAACCATCATACCTTACAGTCTGTTTGGTCGTTTGGGAATCATAATTATGTTGTTAAAGATCGTAACCCAAACGTTTTGCTTCACGGCATTAAATAAGTCGAAGTGTTCAGCAATGTCAACATCACACTGTATTGTCCTGGTCATTAATTTTCAAAATCTAAACTTAACGCAATACAGTTGTATTGTAGTCGAACAGTATAGAAAGAAAGGAAACGAACAAGCAAACACTGAAACAGTAAAACCAACCCTCTATTTTCGGTAGATACGATCGCATCTGAACAGTGCAAATAGTAATGAAAACTGATATATTATAATGCGCATTCCATGAATCTAAAATTTTGGATAATTTTTTAATATTTTTATCCACAAAGACAGTAAAAAATACTCAATGTATGTGTTATATAAATAAGCATTTACACAAGTCATGGTGTAAACATTCTTAGGGAAAGAAAAAGTAAATGCAGTGTTCGAAATAAAGACACAGTTGCAAGAACATATATCCAGGCAGTGACAATTTTTTCATGGCTATTGTTCTTCCTTCACGGTGTCACCACCTTGACCTATATTACGGTAAATTCCGCTCTAGAACTAGAACACCACTCGGAGAGCACAAGCCTCCACTGATGCAGCCAGCTCATTCCACCCATGTGTTGTGTAACTAATCAATTGTTCATTGTTCCATTTCCAATATTTCAAGAAAATTTTATGCAAACCCGTTCATAACTATTGATTTAAGTTGTTCACAAACAGACAGACAAACCGACGATAGAAAATCATGACATCTTTTGTGGAGGTAATGATGGGAAATAATTGAAGACGAGTTTGAAATTAGAAATGTATTCCATCTGCTCAGTGGCCTAATGTTTTATTCAGTAAAACGTATTTCTGTTTTAAAGATGCTAACATTATCGATATTTGAAAAAGAGAAGGTACCAACTGCTATTGATTTCAATGGTAGTTGCTACCTTCTGATTGTCAACTCTCGTTATGACGTACATACAAATGCATTAATTTGATAGTCCTAAACTACATTATACCACAATTTATAGTTTGCATTGATATCGTTTTCAAAATATAGTTTACTACAATCGCCCAAGTAAGTATACAACTAAGAAGCTTTTCCTTCCAGCAAGAAATGACTTTTTTGCAGACACTGTGTGCAACTAATTCCAATGCCTAAGATTCTAAGAGGCTTTAGCAAATGAACACCAATTAGGCCGCAAATTGGCCAGATGCACAACGCTTCTAATTCAGAAATCACGACGTATCACTGGAGTCATTAATTGCATCTTTTCTCCGATTCAACATGATTGGGAACTTATAAAGTAATTTTCATCCTATTAGACTCATTCCTATAATTTTCATTTCAGGTCTTTTATATGAAATGAAATGCTAATTCTTAGCAACTACCATTAGACGCTAATTTGACAGGAAATATAGGATAAAATCTGCCATTCGAAAAAAAGAGAAAGATTTTCAAGACATCCGTTTTTGTAAAAATTAAAGAGTTGATCTGTAGCAGGATCGAGCAAATATTGCGAGGCACACATTCACGTTGTAATATTATTTAATGAATAAATGTATTTAAGAATATATTCAATATGCGTTACATAATAGTTTAAACATATTTTATTTCAAACAAGCATGCATAAATACATTTTCGAAACATACAACACTTTTTAATAATAAGTACATGTTTGAATAGGAATGGAACGAAAGACAGCCTTATATAGTTCTTCTCCCTGTAGAGTATATTCAGTTGCATGTTTTCAACCGAACATAATTGGTTTACAAATAACCTATTAAAGCAGATACAGTAAGAACAGAAATAAAGAAGCCATGACTACAGAGCTAAATCGATCGGGAACAATTATAAAGGATTGGCATAAGAATGGTTAAACAGATTTTGGTGTGGGAAAGTGGAGGGATGATAGGAAAAAGGAAGTTTAAGCGAAGTTCTGTATCAAATCGGTTACTATTAACAATATATTCGTGAAATGCATCAACTATTTTGGTATTAGTTTGATAATCGAGAGAGTCGTCTCCGTATAAGATAGTTTCAATAGAAGGGACGGAATACATGGATATAATGTTTATTAGTTAGTCAAGAATATTTACATAATGTCTACATTCAAAAAAGCAATGAAACGATGTTTCCATTATTCTACAGAGACAAAACGGGGATGCAACTATGTTGCGTCTGAATAGATGTTCATTTGACGCACTACAATTTGTTCTGACGCGTGTGTGTAACATTTGCGGGCGTCGTTCTCCGTAGGAAAATAAAGGATTTTGAATTGGTCGGTCAATGTTAATTAGCCTTTTAAATGATTGGATCGATTCTGCATTTTTGACATCATCGTGAAGATTATTCCATCCAGAGACAGTAGAAGGTAGGAATGAATTGTTTGGGGGACAAGTGATTGCAAGTAATTTGGTGCATTGCTGATATTCATTTTATACATTACTATAAATTTGTGTTTGCGTCGTCCTTGACTGATACTTTTCCAACCTACCTCATTATAAAGATCTTCTAGAGAGACTAATCGAGTACAACCAGTTAATATACGTGCGGCCTCTGTTTAAATTTTCTCTAAATAATCTTTATCATATTGTGTACAGTTATCAAAAACAACATCTGAATATTCAATAATTGGTCTAATAAATGAAAAGTATATTGTTTCAAGTGATTTTCTATCTAGCATTACTTTTAAACGACGCATTATATGAATACGTTTCCATGCTTTTTCTTTTATAAATGCTGTTTGCGAAGGCCAAGTACAGTCATTAGACAAGTAAACACCTAAATGTTTATGGACATTTGCAATGTGTATATCAACGCCCTGCATAGAAAGTGATGGGTGAGAAGGCTTATTTATTTTACGAGGTATTAACATTGATTCGGATTTTGAGGGATTGAAGTGTACTAACCATTTATCAGCCCATCTAGAAATTGTATCTATGTCTGATTGCATTATAGTGGCAGTTTCGTTTGGCGAATTTACAACCATGTAAAGACTAGTATCATCAGCAAAAATATTAATTTGGGCTTGTATGTCAGTAACTATGTCATTAATATACACAAGAAAAAAAGCGGACCTAAATAGAACCTTGTGGAACACCGGCAAGGATTTCAATAGAACTGGACTGTGCCCCTGGTAAAATTACTTTTTGTTTAGGTAATTAGATAAAAATGATAATAGATCACCTCGAATGCCTGCTTGCTGAAGTTTGAATAATGAGCCTTGGTGCCACACTCTGTCAAAAGCTTTACTTATATATAAGAATACAGCTCCAACTTCGAGGCCATTATCCAAGGCTTTGCAAAATGTATTATAAATATATGTTAACTGATTTACTGTCGAATCGCCAGGCCTAAAACCAGATTGTGTCGGTGTAAAGAATGAATTAATACGGAGAAAATTAAAAATGCGTTTATGTGTTATTCGTTCGAAGACCTTTTCGGTGGTATTTAACAAGAAGGCATTTGGCAGGCACTTAGGCAGGAATTACACAATTACACAATTCACATAGGGGATAGCCAAGGTGGTACATTGCTTTCCTGAGGATTCGGTTATCAGTTCCATCAGGACCAGATCCTTTCCCTACCTTAAGGCATTTAATTGAGTCAATGACTTCCTTCTGCGATATATAAATTGACTGGAGGTTGGTAGTGTTGACAGGTGGGAGATCGTGGTTAGTTTCGTCAATTGAAGATTGACTTGCAAAATACATATTTAAAATATCGGCCTTAGAATTGTCGTCTACCGCAAAAATATTTGATTGTTCATCGTAAAGGGGTGGATCTTAGTGTTTTCCACCATTTTTTAGCGCAGATGTCAGATTACTTCAGTTTATTTGCAATGCTTTTAAAATACTCGTTTTAAATATTCCAAAAATAGGACAATGATAACGGATATTTTGTTCTAAAAAAGGTTCACATACTTCAAACAAAAGTACATTATTCCGGTTACTTACAAATATTAAGTCAATTATGAAAGAGGTTTGTTCTGTGTAATGTGTAGGCTCATGGATAAGTTGTGTTAAATTATATTGTAGGCAAATGTCATCTAGTTTACTTGCGGAAGATGGGTTGAGAAGATTTAAGTCTCCTGTTATAATTATGTCATTTATACATGTTTCACTAGCTAGCCCAAACGAGTCTTCTATAGCTTGCATGTACGATCTATCAGCACTAGGGGGTCTATATAAAAAAACTTCAAAAAGAATTGATTTATTTTTGGTAGGAATGACTTCAATCCATATACATTCAATCTGGTTTAATTTAAGATCGTGCCTGCGTTCAAAAGCAATATTTTCATTAACGTATATGGCTACACCACCATGTGAAACAAGAGGACGGTCTTTATGGATTGGCTGATGAAAGCCATTAAAAAGAAGATCACTTGATAAAATAGAATCATTTAACCATGTTTCAGTAAACGCAATTATATCAAAATCTCGTAGACCTGTGTAAAGGATGTCTATTTTGGGCATCAGACTTTGAATATTGTAGTGAACAAACGATAAATTATTTGTCGCTGAAAAATTGCAACTGGATGCAGAGCTATCTGTGTCAGTATATAAAGATGGTTCAGAAATTGTGGGCCCTGGGTTCGTGTGTATGTCACCTGACCGTAATAGGATAACTGAGAGCCAAAACAGTTCGACTGTATGTGATACGTTCATTGACCTGTAAATACTTATGTGCAATGAAAACAGACAATGTACATTTAACCATATTTGGCATGCACACTATATGTGCAAAAGAAACGGAAAAAATACTGGAGCTCTGTACATAATCATGACAGCGTTTCCAGGTTTATATTTGATGTTAGACATAATGAAATGTACCAATGAAGACGAGATGAGACTGGAACGCCGACATGATTCGTATAATGCACTTACGCATACGAACATATTTAGCTACCAATGACGTTATTATTTGATAACACTGTTTGCTACAGAACTGACGAAGAAGAAAGGATAAACGATGTAAAAGAATGGACAACAGATTGGATAAAAGACAGAGAATAAAATATATTGTTATGTAAACATCATAATGATGTCTTATTTGTTGCGTTGGGAATATACTTCGTCACATAAATTTACATCCGAATACAAAAGTGTAACAGAACAATACTTTCAATATGGATATCATAATATTGGAATGTACAACTGAACAAGCCAGACAAAGCAATGGTTGCATAAATTGTTTTGATGATATGACCAGTACAATGAAATATGAATAAGAATGATATGATTATGTGTAGACAATATTATGTGTATTATGTGTTAACAATACACTGACCAGTACAATGAATGAGAATGATATGTTGCCAACATCACCTTAAAAACCAAAGTGGAAGCGTAATGTAAGTTTAATAACATATTATTGAATTGTACAAGAACAATTTTCTGGTAAAACACAAGTTGCACATTGTTACATGTACGATAATGTATGAAATGTTATCTTACCCAAGAATACACAATAGAATATGTGTAAGAATGTTACGTCACTTTCACCTTTCTTACAAAAGTTGCTTTGTAAAATGATTAAAATAACATAATATTTAAATGTAAAACAAAGGTTGCACATTGTTATGAAAATGTATGCAATATTATGTTACCAAACAATTGACAAAGTGATACGGTAAAATATGTGTATGAATTGCATAATATTTTAATGTGCACGGGAACATTTCATTCAAATATAATGGTTGGATATGTTTTGGATAATGTGTAAAATGATACGTAGCCAAAAAACATAGTGTACAAAAGTGGTAATGAAAGATAAAAATCAGTACATAATATTGAGATGTACAAGAGAAAATGTCAGGCAAACAATAGTTTCACATTTTTTGTAATATGTACAATGATACGTTACCAAACAAATCAGTATGTGTAAAATTGATACGTTACAAACATGCACCTAATGTAAACAAGTGGAAAAGAAAGATACGAAGACATACATAATATTGAGATGCACAAGAGAAAGTGTCATGCAAAACAACGGTTACACATTTATTGGATAATGTTTAAACCGATACGATTCCAAAAAAAAACAACACACAAAGCGTGGTACAGTACAGTATGTGTAAGATTGATATGTTACTAACATCGCCTTAGATACAAATGTAGAACTGTTAGATAAATATATTAACACCTGAATATAATACCTGAATGTACAAGAGAACAGGATTGGCAAGATAATGGTTTTACATTGATTTGATAATGTGTAAAGTTGATACGCAACCAAACTACACACAAAGTGGTACAATACATGTGATAATGAGAACGTTTGTTAAATTCTGAGCTCTCTAATTTTTAAGTATATACCTTTATAAAAGGACTAGATTTTGTACAAATGTATTGCATGTGAGACCATGTTGGATACATATTTCGAGTTTAATAATAACTTTAGTTGATAATATATTTGTATTTCATATAGTTATGATATGCTGTATTAGCCGTATAACTTATGTTTATCCTGTTAACATCCTGTTAGTTAGTAATACAGTATTTTGAGATAGCAACGCGCATATTTTCTGCAATTTACACCATTGTACATGATTTTTATATACGACAGGTGCAGTGGTAAGGACAAATGTTTTCACATGATTGTCGTAACTCTAAAAAACCGAAAACAACAAGATATAGTATGCTCGCGTGTTTGCCAAGAGATACACACGCATTCTAAACTTAGTTTTAACATGTCAAGAATTAACTTGATCTAAAAAGGAATATGTGCACGCACACGTTTATTATTTCGGCAAAATATTGGGTTTTGCGTCATATTTGCATGCGGCATGTACAATATAAAACGGCAGTCAATATGTATATTACACCACATACATTTTCATTACGATGCAATACCTTTAAATAAGAACCGACATTTGCGGTACATTGTATTGATATTTAAGTGTTACGCTACAATGAGCCTGTAATAGAGGAAAACGAAAAGTGTAATTGTCATATTTTTGGACACCCTTTTTTGTAAGATATAGCTGAAAGAATTATATAGTTATTATTAAATACATGACAATAAATACAACTTAAGTCAAGTATATTTTTTTTTACATATATAGGAAAAACCTTTTGGAATAGAATATGACATGTAATATTTCAACTAATTTATTAAAAATATGACAAACAATAAGATGTATACATTTTTTACATATTTAGGAAACCTTTCTGTATAGGTTATGACATGTAGGATTTCAACTAATTTATTAAATACATGATAAACAGTAACATGTGTGATTTCCATATTTCGGGAAACCTTATTGTATAAAATATAGCATGCAGAATTACAAAAATATAATTGACATGCTTTGTTTGTTTGATTTATTAAATACATGATAAACAGCAACATGTGTGATTTCCACATTTTGGGAAACCTTATTGTATAAAATATAGCATGCAGAATTACATAAATATATATGACATGCTTAGTTTGTTTGTTTGAATTTTCAAGCACATTTTAGGTAAGATTTTGTTGACTAAACTGTGTGGTGTTCAATATACAATGTATTTTGTAATTACGTTAAGAAAACATTTGTACTGTTTATATTAACATTAGCAAAATTAGCACAACAGTATTTTGTTTGATATTGAGCAAGTATTGTCACGACCAGAGTGCGAATAACGGGATTTACATATATAATCGGGACTTACAATAGATAATCATGTGCTCAGTTAATGTAAACACGCAGTCAAGTCGTAGTCAACAAAAACTCGTGATAAGCGTAAAATAAAATAGCAACATGAATTCAATATAAACTGCACATAAAAGAAGCGTCCGTTATCTAGTTACAATAATTTGTATTTGTCTAGTAATGATTCTCAGCTGATGCGTTTGATTTTCGACTCCCAATTTTCAGATACCCTAATCAAGATGTTACGATCGGCAGACCAGGCACTTTCAATTTTCTTTGATTTGGCAAGTCCGCGCGCGACAAACAGTAACTGTGCACGGTGTTTGGTTAGGTCTTCGTTAATAAAGATTCGATCATGCTCGCTGTGTGTCTTGAGGTTTCGTCGTAGGGTATACAACTTTTGCCTAGCCCGGTAGCTTATAAATTTTACTAGAATAAGGCGAGGTTTGCGACCTTCAGGTTTTCCAGTTCTGTGGGAGCGGTCTATTTTGCCAATTGACACATCAGCTCCCATGGTCTTACACAGTATCATGACTAGATTGTCAGTACTTTCGTGGGAGTCAGTACTTTCAGGAATACCGAAAATACGCAGGCTATTTCGCCGACTATACTGTTCACTGGCATCCATCGACTTTTCCATGTCCGTCATGCGGTCTCGTAACATGCTGTTTTCATTCCAGAGTGATCGATTTTCACTTTCAAGGCATTCTATCCGTTTTGATATACCATCCACAACCCCGGTAATAATTGACTCGATCATACTTTTCATTTGGATGGAAAGTGCGTTTTGGATGGACTCTTGGACAGTTTGTGAGATGGCCATCATGGTTTTGTCGTCCAGTATAACATTGTCAGCTTTCGTTTCTGCCATACCTTCAAATGAATAGTTGAATTCACAACGAGAATTACTTGCCAGATGATTTTTCTTCAGATCACCACACTCCTCTGGAGTTGATAACAGTGATATAGTCCTCTTGGTTTTAGCAGCAGTGATTGGCGTAGATGCGTCAAAGCTCGTTGTATGTGTTGCGCTGTTTACTTCGCACATTATAGATTGGGCAAACGGTGTGCATTACTGCAGTACATACGACCCGATATACACAGTGTTTGGTACTAAAAGTACCGGAAATTCGAACTAATATTGAAATTCGCGTTACATGGTAGAATATTATCTAACAATAATTAAACTAATGAAATAACGCGTATCTGTTCTTTCTGGTAGCAAGCACACGTAAGAAACATATTCATGGGTTGGCATATTGACTTTTCTGTCACAAGTGGAAACAAAGGCACAACGAAAAGATCAGTATATATTTATAGAGCAGCAAATAAGGTTCTTGCTGCAGAAAATAGGGAATTGTAATTAAGCCCGTCTGTATTTTTGTCAGAAGGTGGGAGGGTGTTTATCTGATGTTATAAAAGCATTGACTTTAGCATAAGTCGTAATATGTTATGATACACAGTATATACGATGCAAATGTTAAAGCTGCTACGAGGAAAATGACAAACATGAAAAAAAAACAGTTTCGATTCTAATTATGCCCCCCTTCCAAGAAGTGGGGGTATCTTGCTTTGCAAGTGTCCGTCAGTCGGTCGGTCGGTCGGTCGGTCGGTCGGTAGGTCTGTCCGTAGGCCATTTCGTTTCCGCACGATATCTTGAGAATGCTTTGACCTATCATCATGAAAGTTGGTACGCTGGTTACTTGGGAGGAAAGGAAGAACCTATTAATTTTGAGGTCAGCAGGTCAAAGGTCAAGGTTACCGTTGCTAAAAATAGAAAAACGGTTTTCCCTCAATAACTTGAGAACGCTTTGAGATATTTTAATGAAACTTGATACATAGATACCTTACATACAGACCTCGCTTGGGATTGCATATGGGGAGGGTGGGATCAAAGTCAAGGTCACCGTTACTAAAAAATAGATAAACGGTAGACCATTTCGTTTCCGCACGATATCTTTAGAACGCTTTGACTTACGATCATGACAGTTAGTACGCTGGTTACTTGGAAGGAAAGGAAGAACATTACATTTTGAGGTCAACAGGTCAAAGGTCAAGGTCACCGTTGCTAAACATAGAAAAACGGTTTCCCCTCAATAACTTGAGAACGCCTTGAGATATTTTAATGAAACTTTATGCATAGATACCTTACATCGAGACCTCGCATGGAATTGCATATGGGGTGGGTGTGGTCAATATCAAGGTCACCGCTACTAAAAATAGAAAAACGGTTTCCGCTCAATAACTTGAGAAAGCATAGAGATATTTTAATGACACTTCACACATAGATACCTTATATTTAGACCTCGCTTGGGATTGCATATGGGGTGGGTGGAGTCAAGGTCACCGTTACTAAAAATAGAAAAACGGTTTCCGCTCAATAACTTGAGAACGCATTGAGATATTTTAATGAAACTACATACATAGACCTTATATTGAGACCTCGCTTGGGATTGCATATGGGGTTTGTGGGGTCAAGGTCAAGGTCACCATTACTAAAAATAGAAAAACGGTATCCGCTCAATAACTTGAGAACGCATCGAGATATTTTAATGAAAGTTCGTACATAGATACCTTATATTCAGACCTCGCTTGGGATTGCATATGGGGTTCGTGGGGTCAAGGTCACCGTGACTAAAAAGAACAAACGGTTTCAGCACAATAACTTGAGAACGCATCTAGATATTTTAATGAAACCTCATATATATATATACCTTACATCGAGACCTCGCTTGGGATTGCATATGGGGTGGGTGGGGTCAAGGTCACAGTTGCTAAAAATAGAAAAACAGTTTCCGTTCAATAACTTGAGAACGCATCGAGATATTTTAAAGAAACTTCATACATAGATACCTTATATTGAGACTTCTCTGGGATTTCATATGGGGTGGGTGGGGTCAAGGTCAAGGTCACCATTACTAAAAATAGAAAAACGGTTTCCGCTCAATAACTTGAGAACGCATCGAGATATTTTAATGAAACTTCATACATAGATACCATATATCGAGACCTCGCTTGGGCTTGCATATTAAAAAAAATTCTTAACAATTGCACATATTCACAACTTGGCTGCAAGTCGGGGGGCATACATGTTTTACAAACATCTCTTGTTAAATAATGTATTGCTAGATAAAACTGACTAAAATAACATTGTTGACTCTTTAACAAAAGTGGAAACACGTACAGTGGTTTAATCATTACAACGCACTGTTTCATTCCGATTCGCTTTTCAACTCTTTATAATTCTTTGGTTGTTGTTGCAAAATTATTCGAGGTTCATTTTGCCAATCGATTTCATTTCCGGAGTTCCATTCTTTACAAAACATACTTCCGAAACGACAAATAGCGCTGAGGGCCTTTCAAGTGCGTAAGTATTTAGCAACGCAATGAGAGTATCAGCCTCTCACGCCCAGGACTCGGGTTCAATCTCCCAATGTACTCATGGCCTTTTCACTTTAAACTTAGTTTGTGGGACTTTTTTCCCAATATATTTTATTTAATACTTTAAAAATGAAACCTATCAAATAATGGGAATGAATGAACATTATTATATAATCTTTCGTTTTAGTCAACTACTGGACACGTATCTGACATGGTTATAAAGGGCCTGAAATTACAATAACTTCTTGCCGCAGAATGAACATCTCATCTTGAATATCACACACCGAACAGCAGAAGTCTATTTTGAGAAGGGCTTTCCCAAACGAGTTGTTAAGTCCGCTATTATTTGTATTGATATTATACTATTAAGCGTTGCTAAATTAACTGTATTTGATGGGTAGTCTATCTTATATACATTATAAACAAGTTTTTGACCTCAGTTATATATGACTTATCATCTGTGAAGTAGCAGCTTTAAGTCATGTATACATTTTCTAAAGATTTGTCATATTCTGAAATTGTTTTTGAAATGTTGTTTGGTGTTTTTGGTGTTAAACAAGGGGACCTCCTGTCCCCACTACTATTGGTATTTTTCATAAATGATATTAAAGCCTGGTTTATTATAAATTACATTACATATGATTATTTACATGTGGAATCTTTTTAATGTTGTTGTTTATAGAAATATTGTTTGTTAACAACTATAATCCAGTAAAGTTTTAATAAGGCGAATATAAGAAAAAACATGTTCGTTTAGTTGTACATTGACAACGAATAATTAGCATATTGTAAAAGTTTTGTGTATACAATTTCATTATACAGGACGACATTTGTGCCCATATACATTGCTCATTGCTGTATGAGCAATCTATATGGGCATATCATTTTATATTTAAGACCAAAGACGGCTTATTTGGCTGTTTTGTTGTGAATTTTAGATTCTCATTTGCATTTATTTGTTAACAAAAGACATTAAACTTTTCGATGACATTTGTAAATAACCATAACCCATATTTGCAGTGTCAAGTGTTTATTGAATTGTTTAACGGCATTATAATGTAAACCATAAAATATATTAAACAAAGACTAAAATGCCGATTTGTATAAAAATGGGACGCCACAAGCAACCCAGCCCAAAGACATATTTTCTAAACTTAAAAAAATATATACAAACGTCGATTGCTTTCAATATAAAAAGTCAGATACAATACAATACGTTTTACTGGTTTGTTCAATATGAAATCATCTTTGCCTTACATTAATAAATACATCTGATGTCAATCAATAATGTTTTAAAATTCTACCATACTGCACAGTATTTGGTGGAATAAAAGATCTACATTAAGCTTTTAAATCAAGATTTGAGAGAAATATCATTATTTATGTATCATTATTTACTGATATTACTAACATTGTTATTGTATTCTCAAATACATCAAGTTACAATGCCAATTTATGTTTCATTGATTTTGATGTGTTTCATTTTATCTGAACGTCTCTTTTTCTTTTAATATATTGTTCATGAATTTCATGTATATGTAAATAATATGGCAGCATGCCATCTTCATATATTAAACCAAAACGCTGACGGCGAGAAAAGATACTAGAAGCAAGTGAATTATAAGTGCATTTTTGCTAAAAAGGAAATATTTGTTTAATTTCTTACTCTTGTAAAAGCATTGTTTTCTACAGAATCAAACTCGAACTGCTAATTATATGCATTTCTTTAAAATATTGGTATTAGGTGGTAGTTGACCTCGATTAGGATGGACATTGAGGCCATTGTAAAGACCAACTTGTGAGATATTTTGCAACTTCAGAATTGATAACGTGGCTTCTTATTCAATAGTAAACGACATCATAATAAAATTAATGTGTAAGTAATAAGCAAATATATTTTCGAGAGAACTGTTTCACGTTTACGGAATTATATGCATACCAGTAAACAAGTCAATCTGCAACGGACCAGTTTTGAACGCGAAAGAATAAGTTGGACTTTTGTCTGCGAAATTCTCTGTTCGGTTCTCTGTATCGCCACAACTTGGAGCTGTGTATGTTTGTTTGATTAAAGCGTCATTTTTTTATTATTCCCAACATGGTAGGTTCGAGCCCTGACGGTGGCAAATTTTTGAATTTACGTTTTTTCCATATTTAATATGTGGTATTGGTTAGTCAAGATGCTTTAGTTTTTGCAGTTAAAATATGTAATTGCAATTTTTTTAAATACGTAAAATCTGTGAACAAGTCCCTTTAAATGCTTAAGTTTATACGGATATGCTAGCTTTGTTTATCTTTTTTTTTTGCTCAGAAATATTCAAAACAAGTATGCTAACAAAAATAACTAAAATAATTAACTGGTTGTATATATCATTTTTGTCACAATCGCTCAATCATTTTATCAGTTTCAAGTCAGCATTGTGTATTCAATTCGTATTTAAATTTTTGATTTTGGATTCAGTAGCATATTATAAACAAGAAAATTGGACAACGCCCAACCTTATGTTCGCTAGAGTCAACCTGTTATTCACCCGTTTAGCATCACAGCATGTTTGTTTTTTTAAAACAATGTTTCATAAATAAAACTTCATAAACGATTTCTAAACTAAATATATTGCATGCTTTCTCCAACACCTGTACTCACGACACTAAAATATCGATGTCAGTAGTAATTACGATATAATACAAATCCACTACAGTAAAAATAATTACATGTAATAAATTGTTGAATGCGACCACTATTTTGATCACAATACCAAAGACCATTACTGATACATACCCGCTACACCATTAGCATACTCCCTTCTATTAAATTTTAGGTGTCTATCTTGTTCACATGTTTGCCCTTTTTGGAATCCTGTCAACGCTATTGCCTGCATTTGTCCGTGACACGTCTAACTGTTGAGTGGCCACAAGCAACACAAGTCTATGACCATTGTTCACGGTGTTATGCTACACCAAGTATGGAAAAATATATCAGTATTTAACGAGCTCCCGTGGCTTTAAATGTGTGAAAGTCGCTGTGAATATTCGCTACCAGATGCCACGAAGAAATGTGATAAAAACAAAACATGAAAAATTATAATTACCGCGTGCATTTCGTGACAAGATGCTGTAAATTACAATTATTTCTGTTTACCTTATAATTTAAATATGTTGAGAAATTACCTTGTTTTTACCTAGGATTGTTCGGGAAATATTGAGCCAGTTATTGCGTGCTTGCTTTGTTTTCCTGTTGTTTGAAGTTACTTGAGATTGTATTTGGTAATCTGACACATTATATAATTGCACCATTTTTTCGCGATATAATGTTGTTTCCCAAACATGCAAATACTGATTGGTGAAAAAAATCTATGTCCAACAAAATCTATATCCGTGTAATGAATGATTCGTATATACATTAGATTCGGTTGGATCAAAACACGTATAGATTTGGTACAAAAAAATTAAATCAACTTTAAACGCAAACCAGAAAACCAAGAATAAAAAATTAACAGTCAATGGACACCCTTCTGACAATTACGGTTATTTTTCAACACTTAACGCTTCCAGCGACATATTATTTATGCTTTGCAGTGATTTATAGAGAATTTCCGTGAAATAAAATTGGTAATTGACAGATTGAAAATTACCACTTTGGTAATTTTCACTGTTTCACACTGGTTCCCGATTTACTACAGTAAATGAAACGGACTGTCAACGATGCCAGACTTAAAATTGCTTAATTGAGTCCCTCAAAACTTTCCAATAAAACCCATTTAAAATGTAAACAAATGTGGAAAAAGCAAAAAATAAAAAGACTCGTGAAAATATCATTTTCTATGAACACTCGTGAAATTAAACACGATCTTACACCGAAATCAACAATTGTCCTAGTTTTATTATGCTACTGCTTTTATCATTTGACATGTTTCACGACACTTAATTTTTTAACATATGTGAGGTCTGCCCGTTAAGTCAAGTAATACATTAATTGTTATCAATATAATGAATTTATAAACATTTGGATACATAATTAGTCTTAAATCTACTAAAATCAAATAGTGGACAAAATAAGTGTAAAATAACTACAAACCAGTATATAAACCTCAATCGCATTTCCTGAACCAAAAAATTCATTCAGCTTATGCATTAAGAGAATCTTCATCCAGCATTAAAACAGAAAATGGGTAGTGATTACAAATATTGAACTAAACATAATTTATTATTCGTAAAACTCGTATGATTCGTAAAACTCATGAATACTCAAACAATGCAAAGTAAAGCATAAAAAAATCAACACACGTATAATATAATTAGAATTTATTAATACTTAAAGTGACCTGTTCGCAAATTGACGAATTGTCCATTTTCAACTTTTTGTCACCGATTCCAAAAATAAAAGAACAGTGTATACAAGGGAGCAAAATAACACTACGGGCCTAGAAATATACTGTAAAAACCGTTTTATGAGTAATCATCAGTTGAAATTTATAAAATTATAAAGCGTTTGTAACGCTAAACGATAGAATAATTTGGAGTGTTTCTGTTGTATATCGTTGAAACTGTTCACATTACGTGGAACACTTACATAAAATAAATAAAGCAGGATGACATATAGAAGTCGGAAGGCCGAATGGTTAAGGCGATAACCCTTAAATCCGCTGTTCCCGGGTGCGAATCCCGGAGGGACCTTTTTTCCCCTTTTTTAAAAATACTTTTCTTGAGCTTTTTAGTTTCGATGCTTAAATCTGTCAAGTAAAGACATTTAATGGCATACTTCAAAAAATGAGAAAATCTGTGAACAAGTCCGTTTAACCCCTATACTATATGGGTGTATATCGATAGTTTTGACAATGTTTGACATTTTAAATCAAGCACACAAGTCCCTGAAAACGAATGTCTGTTAATATAAAGCCACATATTTTGTTCTTTGTTTTATTAACAGAATTGTTTTAGGTTTTACACAACAAGAAAGCATGTACAATGTCTCTGGTAGCCGTAAATGTCACATACTAAAACTAACCAGACTGTGTATGTTCAGAATACAAGAGCAATTATATACTTTTTTCAAAATAATAAAATGAGAAAATTAGGTCACGCTCCTATCCGGTTTATCCATTGGTAAGTAAGAAAATTATGTCGCATTCCTATCCAGTTATTTCATTGGTTCCGTATCATGAACATCAAAGGGCATAAAACCCGTTGATTAGCCTGAGGGCGAAGACATACGAGCAAGATAACCAATAGACTGAAGACTTAGAATTACTGCAGAACTACCAAAGTCACATGATACCTAGCGATGCCCTCGCGCCTATCTAGAACATTAATATCAACATCATAGCATTTCAATTAAGACATATTTTATCGCTTTATCGTTGTTTATAAACAACGATTTGGAGTTTTGATGCGTGCGAATTAAACCACGAGGGCGTCAGCCCGAGTTGTTTAATAGACATGCATCAGAACAACAAAGAGTTGTTTATTGGCCGATAAACAACGATAATGCGAAAATGATTTTAATTCTAACACTATTTGACATATGTTTTTGCAATTGTGAAACTACGCTCAGAATCGGGACTTCCTTTTGCGTTGTTTATTGGGTAGTTCAACAACGATAATTTTGTTCTTTCTCTATAGAAAAATTTGCGAGTATCATGTTATAATTCAAATTAATTTAAATGAAATATGATACAACATTGGTAGTCATATGTGCGGAGCGATTCTGCACTAAAGTCTGTATGCCACTCCGCAATCACGACATCCCTGTATAACCCATTGACAGAAGAACACTGTGTTACTGACACTATCAAAAGCACTACCATGACAGTTGGTGTTATCTCTTGTTTAAATTACCTAAATATTGTTATCCTACAAGTTCTTGCGCTGCATTATAATATATGTTTCTACTGTTTTATGTATAACATCCGTCCATCTGAATATATCGTAATATTGATATGTAACGTATCGATTAAAAACCATTTATTTAATATAATTTTATGAACAATAATTGGAAAATGTACATAGTTCCATTTAAGTGGGAAAACATAAAGACTGATTTGCTGCTTGCCTAATTTCATTATTCACTTTGTCACCATCATCTGTATACCTCAAATAAAAATGCTTCTTAAAAACCTCGCAACATGTGTCCCTTAATGTTTGCATAAATATATTACCAAACAACAGAACAAAAGTCTTCATTCCTGCCAGGACTAGCCCATTTGATGAGACAGTTGGGATCAAAAAGGAGCAGGGTAAGGTTCCTGCTATATGACTCAAAATCGGCAAGAGGGAAACTACAAATAAATGGTTTAACTTAAATAAATAACTCATACAGATATCTTAAGTTGTATTTTAACTATTATTTATTATTAATTCTCTCTATATTGTTTTTTTCCCTTTTAAGGAAAACTTACAGAGCACGAAGACAACAGTTTTGCTAATTTAAAGTGAGTCACCGTGAGGTGGTTCTAGTCGCACATGTGTGTTTCTGTCTATGCTTGGCTTAAGACAAAACGTGCATCCAGTCGCATTCACGCGATACATGAGAATATTGTAATACATGTTTACAATTCTTTATATTATCAGTGTCACATACAATGACACTATTATTTAAAAATGCAGGTATATCTAAAATATTAGTAAACATTTTAAAATGCAGGTATATCTAAAATATTAGTATTCATGATTTAATAATAATAATAATAATAATAATAATAATAATAACAAATATTTAAAGAATATTAATATTAAAATAAATAAATAAATAAATAAATAAATAAATTTGCATACATATATCTTCCAGTTTTGCAGAAATTTGCAGATAACATTGAAACACAAATCAAATATTTTAAACTATATCGTTTATGTTATGCAAGCAACATGTTATCAGAACATACAAACTAAAATGCCTTATAAATGTGTTTTACGCAAGAGCAACATATTAAAGAAAATACCAGTTATAAATAATTCATTTATTGTTTAACATTAATTGTGAATGAAAATTGTATGTTGTGGCCTTTTAATAAATCACACTGTAACATTCATGATTATAAAACTCAAATGTAACTAACTGTAATTCCTTGAAGGTCGCTGTATTTTATTAATTGTTAACACAAAATGTCAACTACAGTTTTGATAATCAGCATTGTTTTTTTCTTCCATATTTTAGTAATAACAATAATTAATAAGTTTCATTCATCTAGAGTGGTCAGAGTGGTTTTACAGGTAACTAGAAAGCTCTCGGAGAGCGTCTACCTCCGTCAAGACAGTTCCTTCCCCTTATGTGTTGCGTATTTCCAAAATTTTCAGAAAATTTCACGTAAATCAGTTCATAAGTTCTGCGTCAAGTTGCTAACTAACACGCACACACACAGAGCACAGACACACAAACCGACGCCGACAAAACATGGCCTGCTGGACGTATGTAACTTTTGTTATTCGCGCCGTCTACATCAGCTTTCTATAAAACAACAGTGCATTTTGTAGTTGGCATTATAAATTAAATGCTTATTGAATTAGAGAAAAAAATTATTTTGTTTAATTTATTAACACACAACACGCACACACTTTTCATTAAATTCTTATTTGCATCTGAATGCCTTGAATTTTTAAATTATTATATTCTGCTTCATTCTGACCTCAAATTGTTTTATCACAACCATGACAACGGCGGATCAAGAGCAATTTATGAAATTGGTACAATCATGATATTTAGCAAACTTACAGATGTTGTGAATACTTGTTCTAATATTGAGTGTACAATTTGTCAATAATTAATCAAAGTGTCTTATTTTAAGAAAGTTATACATAATAACAATATGTATATTTTTTCGTAAACCCAATAGCTATTATTGTTATTTTCTTTAAATTTTTCATAATATTTGCAATGAAATATCGTAAGCAACTTTCTTGAATTATTCGTAGCCGATTCGTGTAAGACATACATACAAGGTGAATCAAATGGTTAACACATAAATATGTGAATTGTTAAGAAGAGATTAAAATGTGTATTCAAGGTTAAAGCTCCTGATACTAGGGATTACACAAATAAACATAAGTTTTTAATAAGCAAATTAGTTTTGCGAATGTGTCACTTGATATTTTTTGTACCAACTGAATTAAAATGAATAACAATTGAAATAAGAAATTTTGTATAAAACATAATTTTCCCGTCAGATCCATTAATAATTTATACAGCTTTATACCATTTAAAGTACAACGCGTTTTTACCCGAATCATATGGTTCTACGTTCTCTTCTGGTGTAACAGCCCGGCTCGAACATACGTCGATTTTAGACACGCTCAAATCCGTGGGTTCGTCGTCCACTGTGACGTCACAGTCAGTGCAGGCGTAAGCGTCCAAGTGCGCACTCGGACTAACACTCTGTTTTTCTTTTGACACTTGCGCCCTTCGGACAGTCTCGGGTGTGTTCTCGCAAACTGACACGTTGTTTTTGTCTTCAAATGATTTGGAAACAAAATGTGTTAATCCTTCCATTTCGGAACAGAATGACCATGGAATACTTTAACTCAGTTAAACATCTATTTTCACAGTACTTTATATAGCATTTTTCATAAGACTGACTTGAAAATGTTCAACACATATGATAACCTTATTGTGAATACAACGAGTAAATATTATAATACGTCAACAACATCCCGTTAATGTAGCGCTCTATTTTCCTTTCCGTCCAATGCTGGACATATCATTTTATTAGCAGTTTATTTTGTTGAACATAAACGCTTAATTTAACTACTTGATATCATCGTATTTTCACTTTCTCGGAACAACAACGTTTCGTATTGGACAATACGCAAAATGGGCGGAGAAGAGGTGTTTCACACAGCATTACGAGCCAATCAGATTGCAGTATGAATATTAGAATGTCAGCCGGGAGCAAGTGCATTTACAAATATCAATGGAAACATAAACAGCCAAAGCTGAATCTGCTTCCGAACGCGAAAAATTTCAGTCGATATTGGCAACATTCGCTCAAATTTCCTGGGCAAATATTAGCAGAATTGGTGATGAATATTTTGCCAATATTTCCAAGCTCGTATAGGAGATACAGACCAAGTTGGGAACATTGTTGCTTAATTTAACAGTGTGTGTCCCTGTGTATGGTCATTAGTAAACAGAACAATAATGACTCCTAGGTATATAAGTACCAGTACTTAATGGTGGCGGTCGAAGTTATTGTGAAAATATATTTATTAATTTGCCAAATATACACATACTAATTATAGTTAGCGTAGCAGTTAAACTATTATACATGTAACTGGCTTCCCAATGAGCTTTTTTGTTGCTTGGACTAATACCAAATGTCAGTTGTAAACACATTAAAGAACCCCTTATTATCATCCGAATGTCCTTTATTCCTAGAAATTCGATCTATCGACAACAAACACAATACGAAACCCATGTACCGAGCAAAAACAAACTTATTGGTTATTTAGTCACCACCTTGTACTGTCAAAACATCGGATGTTAAGATCCGTTAAGTCACGTGACTTCTTCAAAATACTTCTATACAAATGCGTCATGCATGCATTAGCCATCTACGAAAAGGTAGATTCTATCGTTATTTCATTGACCATGCGATTGTCGAGACAAATATTTTTTACAATTGGTTAGAAACCAATACAGGAAACAAATTCAGTAACTTTAATAAAATACAACACTATTATATCAATTTGATGACGAAAACTACGGAGATTTATAAATGACGATTATCACTTAGTTACGTTAACGTTTGCTTAAGTTACGTCAACCAAGCAAAATGTACCATGTTTGCTTGTATTATCTGTATCCAGAGGTGCCGAACGTCACGGTGACGTGATGACTCTGTCCACGGATGTCCGGAATTACGTGACGCGTGCAAGAAAATATAGCCCTGTTTCGAACAAAGACTTATTTTCAGTACAAAATTTATTAAATACAATTTGAACTCAAGGTCAATATTAATCGTATATTTGCTGAAACACACTGAAAACGACTCAATGACTGGCTGACTAATACATAGGTCGCCCCGATGTGACCTTTGGAAGGCGCAAGCGCGTGCACAGGATGTTGAGTTAGAGAGGGCGGAAACATTCAGTAATTGCCAACAAACAGATTGTGGTCCGTCTTACACGTTGGGATATATAATTGAAAGGTGCAATATCGAAAAGAAAGAAAAATTTATCAAAAATACTGCATAACGGGTTTGATTATTACAATATATGAATAAGAACACGTCATTGGCAAGGAAAGGCATATTTTTTAGTCATTTTGATGTTATAAATTTCGAAAATTAGACAATTTTAGAGGGGACGTCTGCCGTCCCCCCCACCCACACCCACCTATGATTGACACTATAGAAGTCCAACTGTGGTTATTATGACATGCGCCAGGTGGTAAACTGATAGCTCTTGTTTACTAAAACTTGAAAGCCATTCTATATTTTAAATATTAAAACACCGATCTTTTTATTTCCGAAAAGACGACGTGTAGCATTTTAAAATAATTCATCCAAATCATAAAATGCATTGTCCTTGACTGCACAAAAATACATGTACCGACAAAACATTTAAAAATAAATGAGCTATTAAACGATATATTTTCCTTCCAAATGATCATAAACGGAATAATTACGGAAATAATGTATAAAAGTAATCAAATTCAGTGGAAACTATCACGATTGCATTTATAAAGTCTAACTTAACAAAAAATCGTAAAATTCAGTTGAAATAATTATTTGCAAAATGTAACTAGTAAACGTTGAACAGTAGGGTCGTTTAAATGTTTGTTAACATTTTGTATACTAGTAACTATTAAAGTCAGTTGTTTTACATTGTACCCATTACATAATATGTTTTATTAATATGCACAATACAAAACCCTGGTTGCTCAATATTATAATTTTACTTTGTAATGTTATTACGACTTTGAAAGGTTAGGTCCCGTTCAGAAACAGTTTGTGTTTTTAAATTGCGTACATGGAGGATGTATTCCAAAGGTGCTCTTCGCTGTATTATATACAAGAAAATGAAGAGCGTAAACGGGATATTTGACCATAAATGGCATGCATTATATGAACACGTGGCATTCACGAACTATCGAAAATGCAGTTTTGAGATTGTCTTTTTTCGGTTTCAATACCGAACTTGAACTAATAAACTGTTGTGATAATCAATAAAAGAACTAGAAACGACACAGTATAAAAGAATATTTCAAACACTTGGAATTGTTATAATTTCTTTGAATTCTCCATTTTATGCTATTTGTTTTATAATATTGAATACCTGAGCATTTAATTGCTTTTAAACTGTTTACGCCGATAGAGACAGAATCCATTAATACATCTAGCATTTCCTACTAAATCGTGCGATTGATTGTTTTTAATTATATGAAATGCCTGCCTTTAATATGTTCATAAAAGTTAGTAAGTATGTCATCCGCATGGCTACTACTTTTGCTAGTGGTGCTGTAGTTACTTCTACAACTACAACTATAACAACTACTTCTACTACTAGTACTACTACTACTACTACTACTACTACTACTACTACCACTACTACTACTACTACTACAACTAATACTGCTACTACCACTACTACTACAACAACTAATACTGCTACTACCACTACTACTACAACAACTAATACTGCTACTTCCACTACTACTACTACTACTACTACGAGGTATGTCCGTAAAGTTTTGAGACTGAAGCTATATCTTTAACCAAATTAACTACTCAGTATAGTTTCAAATTTTAAGTATGATCATGAAGACAATCTTTTCAGGAGTTGTTATGGTAAGTTCATATTGCTAACGTTTATTATGGTGAAGAAAATTGTTGTCAAGGTAACCTATATGGCGCACTACGGAGCACTTTGAAATCAGCGTTTTCTTATATGAAAAAGACTTAATAATTCAATATATTCTGTTTATTTGGCGCCAAAAATCTAATGTTAAAACAAATGACGTCACAATAATATGTGCTCCGACTTTATGCTGAATTTTGACGTCATTGAAGGGTAACAAGTTTGAAATAGCTGGCGGAAGCAAGCCACTGTTTAAGAAAATGTTAGAAAAAACTCCGACGTCACCGTCACGCATAGGGCACCGTGCAGTAATTAAACATTGTGTTCAATTCGGAATGACGCCCACTGAGACTTTTTATTTCATAAAGCGCGATCAAACTGAAAAATCGTGTTCAAGAGCACTGCTGTTCGTTGGCATAAAAGATTTAGTGATGGGTTTGATCATGTTTGCGATAAAGAGCGAAGTGGTACAACATCTGTTGTGAACGAAACGGTCGTGAAAGACATTGAGAATTTGTTGAAGGAAGACAGGCGCTGGACAATTAGAGAAATCGGAGATACAATCGGTGTTAAACGTACTGTCGCGCATGGAGTTATTAGAAATCATCATAACTTATCAAGGGAGACGCAATGACGATTTAGAGGATCTGCGAATGGCTGTCAGGTCGAGCGTATCCGGTTACGAAAAAGAATGGTACAGTCAGATATACAGTCAGTGGGTGGAACGCCATTGCAAGTGTATTCGTGTTGACGGACAATATTTTGAGAAAAAGTGAATGACGTTACTGGTTGGCGAGTAGTATCCGTGATTTTTTAGTAGTTTTTCTCTATTTTCAATCGCGTAAGTAATACTTTTAAAGAAAAGCTTGTTGCAGTACAAAGTTTGGCTCTTCTGTTTACAAGGATGTGAATATCTTGTCATGACGTCATGTGGTTTTTCCATATAAGGGGCTCCAAAGGGGTATTTAATAAGCATTACTTGAAGCAATAAAACTAGTAGTATCCGTGATTTTTCCTTTCAATGGAAAATGCGAATTTTGTGCTACACACTTCAAGACTTTAATTGCTCTAGATCTATATTATTCTCCATTATATTACCTACATCATAATGATATAATATTATTATATTCCATGCAAGAATACCGGTGATAGTGCGACTACTAACAGAAGTGGGTGCCGGAAAATTTTAATGGTCTTTTGAGTACCCCTTTGGCGCCCCTTAAAAACAGTGCTGATGGTAAATGGGAGATAACCATGTTATTATTGAAATTTCTCAAAATCGTCTGGAAATTAACCGTATAATCGAGTAAACATTTAAAAATTGCAATTCTTTGTTAATATTTTTTTTTTAATAAACATTTTGCAATTGCAATTCTTAATTTATTTGAGAAAATCTATTTCACGAAAAATGCGTTTTGAATACTAAAATTGCTGCTTTATGTGAAGAGCCTAGCGATCACCCTTTGGTAAACCGAATATAGGGAAGTACAAGATAAAAATAGGTGTCCAATTGTAGATTTATGCGCATGCGCAAAGACGTGCGCATGAATGGGGCATATTTTCACAAAGAGGTCACGACGCATATACTTTGGCCCGAGGGCCGTTATACGGCTAGGGCCGATTATAGACGCCCGGCCCAGCTCTGCCGTATATTATCGTTTATAATACATATTATCCTGTCACAAGAAAAGAATCATGTTACTTTTTTTATTACACAAAATGTTAACAAAAACATCAAACAAACTTTCCGTACTTTTATTTAATATTCAACTAATTACGCAATACGTGACGCAATTCTAACGAATGACGCAATTTATAAACAAGACAAACAGTGACGAAACAAACCAGTTTTCTCTGGACTCTCAGTTTTGATTATGTCATGTTTGCTTTTATTTTTAGTAAAATACATTACAATAAGTTTAATAAATCGTGCATGGACGAATTCTGAATGATGAATGTGTCAGTTGGATAAATAATATATATTGAGACTTTAAATCGGAATAAGATCAAACGTTCTGACCAGTCATTGCGAAATCGTGTTTCTGATCTGAATGGTTCACAAACAATTAATATCATGATTGTTAAAAATTAAGGCTTATGGATACAAGAAAAGGGAATTGAAGTGCTTACAGTATTGTTGGAAGCAATGGATTGAAATTGAGGTACAGTAAAAGTTTCCGATCTGTTCAATTTTGTTCAGTGATTCTTTTCCTCAAACTCAAAGATGCATAGGCTATAGAGCCTATATATTTAATCAATTTAACTACAAACTTTTGTTAATATTCAGTATTTGCATTTTCGGATAGATCTATAACAGTTTAATTTTGACTAAATACGCCATGCGTTGTCGTTGACGTCGCGCGATCGGATTCTCTTCGATTATCGAAAAATCGGCCGCGGCCAAGTATATTATATCGGCTCAGCGGAGCCGAGTAACGGCCCGTAATCGTCGTCAATTTGTTACTATTTTTAGTAACAATATGTATTATAGAATTATAATTGCATTTAGTTACAGATAGCTAGAGTAGCTTTCTTAAATAACTATGTTGCATAGAACTGCTTTACGATAACTACTTAAGTTTCGCGAAAACTTTCGTGTTAACTACTTAAAGTTCGCAAAAACTTTCGTGTTAACTACTAAGCGTTCGCAAAAATCTTTGTGTCACCACTTATTTATTACGATATTTATCTAGATATTAAGTTATCGTTTGCGAATGTATTTCTGCTACATATTTTATTATTATACTAAATGGCCTAAAAGTGCCCAGAACTGACATAAAATACATTTTCTTGTGGTTGCGAGGTCTTCCGCAGTATCTTACTAACGCGAATTTGATCACGATAATTATTTGACAACGCATATGTTGACACGTTAATATTCCTGATACCATTTAATTATAGCAAATATATTCGCAAACCAATTCCTGTTATCTAACGCGAGTATTATCACGATAATTATCTGACAACACAAATGTTAACACGTTAAAATTTCTGTTACCACTTAAAATGTGCCCGAGGTCTTCCGCAGTATCTTACTAACGCGAATTTTATCATGATAATTATCTTGCAATGCAAATCTTAACACGTTAATATTCCTGTTACCACTTAATTTGTGCCAGAGGTCTACCGAAATATCTTACTAACACGAAGTTTATCGTGATAATTATCTGACAACGCAAATCATAACACGTTAATATTCCTGATATCTCTTAGTTATCACAAATGTATTCGCAAACCAAGTCGTGTTATCTAACGCGAAAATTATCACGATAATTATCTGACAACACAAATCTTAACACGTTAATATTCCTGTTACCACTTCAAATGTGCCCGAGGTCTTCCGCAGTATCTTACTAACGCGAATTTTATCATGATAATTATCTTGCAATGCAAATCTTAACACGTTAATATTCCTGTTACCACTTAATTTGTGCCAGAGGTCTACTGAAATATCTTACTAACACGAAGTTTATCGTGATAATTATCTGACAACGCAAATCATAACACGTTAATATTCCTGATATCTCTTAGTTATCACAAATGTATTCGCAAACCAAGTCGTGTTATCTAACGCGAAAATTATCACGATAATTATCTGACAACACAAATCTTAACACGTTAATATTCCTGTTACCACTTCAAATGTGCCCGAGGTCTTCCGCAGTATCTTACTGACGCAAATTTTATCATGATAATTATCTTGCAACACAAATCTTAACACGTTAAACTTCCTGTTACCACTTAAAATGTGCCCGAGGTCTTCCGCAGTATCTTACTGACGCGAATTTTATCATGATAATTCTCTTGCCATGCAAATCTTAACACGTTAATATTCCTGTTACCACTTAATTTGTGCCCGAGGTCTACCGAAATATCTTACTAACACGAATTTTATCGTGATAATTATCTGACAACGCAAATCATAACACCTTAATATTCCTGATATCTCTTAGTTATCACAAATGTATTCGCAAACCAAGCCGTGTTATCTAACGCGAAAATATCACGATAATTATCTGACAACACAAATCTTAACACGTTAAAATTCCTGTTACCACTTGAAATGTGCCCGAGGTCTTCCGCAGTATCTTACTAACGCGAATTTTATCATGATAATTATCTTGCAATGCAAATCTTAACACGTTAATATTCCTGTTACCACTTAATTTGTGCCCGCGGTCTACCGAAATATCTTACTTACACGATTGTTATCGCGACAATTATCCGACAACGCAAATCTTAACACGTTAATATTCCTGATACCACTTAATTATCACAAATATATTCGCAAACCAATTCCTGTTATCTAACGCGAAAATTATCACGATAATTATCTGACAACACAAATCTTAACATGTTAATATTCCTGTTACCACTTCAAATGTGCCCGAGGTCTTCCGCAGTATCTTGCTTACGCGAACATTATCATGATAATTATCTTGCAAAATGCAAATCCTAACAAGTTAATATTCCTGATCCCACATACGTTTTTATTAACTGAAACTCTGATGTCAGTTTTGGGCACTTTCAGGTCTGTTGTTCGTTAAGCAGATAAATATCTTACGAAGAAAAACTTCCCAAATATATGGTGGCATAGAACTGCCTTACGATAACCACATAAGTTTCGCGATAATTATCACGTTAACCACTTAAGTATCGTGTTAGTGTTCGCGATAGTTTTCTTTGTCATTTAGTTCTGCTTAACTGAAATGTGGCCTGAAAGTGCCCCAAACTGACACCAGGATTTCAGTTAACAAAAACATAACATTAAGTGGTAACAGGAATATTAACGTGTTTTGATTTACGTTACTAGATAATTATCACGAAAAATATCGCGATATTCAGATACTGCGGAAGACCTCGAAAACAAATTAAGTAGTATCAGGAATATTATCGTGTTAAGGTTCGCGTTAGCAACATATTGCGGAACACCTCGGGCAAACTAAGTGGTAACAGGAATATTAACGTGTTATGATTTACGTTAGCAGATAATTTTCATGATACAATTCGCGTTAGTTAGATAATTCGAAGACCTAGAAAATGTAACTTATGTCACTTATAGGCACTTTTAGGTCATTTAGTTTAATAATAAATTATCTAACAGAAACATTTTCGTAAACGGTAACTTAATATTAAGATAAATATCGCAATAAATAAGTAGTAACACGAATCTTTTCGCGAACGCTAACTAGTTAACGTGATATTTTTCGCGAAAATTATGTGGTTAACACGATACTTAAGTGGTTAACGTGATAATTATCGCGAAACTTATGTGGTTATCGTAAGGCAGTTCTATGCCACCATACAAATACTATCAAGATATATGATAATTAACACGAAACTTCAGTGATAACACGAATATTTTCGCGAACCTTAAGTAGTTATCGTAAGGCAGTTCTATGCAACCTTAAATAACAGATAATACAATAACATAAATGCATTAAGTGTTGTGTTACACATTCAAGTAATAACATTGAATTCTGCTATTCAAATGATTATTTTATTGCAGGTAACTGATCATTAATTCATATGGCAATACAACACAAATGCATTACAGTGCCTTTGTAGCATATTTTGCATTAGATTACATGGATAACAGCTATGGCAATATTTTGCTAAGACATTATTTGATACGATGAAACCATAGCGTTATCTTCAACACGTATTTATTTTGATGGCTAACTTTAATTAAACTTTTGACAATTCAATCGACCTCGATTCTTTGTTTCAGGCTTTGAAAAATATACCAATACCATGGTTATTGATATTTATACTAGGCCTATCCGGCAGTGAAACATAGGGGTTTTCGGACCTCGACAATTTCATAAGGGTCATTGGCTCCTTAAACCCGAATTTGTCAGTCGTAAACTATTTGAACGGGTCTGTGTTCTGGAAACAGCCGAAGTCGAACTTGAGAAAGCTATTCAACTACGAAGGATACAATATAAATACAAGATACGACAATCTGATGGAACCTTTTTGTCTTTGTCCAGAGAATTTGTTGTATATCGCCAGCCGAATATGTCTGAAATTCTTCAAGTGTGGATGAATCCCATTTCTAACGAACCAAACGAGGTTTTCAACGTAGGGAATTATCCTGTGAACGCTCATATTGGTAGCCCATCACCGGAAATGACATTACCACCAGGAATGCTAGACTTTCTTGTTTACAACTCAGACATTGTGTTGGGTTATCCGAATCCTTTGCAGCCGGATAAAATTGTATATGCTAATTACTCCGCTGGACCTGTATACGATTCAGTAGAATAATTCAGATATTTTTGCTATTTTAAGCCTTCTAATGCATCTCAAGCGGACAGTTTGCCAATGACTGGTACGTGGATGCGTAGATCCCAATACTTGCCCTGGATGTTGCTTGGGGCAACTCCTAGATCAATGTTCTACTCAACACTTGCCTGGAAGTGTTTTGATGGTCTCAACTGCGTGGCGGACGATATCGTGCAGCTTGTCAAGCAGTATTACCCAAAATATCAGTATGCGCCATCTACGGAAGAAGTCCCGAACGAAATTAAGAAGATAATAGACCAACGATTACTTGCAGGTCTGCCGGATATTATAATCCCACAGGTGAACACTTCTTCAAACGTATGAGACATGACGTACGACATTGGCCAACGTGTTCTGGACATCCTGTATAAGTGGCCTTTAACAGTTCGAGTCAATGGAATTGCCTGGTCAGAGATCCCCGGCCAGAAAGGAATCGCCCTGTTCGACATAGGTGGCTTCGTGGGCGTGGACCCGGAACCGGAACCATTGTTTGATTACAGTGGTTACCGGCTTCAGCTCGATGGCGCGTTGCTCTATTATAACCGAACAACACATTCAGTCATGCAGAACTTCCTCAACCCGATTACTGGCGAAGTAAACAAAGTCCCTAGCCTTGAAGTTGCAACAGATCTTATCTTTCGAAACGATTCCTTCTTTACGATAGACATCCCCGCATCCGAGATGGTCGGTTTGATAGGCGCACAGTCCACGGACAGTGGTAGCGGATGGACAGTAAATATGCTAAACATTTTGATTCCGTTGAAAACTGGAACTCAAGATCTTATGCCCACATTTTACGGTACGTGTTCTACGTTTGCGTCGTGGCCTAAGTTCATGTCGATGGGAGACAGACCAGGAAATATCGTCAAAAAGATAACGGTTACAAACTTTAGTACTGGCTCAGCAAATGCGCCAGTGTTAAGCGGAAACGGTAAAACAATGATAGTGGGAATGTTAATAATGATGTACAGATATAATTGCTTTTATTTCAAATTATGTAAATTATATAATGATTGCGCAGGCAATAACTAGTTTTATTATAGGATTTTTTTATATTTGATGTGCCTGTCCATCATATACTTAGTTGTCATTTAGTCTGAAATAATATGTGAGAAACATATATTAACATGAGAAAAACCATGCTTGACTACATTCGAACACACACATTGAGCATTATTTATTTTGAACATGTATGTGTTGCTCCATAACAAGACCAATTGGGTAGCAACTTTCTTTATAATAAAATTCAATTTATTAAATCAGAATGTTCATATCGGGCGGATACTTTTACTAATGTAATGATCTTAAAGTGAATGTCATTAATTGTAACTCACATATACTGTTCAGTTGTCTTGTTAAGTGTGCACTGTTTCCTCCATCGAATTGAACGAACGGACGGACGGACGATCATGCGTTTTATACTACGAATTGTGACAGATATGTTTGTGTGGTGAACTTGTTAGTGAAGTGAAACCGAATAAGAGTCAAACGCTTACGTCTAAATTTCGCTGAACAGTGGTGCCGGGAAATATGAGCAATCACCGGGAATTGGTGCCAGTAATAAGAGCGTGTCAACATTTTGACACGCTATATTGTTCTTATAAAAACACAAAACAATCTGAAATTTCAAGTGATTGATAATGGAACGTTGAACAAAAAGTCCGTCGAATTAGATGTTTGAAAACTAAACTATTCATTTAATAAAATGAATTAAACTCGTAAGTAGTAATTGATTTGTCGTGAATGTCGACGTTAACTCGCTCATACACGAACTGGGCTTTTATCTAGAAAAAGTTCAATTCTTACTAACGTGCACTTCAAAGAATTCTTATGCAAGTTCGTGAATAATATTCATATTCGCGGCCATCTTTGAATCTCTCGAATACACAATCACCGGTAAATTCAATGACTGTCGAGATGACTCGATCAATATAAATACTTTTTGATGCTCATACAAATGTTTTACTGTATCGTTTCTAAAGGTTGCTTTTTAAATGAAATATAGTTAGACAACGTGCGTTATATATGCTTATATGAGAACAAAAACATAGAAATGTACTTACAAAGTCAGGCGACATGAACGGAAAGTATTTTTGGATCGTTGAGTGAAATCGCTTAGCATTTCGGATCGATTAATATTGGGTTCATAGATTTTGTCGCAGAAAAAAATCATGTAAATTTCAGTTGTTATTATTTATAGTAATTATTTACCCTTAATTAAAATTTCTTATATATCTTATGACATGATACATTAATCAACAACGGAATACGCGCATGAATACTTTACTCAAATGCAATATACGACGCATGTTCTTGTGAAAATAATGTATTGATTATAGCAAATGTTCAAACTGTATGAATTACCAACAAATTTGACAAAAATAGTTTGCAAGCTGCTTTACAGCAACAGTGCAATATACGTCCACCGCCCGAACCACTTGAGCAGATTGACGTCTTAAGAACGTCACAACTTAACAAATACAGTTATTATGTACAGCAAAACATTATTGAATGAAGTCTAAATGGAGCATTATACATTCTGCGATTCCCTGCAGCCCGCATGTGTCTATTTAGCGGAATAAGGAATTGGTAGTAGGACTGGTTTCTTTTCATCCGATGTGCGGGCAGTTCCAATGCGATAACGGTAATCCCCATATTTACGTTTTAATATATTGTTATATGGATTCTTTTGATATGCTGTAATTCATTGAACTCGTATTTGATCAGCCTTTAATAAAGAATATGTATACTGTTGATGTGCGAGGAGTTATACAATGTATATATGAATGTAACGACATTTGAATGAGCTGAATTACATAATTTGAATATTTCCCATTTTGATACAAATATACATACATGAGTGGCTACGTAGCAGTCATTATATAAACGGCGTTTTCTTTTCGCGTTCATATCCTCCTGATTGATGCACAGACAACTGCTAATGTAACAATTTATGCCCTTTCGAAGGTTCAAATGATTTACAACGTGAGGTGGCCTTTCTAACAATTAAGGGTTAAAATAATATTCTGTTAGATGTTCAAAAACACGCATATTACGAGCTCCAAGTGTATTTAATATTGATTTTCAAATATGTGTTTGTCGAGCAAATATGATTTGCTTTAGTCCAATTATTTTTACCATTATTTTCGTATATAGCAAGCAAGATAACATATCTATTTGCAAACGTTTATGGTTCTTTAACCAAATTACAACACATTGTAAACAAGAAAAGAGTCAAACAAACACTAACTCAATTATATGCTATGTCCATGTTAACTCGTGGGCAATTTTGGCAAAATCGGTAAATATCAAATAAAGGAGAAAGTCTGGATCAACAATGATTTCCAAGTAAACGTTTAACCCTTTGTCAGTCAATATGTAAGTTATTTTCTAGTTGTTTACCATTTATAAACTTCAAAACATTCGATTGTTTTGATAGTGTCAAGCCGCCATCTTGGAAATAAAGTCCTTCTGGTCAAATTACACCAAAACGGAAGTCACATCCTCAGGGTCAGTTAGCTAATAAACACATATGGTTCAGTGTATAATGCATATGATCTTTAAAATACAGTTTAAATGATATGTTTTGGTATCAATTTAAAGGTATATATGTAAGAAATAAGAAAAAAAGACAGTTGTAGGGATTACTTTATCTTAAATGGTTCCCAGCTTCATAACTTTTGGCCCATGTATTCATGCACAAAATGGCAGCCCCCATGCCTGTCAAAACCGGTGTGTTTATTCTAAGGTAAATATTTTGAGTTACAACATATAGAAATTTTTGACATGCTGTTTTTTCAAAAGGTTATGGCCTTATCTTTCCAACAATTGGGAAGTCGCTTGGTCATGGTGAAAATTGAGATCAAACATTGATGAATATTTTATATGTAACAATGAAGGAATTTATTTGCGCATGCGTAACCTTCTTGAGTCGTAAATTATGATTGGCTAGTTAAATATCAATGTTCTGTCATGCTGTAAACACGCTTATAGCTTCAGATTGAGTGGAGGTTACATTTCTCATATGATTGCAATTGTTTTTGAAGACTACAATAAGTTGTTTATTTTTATTCAAGAATGATAATGAACTCATTTATTTCAGTCATAAATCATTATAGTTTATTTTAATGCATGTGCACTGGGCAGATTCACAATTATTTTTATTTACAACATTCAATATATACAGTCATGCTTACAATGTATGTTCATGCAATTCTCAAATATATATATCTCGTTTTTATCAAATGTTTAAGTAAAATATTTGTAAACTCAAATAACTGGTTCTTAATTGATTTGAATTCTTCACTACGATTTAATCAATTAGAAAACAATTAGTAGAGTTTGACCTATCATTTTTTGCGTATTTACAGCAAGTGCTCTGCGCATGCGCAGAGCGCCATTATTGAAAAAATGACAGCAGACGCAGTTGAATGTAAACAATTCATATTTAATGGATTTTAAGTGCTTTCAACAAAATATGAAGGTAGAACTAGTTGTTATAGAGACCTTTCATACAACTGTTTATTGTGAAATGCAATAGACACCTGTTTTTTTTCTCATTTTCCATCCGCGAAACGCTCGTGCTTATGTTAAAACTTTTTACCGGAACGAACTGCAACATGTGCAAACGTTCTATTCCTTAAAATCACGCGATTGCTAAGATCACAAGTCAAAAAGGACCCACGACTCAATAAGAACAACCCATATAGTGAGATTTTTTCAATGCGTAAACACTTGTCCAATTGTATATACAAGTACATAATTAGTAGCTTTATATCCTGTAATTACAATTCAATGAAGAAGTCTCTATAACTGGCTGACTAAAGGTCGCCCGGATGTGACCTCTGACACAACTATATACATCGAACTTTGGTTATTATGCCATGCGTCCAGTGCGTAAAAAAATATGTGTTTAATTATAACCATAGTTTTAATTAAATATTAAATAAAAATTACAACCTTTTGCATTATCACGTAAACGCTGCATTCTGACTGGATAACCCGCCCATATGGCCTGTAATTCATACCCTGATAAACCGGCTGCGTATGCAAATTACCTCATTATTATTCATGACCGTACTACTTTTTCATTTTCTATATTCGAAATGACGTCATTATTTTGCGCGAACTTTGACTACGTTTACTTTCATTCGCTATTTACAAAATCACGTCATTGTTTTGCGCGAACGTGTACGATATATACACTATCGTCCGTAAGCAAAATGACTAATTTATCGGTTGCCGGTGTTGCAGACAGTGAAAATTTTAACGTATATTGGGAAAATTGAATTGTTTGTACCAGGAAGGCTTCTCCCAAATGATCCACGGCAATTTAAAATGTCTGATGAGATATTAGAAATGCCGTTCGACAAAAATGAAACCGAAACTAACACGGGGATACCTACGCCAGAGGCTACACGTCAGTTGCGGCCCTTGGATAGTTAAAATTATCCATTTGGGTTGTGATTATGAGAATTGAATGTTTTTCTTCATTTCATCGGTGTATGAACTGTCAGGAAAATTATGCCTAAGTTATTCATAAACGCAGTCGAATATTCGTATAGAATAAAGCGATTCGAATATCAAACTTAAAATAGAACAATCTTAAGAAATGAAAAAAACAATATCCTCTGCCACGATGATATGTTGTATTGACAATTTGCAATTTCACACCATTTACGTTAACACATGGGGTGTTTGAATGCCCAACTTTTGAAAACAGATTATAATCACCCATATGTCTTCTGCAGGACAAATTAGGTTTTTAAGAGACCATGTCTCCTAAATGTGATTTCAAGTGTGCATTATGATATAAAAGTCGGGAACAGCGGCAGCAGCAGCAACAGCAGAAGCAGCATCAGCAGTAATAGTAGTAGTAGTAGAAGTAGTAGTAGCAGTAGTAGTAGTAGTAGTAGTAGCAGTAGTAGTAGTAATAGTAGTAGTAGTAGTAGTAGATGTAGTAGTAGTAGTAGTAGTAGTAGTAGTAGTAGTAGTAGTAGTAGTAGTAGTAGTAGTAGTAGTAGTAGTAGTAGTAGTAGTAGTAGTAGCAGCAGAAGCAACAACAACGACTACTATTTCTACTACTATTACTCGTACTACTATTATTATTAGTTTTATTCTACGATATCTAGTGCTCATCTTTACTAAAACGAAAATAAATTAAATTATATCTCTTAAGCGAAACAGTAAATACTAAAGCACGAACAATCCAAAACTTTTAAATTAAGGTTTAAGATGTAAGCCGTTGAGAAGCTGCATTAAGAATTTGTAAATATTTATCCAACACGTCTGTTTAGAAAGGCAAAGTATAATAATGTGACGATTAAGAAATTAGCGTGTCAGATAAAACTTTGTATTTAAGAATTGCACAGGTTTTTAAAATAAAAGCGAAGCGTATCAAGGCTAAGATAAAAGAAAACCTCAACACATGTGCCTAGGTCAAAGCACTGATTGCGAAGGATGTACATGAACTTAGGCCAGGTTGATAAAGACACAAGAATACAGGACTTGCATATTTTCATCAAAAGGTCTCGACGCAAATACAGGTCTCGACGCAAATACAGATAAACATGGTAAGTTGAAATTTATGTAATTACAAATAGAAACATAAATTAACAGTTGTTAGATTATGTTTCTGAAATAATAGAGCAAACAGTAACATAAATGCCTTTCATATTAGGTTACAAATTTGAATAATGACATTATATTCTGCAATGCAAACAATTGATGCATTGAATTTACAATGATGATCGTGTTTTCTCGTGTTTAACATTGGCTATGCTCTGTATTATTGTTCATATAACATTACAAGACAGGTCCATTACTTATGAAACATACTTTGCATTAGATAACATGGATAGCAATGATAACTCGGTTTTGCTAGCCTATACGTTTTTACGGTACAACCAGCGCGTTTGACTTAAACACGGATTAATTTTAAAGATTCAACATGTGCAAATAACCGAGTTGCATTTTTTGTTTCAGGGTGGGAAGACTATTACAATACCATGGTTACTGATATGCATATTAGGCCTATCCGGCAGTGCAACAAACGGGTTTTCGGACCTCGAGAATTTCATAAGGGTCATCGGCTCCTTGAACCCGAATGAGACAGTCATCAATTATTTGAACGGGTCTGTGTTCTGGAAACAGCCGAAGTCGAACTTGAGAAAACTATTCAACTACGAAGGATACAATATAAATCGCAAGATACGACAATCTGATGGAACCTTTTTATCACTGTCCAGAGAATTTGTTGTATATCGCCAGCCATATACGTCCGAAATTCTTCAAGTGTGGATGAATCCCATTTCCAACCTGCCCAACGAAGTTTTCAACGTTGAGAATGATCCTGTCAACGCTCATATTGGTAGCCCATCACCGAAAATGCCTTTACCACCTTTCTTGCCAGACTTTCTTGTTTACAACTCAGACATTGTGTTGGAATATCCGAATCCTTTGCAGCCGGATAAATATGCTAATTACTCCGCTGGACCTGTATATGATTCGGTAGAATTATTCGGATTCTTTGCTAATTTAAGCCTTCTAAACACATCTCAAGCGGACAGTTTGCCAATGACTGGTACGTGGATGCGAAAATCCGAATACTTACCCTGGATGGTTCTAGGGACAACTCCTGGTTCATTGTTCTACGCAACACTTGCCTGGAAGTGTTTTGATGGTCTCAACTGCGTTGCGGACGATATCATGCAGCTTGTCAATCAGTATTACCCAAAATATCAGTATGCGCCATCTACGGAAGAAGTCCCGAACGAAACTTCGTGGACCGTTTTCAAGAAGTTAATAGACCAACGACGACTTGCAGGTCTGCCGGATATTATTATTCCACAGGTGAACACTTCTTCAAACGTAAGAGACATGACGTACGGCGTTGACCAGCGTGTTCTGGACATCTTGTATACGTGGCCTTTAGCAGTTCAAGTTAACGGAACTGCCTGGTCCGAGATCCCCGGCCAGCAAGGAATCGCCCTGTTCGACATAGGTGGGATCGTGGGCGTGGACCTGGAACCCTTGTTTGATTACAGTGGTTACCGGCTTCAGCTCGATGGCGCGTTGTTCTATTACAACCGAACAACACATTCAGTCATGCAGAACTTCCTCAACCCGATTACTGGCGAAGTAAACAAAGTCCCTAGACTTGAAGTTGCAACAGACCTTATCTTTCGAAACGATTCCTTCTTTACGATAGATATCCCCGCCTCGGAGATGGTCGGTTTAATAGGCGCACAGTCCACGGACAGTGATATCGGATGGACAGTAAATATGTTGAACTTTTTGTTTCCGTGGAAACCTGGCACTCAAGATCTTATGCCCACATTTTACGGTACGTGGTCGACATTTGCGTCGTGGCCTAAGTTCATGTCAATGGGAGACAGACCAGGAAATATTGTCAAAAAGATAACGGTTAGCAAAAACGGTTTTTAAACTATTGTTAATTAAGTCATGGCGAACGGTAGTAACACCCATTTAAATAATGTGGATTGTAGTTTTATTTATTTTTTTATCCGGCACAACCTGAATGATCATCATTGCGTTTCGATATAATCAACCTATAAAAAAATTTATTTTTTACCAATGGAATAACGTATGTCTTGATTACTACTTGTTATATCATAATTAGCCTATTTGTGTTAAATGTCATTATGTTTGATATTAAATTATAACTGTGTATTTATCAGATGGACAAGTACCGCTACTTAAACAGTTTATTCACACGTTTATTAATGTTTAAGTTTGCAGTATGTAAACATAGCACAAAAATGAAATCCAATTATTAAAGAACGCGTACACTCGGCTCTTTTTTCTAACAGTGTGTCCTACATAATATCGTGTGCTCAGTTCATTAGTTTATTGAAACAAAATAACATATTAATAACATTTATAATATTATTTCTGATTTGGAAGCAACTAAATTTGAAGGCATTATATAAAATACCTATATACTTATACCACTATTATAATGTGAATGCAATAATACTTCTTGTATTATCAGAACTATAAGTTTGTGCTAACATTTTGTAAAATAGCACTCAGTCTATATACATGTACATGTAAGTCAAGCTTTACACAATATATCGGATCATACTTAGAATTTATTTTAATGGTCTTCAGTATAAAATAATCAAACGACCACATTGTAGAACATACAGGAAATGATGTAATAAATAAACAAGTGTCACCAACTACTATAATGAGCAAAACAACGTCTTTTCCGAAGAGCGGTATATCTCTATTATTTTTACAATCAATGAACACTACATCAATCAAATGGTGTTTGTTCGTAAACAACGTACGCATTATGAAATCAGTAAAGTGATTCGAAATGATTATTAAAACTATTTGAGTAAAATCGACACAATACAAATGTGATTGAAAATGACACAAAATGTGTGATTAGAATGGCGCGATTAACTTTTGAATGGTAGTATTACCTAGTAGCGCAATTGGTGATGAATAAATACATACACATTTTGATTTGTACATTCATAACACAAATTGGGACAAGTTCAGCGCTTCGCAAATCCACAACAGTACACTCATAGGCACATACATGTTCCACAAAACACACTGAAACAAATAAATCTCCCCCACAGTGGTCTCCCTACCTCAATAGGAAAACGTCACTGCATTTCACCTTGAACATTGGCATTATATTTACTACAGCAAATTATACATAAACTATGTTATATTAAAATGGCCTAGTGCGTTGACTATGTTAATATAAATTTAATGTACAAGATAATTGACGAGTCATAAAGTGGTCGGAATTTTGGAAAGTGTTTTGCTAGTAATGTACGACAAAGATAACAGTCAACATGATTCTTTCACTTGTTGTTACATATTTTAAATAATACCGTAAATAAATCCGTTAATGCTAATATTTTTGTTCTCTATGAACATATTTTCCTTCGCTTTATATTCACCTTAAGTGAATGATAAATGAAAAAATATCCCTACAATTAACAAAATACATTAACACATTTTTTAAGATTTTGCAGAAAATTACAAGGCACACATAGATACAATCTCTCGGTGGATATCAGTTTCAAGTCATTGGAAGGATCGGTGTGGAGACAGCTGATAAATAGGTAACAAAACAGCCGCTGCACCATATCACATAATCTTGTCTGTTACTGAATGGAACATGTTTTTGACATATTATTCTTCTTGACCTCCTTGTAGCCCTCCTTGAATACTGCAGCTTTACCTGTAAGTAGATACCATAATTTATTGTCACAGTGTGCGTGGTTATTAAATACATCCTGACCTCCTTGTAGCCCTCCTGGAATACTGCAGCTTTACCTGTAAGTAGATACCATAATTTATGGTCACAGTGTGCGTGGTTATTAAATACATCCTGACCAAACAAAACAATGCACCAAAGACGAGATGATCACTGACCCGTGTTTCGAATGCAAAGAACCAATGTGAAAGGCTCACATATTTTCGTTTCGCATTAATTTTTATATGTTTTTCTTCTAACAAATTAGTTCAGAAAGTCTAGTTTTAATCTTACGCATAATACACACCCTAAAATAATCATAACACGTTATAATATACTAACTCGAACCATAAACCATGCGAGGCATCCAAATATACGTGTTGATTGTACATGCGACTAATATTCCCATTTCGGTCCTAAACAAGAGAAAATGGTACCTTAGCTATACTTCGATACTGCTTATATTGCCACGTTTACCACGGAACACTAACATGTTAATGTTTAATTCCGTTTCTGTATATATATATAATATGAGGCGTGTCGTGGGAAACCGGGCTTAATGCATGTGCTTATATTGTCGTCCCGGATTAGCCTGTGCAGTCCGAACAGGCTAATCCAGGACGACACTTTCCGCCTACAGTGGATTTATGTTTAAAAGACACTTCATTGAATCAGAAAATACCATAAAAGCGGAAAGTGTCGTCGTGGATCAGCCAGTGCGGACTGCACAAGCTAATCCGGGACGACACTTTACGCACATGCATTAAGTCCAGGTTTTCCCACGACACGCCTCATATGTTTGTAACTGAAACTAACCATTTCGCCTGTAGATGCCATCAATGACAAGCATGTACTCAAAGAAGTCAAGAGTTTGGTTTCCGTCCCTGTCAACCTCTTCCATCGCCTCTTGAAGTTCGTGAACATTAAAATCGAATCCTAGCTTTTTCACACAATCCACCATCTGTAAATAATATTTCAGATGAATTTGTAAATATTGTTTCAAAAAGCTTTGTGAATACTGTTCAGAGCAATCTAAATCATGCACGATATTTGCCGTATTCTTAGGGTGTTGCAGGAGATTAATTAGTCAGTTTGATTAATTGGTAGGGCATGCAATATGCATGTTACTTGAACACATTCGATACACCAAGTTATACTGTTACATACAGCGTGTTGTTGTTGTTTTAAATTAAGGACTACAAAATCCATATAAATATTATAATATTCACAGAGTTATTCGTGAAACTTGTATCCAAGCTTTGCCTATGATGTTTTGCTGACTGACAATATAATATGTAATTTAAAAAAATACACTCACTCATTGCTCGTATTTTATATAGTCTGTCTAAAAGTATGTGTTTACATATGGGAAACATTTAATGTTATGAAAAATGAATGCAAACCATAAATATAATACTAGTATTTACCTCCGTAAGGTCCAATGTCATGTCTCCATTTTGGTCATATTCTGCAAATTTCTCATACTGGTCTTTAATCTAAAAAGGATAAGTAAGATTCTTATTCATCAGCACAACTTCAACACCTTCTGTAGTTAAGCGTGTGAATAATATCCGTATCCTAATGTCTAACTTTTTGCTGTATACAAATGTACTCATGTATCTGTCCACATAATGGCTATACCAATGTCTATCTTTGTGCTGTATACAAATGTACTCATGTATCTGTCCACATAATGGCTATACCAATGTCTATCTTTTTGCTGTATACAAATGTACTCATGTATCTGTCCACATAATGGCTATACCAATGTCTATCTTTTTGCTGTATACAAATGTACTCATGTATCTGTCCACATAATGGCTATACCAATGTCTATCTTTTTGCTGTATACAAATGTACTCATGTGTCTGTCCACATAATGGCTATACCAATGTCTATCTTTTTGCTGTATACAAATGTACTAATGTATCTGTCCACATAATGGCTATACCAATGTCTTCATTTTTGCATACAGTGTGTTTTGCATCATAATAATTTGGCACATTAGAAGAGGACACCGTTTTGGTACCCATGGACTATAAATTATATACGAGCAGGCATGATGCACAAACTGGAATTTCTCGAATACATGTTAAATGTCATACCGTTATTGTTTTCTCGATCAAAATATTAATGCATTCTGCTGTTCTTACCATTTAAACTTTTTATGAAATATACAGCATACACGTGCTTTATCAGAGGAAATACAGAACTATACTTACAAAGGCCGGCGACATGAACGGGAAGTACTTCAGTGGATTGATGGAGTGAAGTTGCTTAGTTTTTGGATCGATTAATATTGGGTTCATAGATTTCGTCTCTGGAAAAAGAAAAACACATGTAACACTAAAAGTAGACATATATAAAGTGTATATATATATTCTTTATTAAAATAATTATATGTCTTATTACATTATGTATTGGGTAAAATCAACAACGACATGTTTGCATGAATTAGTAGATTAAATGCAATAAACGAGAGCTGTTCTGGTAAACAATATTATATTGTTGACAGCAAATGTTCAAAATTCACAGTTGCAATCAACACTCGATTGTATGGGTTACCAACAACGTTTATAAAAACTAATGCGTGCAGCTTATCAGCAACATTTCAATTTACGTACACTGCCAAACACACTGGGGTGGTGTTCACAAAGCATCTTAAGTTAATTTTTAACCTTATCCTTAAATTTGGAAATTTCCTAAACTGTATAATTCCATAAAGGAACAGTTTAGCATTAAGTAACACTTCAAAATAGCATAATTATGAAAGTGTTATTTGAGCAATATCAACACCATATGCGTTTGTTTATTAAGTCAAGAAATATAATACATTCAAAGTTCGCACTTAAGTGAAAATATTTAAGAAATTACTTAAGATGCTTTGTGAATACCAGCCCAGAGCAGATTGGCGTCCCATGAACGTCACAATGTAAGAATTATACGTTTATAGCTTTGTTGGATCATATTTTTCACACATAATATTTTTCACACACTAGTGAAGAATAGTATCTCATTTGTCACATTTTAAAGTGAGATGAACGTGATTGACCAAAAAACGGGGTATTCGTGAAAATCACATATGAATATGATTTCGTTGCTTATCAAAAACTGAATGCGATCGCCACAGAAAATGTGACTGTGATGTGTGAAGAATACGATCTCAATTTTCACACTTGTGCAGAATGAGATCCTATTTTACACAGATGTGAAACATATGATCTGTGAACAATACGGTCCTACATAGCGTCGCACTACGTTGAATGAAGTCTACAATGGAGTATTTGACCTTCTGCGATTCCCCGCAGCCCGCATGTGTCCCTTTGTAAGTGATCACCGGAATGAGGAATCGGTGACAGGACTGGTTTCTTTTCATCCAAATGATTGTGCACTCTGAGGTCAATAGAAACAATGTAGACTTCAGTACGTATTACTACGTTATTGTAATCCATACTCATATAAGTTTGAATGATACTAAACAAATTGTTTTGTTGACATTTCAATGCTGGACATACTGTAGGCGTTGGCAACGTTGGCTCGTAACGTCCCTGCGATGTACGGGCAGTCCAAGTGCCGTTCCGCTATATTTAAGTTTATATATGATATAAATGTATGTAGTGTTTTACTACGACGCTATTCATTGAACTCGTATCGAATATTGGCCACAAGTCTTTAATACGAGACTGTGTATGCTATAACACGAACTCTCTATTGCTTATGCATTAGGAGTTGTACATTGGGCCTGAATGTAACTACATTTTAAAGAGAGGAATTCAATTATAGTTTGAGTACTTCCACATCTGATACGAGTATACGTACCTGGGGGGTATTTTCGTAGCCATAGACAAACGGCGAATTCTTTTCACTTTGATATTCTCCTGAAAGATACACAGACACCTGACGATAATTAAGAAACACCAGTTTTTATCTTTTAACTTTGTATTTATGTTTAGAACGTTGAACATAATATTTTTCTGTACACACAGTAATCGAAGAATTTCGCAGCCATAGACAAACGGGGAATTCGTTTCACTTTCATATTCTTCTGAAAGACGCACAGTCACCTGATGATCATTGAAGAGTTCATTTAACGCACGTAATTCGAACACTCGAATTTAGGTCTGAAAATTGCACCACTGTTTGCATACTCACATATTGAGCACTGATGCTCACGTTTCAGTATACTTGTAGTGAGGTAGCAGCACTTGTTCGACGGACAGGCAACTATATTTGAGAACCAATACTCACGTCTTCAGTACTTGTACTTGTTGTGCAGTGGCAGCACTTGTATGACGGGCATGCAACTATATTTGAGAACCAATACTCACGTCTTCAGTATACTTGTAGTGAGTTGGCAGCACTTGTTCGACGGACAGGCAACTATATTTGAGAACCAATACTCACGTCTTCAGTATACTTGTAGTGACGTGGCAGCACTTGTTTAAAAGGCATGCAACTATATTTGAGAACCAATACTCACGTCTTCAGTATACTTGTAGTGAGGTGGCAGCACTTGTTTCACGCTCTCTATGTTGTTCTCCGCCACGGCCTTGTGCACCCTGTCCATCCTGGAGGACAGCTTCATGAACTCCTCGTCCACGTGACCGTCCGAGGGGTTTACGAACTTCTTGGTTAGCAGGCTTGTAAAATATATGAATGGTTAAGTTTATGTTCGTGTCTCGTAAATTTATTTATTATCATTAGTTATTTTGAGTTGCATACTTTTATGCATGTCCTTCTTTTATATCACATAAACGACCGTTAAGCAATGTATTGTCGTTGGGCTTATCTAGAAGAATTGAGGTAGTTTAATAAACTCCTTTGTGAAAAATATATAACGTAGATAAGACAAAATAGCTGTAGCGGATGATGTTTTTGTTGTTGTTGTTGTTTCTTTTCATTTATTGTTCTATGTACACTGACAATTCAATTCCAGTACAAAATATCGGATGAACACTCAATCTACCATTTTAGTAAAATTAATTTGATTTATGTGTAACTTAGATGTTAGAACTTCCAAACAAACTTTACGAAAAGCGGCCTTGAACTTTTTGAAACGAAGTCCTACAAGACGTATTTACGTATGTGTTCTTGTATTATCATATTAGCCGCTTGCTGAACATGTTTCTCTATCATGTATTTGTCTGCAAACTGGTGATTTTACGTTACTCACTAGAAGTCTGTCTTCATTCCCCCTAGCACCCCTACAGTTGAAGTCTGAAGGTCGTACAACTGCTTCTCTAAATAGGTTATGTCCTGAATTAATAACGTTAGCGGAATTAAGATTGCACTTTGGATTACTGCAATGCGTATTCTGTTGCTTGTATTGCTTCTCTGACCGAAACTAAGGAACATAAACTACTATTGCATTTTTAGGTACATATTATTCTAAAGCTAATGCGATTTTAATCTTTGACGTGGTAAATACAGTACGTCATCTAGTTAATTACATTGTACTATGTTGAATCAAAACGTTGAATGCACTGCGTGAACGATATTTAATGTATCAGTAATTGATTATCCATCAACGACACTTTATTTCCGATGTATTATGTAGCTTATGTCGCTTCTTTATCTTTAGTGTACCTTTCGTTTTGGAATGTGTGACAAACATTTTCAAAATTGTTAATTAACCGATCAATGAACAGGTTCCTTTAATAAGATGCAGCCTCACTTTATCCTGCATGAAGTTCTGTTGGCCGAGTTTGCTAGTGAGCTCGTGAGTCTCGCTGTGGTCCTCAAGGATCCCCTTCTCTGTCATCAGCTGGTGCTTCATCTTCATCGCCTTGTACGAGGAATCTGTCGTCTGAATAGACACGTACGAACAGGGAGTAGGGCACCTGGCGCTGACCAATGAGCAAGCATCAAATCACATATTAATTAGCATGCATTAGGCCATACATCAGTTAGTAAGACACCTGGCAACGACCAATTAGTAAGGCACCTGGCAACTACCAATTAGTAAGACACCTGGCAGCGGCCAATTAGCAGGACAAATGGCAACGACTATTGAGCAAGTATCGTGTAATCAATCAATTAGTAAAAATCTGATAATGAATAAGACAACAGACACCTAACGATTTGTAAAACAAATGGCACCGAAAAAAGTAAGACACATGACAACACTAATCGAGTAAGCCACAGGACACAAAAACACAAAACACGTAAGACACATACATAAAAAGAATAGAACTAATGAGAGCAAAAAAAATGACGGCAAAGATATATGTGATAAAAAATGAGTCAGATACAGGACACCAACAATATGAGTAAGACACATGACACCAAAAAGAAGATAGTAAGACACGTGGCTCCAAAAATGAGTAAGACACATGTCACAACAAATATAAGCAAACCACATAATTATGACACCGAAAGAAAATCAGTAAGACACATGTAGTTAATAATATCACTAACATTTACATACAACTTATATATGACTTATATATGACTTACAGATGCTCTACTTTTATGAAAGTCGAGGCTTCTCTTTAAAAGTTCGATTTCTTTTTCAAGTTCATCAATTCTGTAATAAGAAACAGTTTGTTGTACGAGGTATCAGTGTATTTCTCTTCTGTGTCAGAATCGAGGTCGACGATGAGATTCCGTGTCATGACGTCAGCAAAATGATCAATTAAATAAATAATATACAGTAAATAAATAAGATAAATATAAAGTTCCTGTTCTGGGATTCGAACCCAAAACATCACGCTAACAAACTTTGCCTGCTTAACACTGCACTACAGTATCAACTGTTACTTAGTAAGGATTTAATCAATACATATACATGTCTGAGATCATATATCTGGGTTAGTAGCTTAAAATAGATTTACGAAAATACACGGAATATTTAGGTCAATAAAATCGCACAATACTCAAATTATTTTATAATAAACATGTGATTTGATTTGTATTATGACAGGCTATAGACATATTCAAATGCGAATTAAATCATAAATATTGAATATGTGAAAAATACAACATGTAATCGAAAAATAACGACGAACAAGATAGATATTAACTTAAATCCAATACATTCCAATGATTTTTTAAGCATCTACCTCGCAGCAGATTGGCTCAGAAATATTTTCTTTTCTTGTTCCCATCTTGATACATGTTCAGACTTCTCTAATCTGAAAACCACACACCAACATCAAAAGCGTTGCAAATCTATCGACAAGAAACATTCTGTATAAGCTTAGTGCCACGTATTCATTGTTTTCTCTGTAAAATCTCAATCATCTGGAATACTAAGGATAATGATGGTCCTGCTGTTGGTGCTAATGACGATGTTTTTGTTGATGATGATGATAATCATGATGATGCGAATGATTATTGTGACGATTATTATAATTAATAATAATAATAATAGTAGTATCATTATTTTATTATTATTATTATTATTATTATTATCATTATTATTATTATTATTATTATTATTATTATTATCATTATTATTATCATTATTATTATTATTATTATTATTATTATTATTATTATTATTATCATTATTATTATCATTATTATTATTATTATTATTATTATTATGTTGCTAACGATGATCATGATTAAGATCATTTTACTGCGGATGATGCTGTTGTTGTTGTTGGTGGTGGTGGTGATGATGATGATGATGATGACAACGACGATGACAAAGCAGAAGAAGAAGAAGAAGAAAAAGAAGAAGAAACAGAGGCAGAAGCAGAAGAAGTAGTAGAATACTCTAGGACAACGCTCACTCTCGTATCCTTTCGTTTTTCTGTGCGATCTGCTCGAGGAGCTGCCGGTTGCGCGCCACGAGGTTTCCGCTCTCTTCCTGCCTCTCCTGCAGCACCCGATGGTTGTGCTCGATCATCTGCTCGCTCACCCTCAGCCTGTCCTCCAGGAACTTGATCTGGCCCTGCAGCACCCGCGTCTCCTCCTTGTGGTCCTGACAACAGATACCCAGCATATTCATGTTTGTCTTGCTTAGTTATATTTCAGATGAACGCGAGTATTTGTCTGGGCCCATATCCACAACGCTCTTTAGTGAAAACTTAAACGCATTTCTTAAAATAATGACATTTCATACGTCTGTGGTGGTATATTTCAATTTAATTTTGTCTTTTTATTCTGATAAAAAATCAATCTATGATTCTTATTTACCATCTTTCAAATATAAAATATGTTGTTGTTTTTTATTTAAATCTGACTTTAGTCACGAATTTCCTGAGTAGCTTTGTGGATATAGTCCGTGGTGTCTCCTGCTTGATAAGATTTCAGATAAACGTGAATATTTAATTGGACTGTGTTAAAAACTTTAAAGAAAAAAATAAATGCTTTTGCACTTGTTTTGTTAGAATTCGTACTCAAATGCGAATAATGTAATTATGTTGATTTAACTGATACAGAATAATGAAATGCGGAATTTTGAAAATATTACTACACGTATTGCAAAAACGGGTACTGCGCACGTATTATCATTCTATGTTAGCGTGTTTTAGCAAGTGTTGATATCTCACTTCCACTTTGTTGACAATGGCTGCCACACAACTGTCCATCATGGCAACAAAGTCTAGGAGGATTTTCACGACGCTGACAGCCTCGTTGTCGGTAAAGTTTCCATCGTGGTACCCGGGCTCATCGTGCAGAAGGTATTTACTGCGCACATTCGCCAGGCGACCTTCCCGCTGAAAACGTTTTGAGGCGTATCGTGGGAAATCGGGTTGAATGCATGTGCGCAAAGTGTCGTCCAGGATTAGCCTGTGCAGTCCGCACGGGCTAATCCGGGACGACACTTTCCGCCTACAGTGGATTTATGTTTAGAAGAGACTTGCTTGAAATAGAAAATACTATAAAAGCGGAAAGTGTAGTCCCGGATTAGCCTGTGTGAAATTTATTTCTTAATTTTAAAACAATTATTTTTATTGACGAAACAAGTGACGTAAGTCTGTTATTCTTAAGAAAATTAGTGAATTCGACCCTTTTTTCTTAGAATTGATTTTTTTTTTATGTAATCTGTTTTCTGAAAATATAAAAAGAAAATGAAAAAATATAATAAATGTATATTGTTTATCTAAAAATAAAAATAAACTTATTACGAAACTATATTACCTTAAGTTATGTTATTAATTAATTGGAAAGAAAACGCATTATTAAGACCGCATCGCGGTACAAGGTCAGAAAGATTGTTTTATTTCGAAATTGCGACTTAATAACAAATAGTCGCGGGCTAGTAACTTGTAATTACGACATAACTATCTCGTCATTACCACTAGGGACTCATAATGAAGAGATCAAACTAAATTCCAGGAATATGGCAACAAGACGCTACCATACGTTTTCGACTATGCTGTTATGGAAAATCAAGTGTATTATTAAGTCGTTGATATAAATACGTACTACTCGATTTACCCGGTCCATCAGTTCGGAATAGGAGTTGATTGGGTCGGCGAGAATGTCGTTGAAGAGATCGAACAAGTCCAGTACGGCGTTCCGCAGTTCCGTCAGATGTGTGCACGTGAACACGAATTTCGTCATCCGATTGAGACGCTGTGTGGAATGTTACATGTGACAATAAATACATGTAATGTAGCTTTGTTGAAATGTTATCGTCTGGTGTCGTATCCAGAAACATTTTAAGTAAATACTTAACCTTAAAATCATGATTTGTCTTTAATATTTTATATCGTTTTGAAATGGCATTGTGCTAAGCGCTTATCAATTATCACTTTATTATTAACCACTGTTTACTTATCTGAAAGAGATTCGCGAAGTAATATGTAGTTTTAACAAATTACTCAAGGTGAAATAAAAATATAAACTTTCTGGAATATGACACAGTATTGCCACTTTACTGTTTATAATAAATCGACGGGTGTCCGTTTGCACTATACTATAATTGTTTTGAAGTTGCTTATGCCATAACCAGTCGCTGCTGTAAGATCGTGGACCAAGCTTCAATATCTACATTGTTTATTGCTTATTCTAGCATGATACTCGCTGGATTTTCTATAGACAAAGAACAAAATTATTGTTATTAGACTACCCAATAAACAACGCAAATAGTAGTCCCGATTCTGAGCGGAGCATAGTACAATTTAGTTATCATTATAATGGCAAAAATATTTGTTATATCAGATTAGAATGAAATAATTTTCGCATTATTGTTGTTTATCGCCCAATAAACAACTCTTTGTCGTTCTGTTGCGTGGCTATTAAACCACTCGGGCTAACGCCCTCGTGGTTAAATTCATACGCATCAGAACTTCAAATCCTTATATATTGGCCAATCAACAACGATAAATCGAAAATTATTTCTTATTTTTTACTAAACATGGGACCAAATTGAAATGACACGTAATATAGTTATGTGGAATAGTCTCATATGATTCAATAAGACATTTATTGAAATAATATGATTTCAAGTTTAATTGAGAATTCGAGTAATATATCTTGTTCAGTGCATGTGACATCAGTGTAATTTAACGTCTTTAGCAGATAACTTTTTCTTTTATACATATCCTGACCAGATGCTCTATTGAAAGATCCTCCATGTTTTCGCCAGTGTTCGTTGTCGACAGCGTTTCTGAAAAACAGATACGACTTTATGCTGCAATGCAATGAGGGGCGGCAAAATTCAGTCAGTATCTACCAACCTACAAACTTTATGCTGCAATACAATGAGGGGCGGAAAAATTCTGTCAGTATTTACCAACCTACAAACTTTATGCTGCAATACAATGAGGGGGGCGGAAAAATTCAGTCAGTATCTACCAGCCTACAAACTTATGCTGCAATACAATGAGGGGGGCGGAAAAATTCAGTCAATATCTACCAGCCTACAAACTTTATGGTGCAATACAATGAGGGGACGGGGCGGCGGAAAAATTCAGTCAGTATCTACCAACCTACAAACTTTATGCTGCAATGCAATGAGGGGCGGAAAAATTCAGTCAGTATCTACCAACCTACAAACTTTATGCTGCAATACAATGAGGGGGCGGAAAAATTCAGTCAGTATCTACCAACCTACAAACTTTATGCTGCAATACACTGAGGAGGCGGAAAAATTCAGTCAGTATTTACCAACCTACCAAACTAGCAGGGTGCAGCACCCTGCTTTTGCTTCGGATCTTTCCCTATTAATGTTGACTAATATCAAAGGTCGGAAAACGTTCGCCAAAACAACGAATATTTTGGTAGCATAGGCTACTTTGTAATATGTACACGTGTTTTTTTTCTATTAAATTTATTAATCAGGTGTTTAAACAACAATGAGCCATTAATAAAAGAAATTCCGTTTCGTCCATGTATATAGTTAAAAACTCAAACCTGTAAACCATGAATGGTTTGATTTGCATATGTAGAAGCGTTTTATGATGATACGAGATAATGAGAATGATGAAAATCTTTATTAAGATGATGATGATGATAATAATAATAATAATAATAATAATAATATTAATATTATTAATAATAATAATAGTTGTTGTTGTTGTTGTTGTTGTTGTTGTTGCTGCTGTTGGTGCTATGTTCCTGGGGCCTTATTCCAGAAACATCTTAAGTTTATCTTTAAATAGTTTCAATTAAGTTCCAATTTTTGAACGGAAATATTTTTAAAACTATATATAAATTAATGATTCAAATTACAGTTAAAGTAAATTGTAGACAATAATAAGTTGATCATTGGTGAACATTTGACAGAATTTCATGCATACATGGAATAAAATGCTTAATAAAATTGATGATTTTAAGGCTAAGAATAAGATTTCACTTAAGATATTTCTGGAATACGACCCCTGAAGCCTTGTTGCGTTGCTTGCAAAACTACAACGATATAATACCAAAGCCAACAATTCCCTGATATTTTGGAGGTCTTATAAAAGCTAATTGTAATTCTGGCAAGCACAGACCAATAATAGTTTTATGTCATAAATTCTCTTTTTTAACGTTTTCTAACAGGTAAATATTCTGTTATCATTTCGTTTGGATTCCGCAGTTTATTCGCCGTATCGTTCTTATTGACAATAATGTGGCAACATAAATAGTGTTTATGTGAAAAAAAACTGCCGGCTGCAATAGAGGGTTTAACAATTAGACCAAACCTTAATATTAAATCATTGGGCTTTATTGATTGTGTAGGTATTTCCTTGTAAGATTAAACAAATTTTACATTCAACTTTCGTGCTTAAAAATACTCTTTGTTCTAATGACATACTTATTATAAAAGAGTCATGGTTACCGCAATCAACAAATGGTGTAAACGTAGGGCGGGTGTATATATACATTTATATAATTAATACAATCCGAAAATGTAATTATTAGTAAACAGAAACTTAGCTATGAATGCCTATATTTAGCGTTTATTCAGATAAACCGGTATAAATATTATTACGATTAAAATTAAATGTAATAAGAGGCGTGACAATATTATAGCTATAATCATGAGTAACGGAGAGTGGTTATAACTTATAACGCAGGGCAGGTGTATACATACATTTATAGAATTAATGAAATCCGACAATGTAATTATTATTAAACAGAAACTTAGCTATGTATGTCCATTTATCGTTTCTTTTTTCAAATAAACCAGTATTAACATTATTGCGATTAATATTAAATGGATTCACGCTTGACTTCTCGCACCGCATGTTATGTATATTTACTGCGTACTGTTTCATGTATACTCATGGACTGTATGTCTGATGTATATTGAATAATACCATACATATTTAATTGAGTCACGACCATGTATTTTTACATAACATAACACATAACAAGAAATACAAAAAACATAACATAACATAACATGTCATTTTTGTTTAAAATTACAAGATATATATTTACACATTTAAACCTATATAATACAAATAGAATATACTACATACTATGAGATATGACTGCTCGTATATAATTAGTGAAATTCTATTTGCTTATTATCAAGCATGATTTTGATAATTTTATTATGATTTTTAAGGGTGATATTTTAATGCCCCTTTACACCATTGACTTGTTATTTTTACGCCCTTATCGTATGCAACTTTATATTTAGGTAATTGTCTATTTATTGCCTGTTTATTGTTTCTGTTACACATAATTTCATATTAAAATAATTTTAAATAATTTTATTTCTTGAAGTAAAAGGGAACGTATATGTTTTGTCACTGACGTAGGCAACAATCTAACTACTACAGTAGAACCTGTCTAAACCGAACGGCGTTGGGACTGAGCCGATCGTTCGGTTTTCAGAGGTGTTCGGTTTACCCAAGTTTTTTATTAAATGTAATTTTTCATTAAATTGTACACTCTATTTTATATGTTAATTCGAATATATAATAAGACACCAACATGTTAATGTTAACACTTTTATTTCTGTTATAATTATTTTATTATTTGCATGTAAAAATGTATATTCGTACATAACAGGCACTCAAAATTATCAATCAAACAAATTCATGTATTCAACGTACAACTTATTTACATCTCTTTAAAGAATTCACTAATTGTTGACTGCTTTAATTAGTTAAAACCTGTTTATTTTAGCTAGATTGTATCGCAAGCCTTAGGCTTATTGAAATCAGTGATCAAACTATTGCCAGAATTTACTATATATGTATAAATTAATTATACTATCAAACATTAAAAATTTCCACTGTACGTATATTTCAACATAAAAAATGACCGACTAATATGTTTTTCACAAGTTGACTATTGTCGTATGCACGTGCCGACTAGCTTATCGCTTATTGCACCACTGCCCCGTGATCAGCATGGCGATTATGACATTTGTGTGTGATTGTGTCACCAATTATCGGGTTTACACCTCTGCGGTATCGCGAAGTGACACCTGACAGGATACACCGTTCAGTTTAATCAGGTTTTTTAAGGGTTAAATGATATCAAATTTGTGATAGAAACGTTCGGTATTCAGTTTGGACAGGGTTCGGTTTTCACAGATTTAACTGTATATATAATATTTTGAACAAATTACGCCAAATATATAAGTACATATATGAGTACATATACTTACATATGGCAGTATAGTTAATTCTTGTTTCCCTGTAAAACAGTTATTTTATATCCGCATTTTAATACATTCATAAAGTCGGTCACTCGTTTTTGCCACTCTTTTTTCAGACTTCAATTTTTCCCATACAATGTTCTTCTGGATTATTATCTTAAAAAGTACGCGCACTGACAGACGGTCGATCCTTGTTATTCTAACTCGGTCGTGTTCGTTCCTCCAGCGGTTCTTCTCACACGTGTCTCACTAATTATGGGATAAAATCAGCATTTAACTTAAACATTCAAACTATTATAATCACCGTCGGTGTTAAAACGGTATTGACTGAGCTAGTAACCTTTTACACGAATGGGTTTTCTGATGGTCTTCCATCTGACAAGTTTTTCACAACATTTCGTGGGTGTCTAGCATAGTATTGTGGATTTAAGATCAATGAAACCAGAACATATTACAAACATTAATCTTCTGCAATACGGATTGAAACCGATTAATAATCTATATAAACTTAATTGAGCATTAAGTATGGCCGTGCGATTTAATCATTTGAAAATTGTTTTAGCTGCACCTTAAGTAGAAGTTGGCCGTTATGTTATGATCGTGTAACCACAATAGAATT